>OX326970.1:13012560-13612560 GCA_946800305.1 Medicago arabica | reverse complement strand
CACTCTTTTAAAGACTTTAGATAATAAATTTTTTATAAAAACTTGTACATTCAATGTATCATAAATTGGAAGGTAAAGCTTTTACAATGAATAGTTTCTTAATTTAGTATCCTTAAAGAGTGCTCTTAGGGCACTTGTTAGCAAAAGACAATGTTTGAGTATTTGAATTTTTAAAGAGATATTAGTTTGTTTGACTCTTAAAAATAATATTTGCTATTGTGTTATTATTAAGCATGGCAACAAAACTCATACTCGCGGGTACCTGTCCGAACCAAACCATATTTGACGGGTTTTCCCGCTTTGACTTGGTTTGGATATGGGTTTGGGTATTCTCCTATTTTAAAACACGGGTACGGTACGTATAACAGAGATATAAGTGCTCACTCTGAACCCATACCCAAACCCGTCTCGAATGTAAAAATTAATTTATTACCTCTTTACTCAAACCCTAAATCATATGACAATCACTTATCATAGTTCTCTCTTTTCTCCTTCCATAAATATTTCACGCTCTCGGCCTCTTTCTTCTTCTTCACCATAGTCATCAATCACCAACATCTCTTTGCTGGATAATGTATTACAACATTGTGTTCGAGGCTAAAAAATATTTTTATTTTAATTAAAAAAAATATCCAATATGGAGATGGGGCAGAGATACCCGAACCCAATGGGGACGGGGGATGAGATTTGATTTCTCATCCCTGCTGAATATGAATAAGGTAAAAGGTGAGTATATGGTAGTAGGTATTTTAACAGCCTGATTTTTGCTAGTTTTATTTTAATTAATTTTTATGTGTGTTTATATGTGCTGTGATTAATTTCCTCTGTGTGTATTTTGGATGTGATTAGTGGAATTTGGTGTTAGAAGGGTATTTTAGTCATTTTGGACTCATGAGTACTTTGGTCTTTTGGTGAGCGAGAGTAAAATAGTATTTTGATTACAATAGTTATTTTAGTAGTTTTAGTAGTAGTAATTATTTTTACTTAGTTACTAGTAAGTGGTGATAATTCATTAAGAGTTGGTAACTATTTGTTAATTTATCCGTTAAGTGAGTAGAAACTTTATGAATTAGTTAGAGGAAGCGTTAAGCCCATTAAGATATTTGACGGTTAACCCAATTATGTAGAGCGTATATAAACTCTAGTCATTAAGAGAATTAGGTCTTACACACTCATTTTTCACAAATATTGAGAGAGGTAGAGAGAGAAAGAACTAGAGAAGGAGAAAAAGAGTTTTGGGAGAAGAAGAGCTTGAAGAGGGTAGAGATTTGAGGAGAAAAAGTGAAGCTTCAAGCTAGGATTGTGCTCAATTAAGGTAAGGGGGATAATGTACATTCACAACTTAAGTTTTAACCATTTTTTCAACTTAATTCAATAAGTGCTTATTTTGTGAAAATGTGTTTTTGTGAATTTCAAAAGAGAATTTCGTGTACCCTCTTTGAACTAAGTTTATGTATGTGAAATTGATGCTAAATATGTTGTTGTTGTTGAATTTTCATGTTTGAATTTTGGTTATACGAAGCTTTGTTGATTTTTGCTCAAATTGGTGTAAAGTGATGTTGTTGTAATTGTTGATAAATTCATGGTTGAATGATGTTGTTGTTGTTATTGATTTATGTCATGGGTATTCATAATTATGAAGTAGTGGTGTGAATTGAGTTGTTGTTGGGAGTTTTTGTGAAAAATGGATATATTGATGAATTGTGTTGGAATGGTGTTTGATTTCCAAGTTTGATATGGTTTTGATTGCCTTTTTAAGTACATAAATGTATAGACAAACTTTGGAGACAAATTTGGTTGTTGGGGAATCAAAATTGGGGTTTTGGAGTGAAAATGTGTGGGTTTCCCGAAGGAAAACCCAAAACTGGGATGTTCTGCCTGAGGCAACTCGCCATGGCGAGTTAGAGCTTGCTGGGCGAGATGCACATGACATACACCCTTTGTTTGTGTCGTTCTGGGCAGTCGGGGGCCGATTCGAGCTTGCTAAAATGCTTCTTTTAATGTGTCTAGATGCTGTTTTTACTCTTTATTCTACCGGAATATCATATGAATTAGATTGAACTTGATTTTATGAAAATGAATCAACCTTTTGGAAATATCCCAGAACGCCGATTTTTTCGAAACTCGCTTTTTTGAAGGGAAAGTGGTAGGGTTAAGGTTGTTTACTGAGTATATGATTTCTTAAAATGATTGTGAATGGTTTCCATGAGTTTTAACTTGGTTTGCTTTGAAAATGGAATTCTTTTTGAAAAATGATAAAGTGAGATGAACTTTGTGATTTTGTCGCATTTGGCTGGTGAAACGCACATGTATACACTACTACACTCATATGTGATATATGTGCATACATAGTTGAGGCAATTGAGCTTGTTTACTTAGTTTTGGAGATTTAATCGGAAAATGGACTTTTTAGGAAAATGAGACGAACTTTGTTGAAATTGATTATAAGACCGGATATCTTGCAAACCTTTTTGTGAATAGTTTAATATGATTGTATGAGGATGAATAAATGATTAACAAGTGTTTAGCATGGTGTTTATTATAGTATGATATACATTTCTCTTTTACTTGAATTATGAGAAATTAGATGAAATTGTTATGTGGTGATGTTGTTAAATGATGATGATATCGATGGTGAATGCATATATGAAAAATAAAGGTGAAAATGATGGGGAATTTGTTGTAGAACATGTCCATAGTATGTCATATGTTCATGCATCATGAGTCTTAGAATATTTATATCCAATGAAGGTGATCGAATACTTTGTATTCAAAATGAAGGTGATTATGATGTTATGTTTGCATCATGAGGTGACAACCTTGTTGGAGAATGGTACCACATGCATATAAGTGTCAAGTCTAGGCGCATTGCATGATTTGACATGAGTCATACTTGCTATGTGTTGATAAAAGTGTATTGGTGAATACGTGCTTGGTGATTATTTGCTTAGTGATTATAATACTTGGTGAATGAGATATTTGCCGATTGTTGGCGAACTCGTGATAATGCGAATATACAAGTGTTGAATAATAATTATTGATGTTGAGAATGCTTAATCATTTTCAACTTAACCTTGATGTTTTAAACTTCATATGATTATGCTTATGTATGTTAACGTGGACTAACCCCCCAGTGGTTGTTTGGTCACCGTCTCATTATATTTAAATATGGTGTAGACGGCGTGCATGATTAGCTTGCCTTTGCTTGGTGAGTTGCTGGAGGCTAGCTTTGGAGCTACCTCGTTTTATCTGCTTTGGAGTCTGTAGTATAGGGCTCTGATTTAGGATGTTTGTTTTTCCTTTATTTTGATGTTGACTCTGTGGTTGAGATTTTTACTTATACGTTGAGATGTGTGACTTATATGATTGTATTTATGATGCTTATGACATGGCTATTTGGAGTTGTATTTTAATTATCCGCTGCGACGTCTATTTCTTGAATATTTGTATTATTCGCATGTTTTATCCCTTTAATATAAGTAGGGTGTTACATGTATGGGGATGAGGAAGGTAAATATTGTTTTCACCCTGACCCATTGCCATGCCTAGTTATTATGAATGGGATGAATGAACGAGAATCTGACCCCAAAAAATGGAATGATTTTTTGCGTTAGAAAAGGAATGCAATTAATTTTTGGGAAACCATGCAATTGTGCGATATGCTATTTATCATTGCATAGTGTTGCATCTCGGAAAATATCTCTTAAATGATACTCTCTGTCCCATAATAAGTGAGCCTTTTGTAAAAAAAATATTGTCCTGAAATAAGTGACCCTTTTAACTTTTCAATACAATATTAATTACTTTTTTTCCTAATTATAACTTTAATTAATATTACTTTCATCACTCACAATTCAATATATTCCACTTTGCATTTATGATAATGGAGAATGCACCAATACTTGAAAAGATCATTTAAAACCAATTTTCTCTCTCGTTCACTAATACATTTTTCTTAATATGTGTGAAATGAACAAATGACTACTTAATCAAGGACGAAAAGTATTACCAATTATGTATTACAAATGACAAAGCATCAAGTGCTTCCTTTTTACGAGGATAAACATAGATGATTTGAATGACACAATTACTCACGAGTAGAAAAAAGGACAGTGTTTACTTGGCTACAAAATGACCACTATAAAATTGATCAATAAGAGAGGTATCAATAAGAGAGGTAACACCTTACAAAAATAGTTGACACATTTCATTGGTAATTAGTCATCATAAATGCAATGCATCTACCATACTCACTATTATCTTTATCTTTATGAAAAATGTATCACAAAAGTACGCATGTATAAGAGAATGTTGTAAACTTAGTTTCGTAGAAACCTTAACTTTTCTGAACAAACACCTGAACTCATTCAACACAACATGACTCTCCAATTGATAACAAAAAAATTTCATATGATTATTAACTTATGTATTCATAACTAAAAAGTATTTTGTACCAATTTTTAAGGTGGATCAAGACTTTCGCAACATAGTTTTCAATTCAGGTGAACCTATTTTTGAAAGTACAATGCATGGTTACTTTTTGTATTCAACATCAACCCATTCATAACATTAATTTGTAAGATAAGGTTGCATTGATAAAGGGAAATATAGTTGATTCATTTTAGTGTTATGACTAATCAGATAATTATGATGAAAGCCCCTTCTACATGCTAATTGATTATGATACAAAACATGGTACACATAATAAAAATTACTTAACAAATAAAAAGTACACCATATCATTTTTTTCTTATGGCTTTGCACAATAAGTGTGCATTGTGTTGTTGTTCACATGCTTTCTTTTGATTGAATTACTAGCATTTACGTTTTGGTGAAGCCTAATAAAGCAAAGGTGCATAATCCTAACGATATAATCTGTAATGTTGCAAAATATTTATAGTTCTTAAATGTGACATTGATGTTGGTTCAGTAAGGTAGGGTTGCTAGAATTAGGTGTTCCGTCTTTTGAGGTGCTAAACTCTGAAAAGTAACAAGTGCATATAAAATCTTATGTTTTGTGTATTTGTATTGATTGATAAGTTGTGATTTTTGTCTATTTCTTTGACTAATACTTTTTTAAAAAAATACTGCTTGGTGAAACTCAATAGTAACTTAAAACTATTTGTATCTAATCTCACTATTGTAGTATATCTATTGAGTTATTTTCGTGTTTTTTAATAGAGACTCGTGCATTACACGAGTTAAAGTCTACTTCATTCGGTTACTATTATAAGCGAAAAAGCAATTTTTAGGTTCATTGAATAATTAATGTATATGGTCCATATTATAGACTAAATACATGAATTAATCAAAGAATCTAAAATTTAACTTTTTGCTTATAATAGTGATCGGAGGGAGTAATAGATAAGGAGATACAAAGAAATATTGGATGCATGTATTCATGAAAACAAAAATTCGAGAATGTTAACTCAAAATGATGGAAAATCACCATCACCATAATGACAATGTTTCTAATCGCTTACTCATTGCATGAAGCACTTCAACTTTCAAAATTCAAACAATGAATGCAACAATGAATTAATTTAAAAAAATTCAGCACAAATTAATTACACTGGACTAATATTGTTTGACACATGAACAAACAACAACAAAACTCTATCAACACATGTAACCTTCAAGTTCAAATAAATATTCCATTTGTTCCTATATGTAAGATCATTTGCAAAAAAAATTAAAAATTGTCCTTAAATATAAAAGTATCTATAAATTTTAGATGTATTTATTTTTCCAAGTATATCCATTATTGGTACTATTAATGAATCTTGCAATATGTAAAGTTAACATTAAATATATTTATACTACACAAAGGATGATTTGGTAATAGACACATACATTTGTAACAAATTTATTATTCTTAACCATAGTAATATTTATCCAAATTCTTTACATACAACATCTCTTGAAGTCGTTGGTTGAGAATGAGTATGTGTACCATTGTAGGAATTATCATGATTTTGATGATGTCAGTGATATATTTTGGACGCATCTAGGTGGTATCAAGTATTTGAACACACTCTCTACGGTGCTTGTGTTGGATTCCATATACAGGACCAACAAGTACCGTCTTCCATTGCTTGAGTTTATTGGTAACACTTCTACCTAGCTGACGTTCTCCGTTGAATTTGCTTATATGATGTCTGAGAAGGAAGATAACATTACTTGAGCTTTTGAGAGGTGTCGTGAACTGTTGCATTCCAAAGATCTTTACCCCAAAGTAGTTGTCACGGATCGGGACAATGCTTTGATGAATGTTGTGGATACTGTTTTCCCTGAGGCTACTACTCTGTTGTGTGAGTATCATATTGAAAGAAATGTAATAGCTAAATGTAAGAAGGATTGTGATAAGTGCTCAAAAGTACCGCATTTTATGTGTGAATCTAGACATTTTAGTGACTTGTTTTGCAAGTTATATAAGGAAAAACAATCATTTATTGTAAATTTACCCTTTGTGCTTTACATGCCTGATTCTACCCAATTTATGCAGGAAATGACAAGCAAGGACCAAGAAAGAAGCTCCTGAACCAAAGCCAGTTCACTTAAGCGACCACGCGTTCGCTTAAGCGAACCTGTTACAGAAAGTCACAACATGTTTGCTTACAGTTCGCTTGCTGAACGCTTTGGGAAAATCATCCGTTCGCTTAAGCGAACAATTGCAAGCTTGCTGTTCGCTTAAGCGTACAAAACGTCGAAAGCAAATGGAAGTTCGCTTGCCAGTTCGCTTACCGTTCGCTTGAGCGAAGTTCATCAACTTCTGAAGATAAGGACCACGTGGCTGCTCCTCATTGGTCATACGGAAGATTTCACTATCGTTCGCTTAAGTGACCACATGTTCGCTTAAGCGAACAACCACGATTTCAGCCAATATAAATAGCTCTCTCTTCTCTTTCCAAAGGGACTTTTTATTGTTTTGTTAGATTTTCTGGTTTTAGAGAGAGAATAGGGCATTTTCTAGAGAGAGAAACACAAAGCAAGGTAGTTAGGAGTAGATTCAAGCCAAGATTTGTTGAGACATCATGGATCTTGTCATAGAATCTTCATCTTTTCTTCATTTCTTGCAAAACTATCATAGACATATGTAGCTACATCTACTCTTGTGGGTCTTGAGGTATTCAATCAAGCTATTATGTAATCTTTTGATCATTTAATATATGGTTCTAGCTTATTTATTCAATATTGTTGTTATTCTTGTGTTTAATGGTTTATTGAGATTCAAAATGATGTTGACAAATGCTTTTGGATTTGAGAACTAGAATAACAATATATCTTAAGTTAGCATGCTAGACATAGATGTTAATATTTGATAATCACTTTTAATCCAGAACTTAATGCTTATGGGTCATTTAATCGGGCGAGAAATCGTCGATTAAACGATCCACATGACTTTGTGATTGTTTAAACGTGCGGGAAATCGACATTTAAACAATCTCCTAAAACTAACGATATCATTTGGACACGAATGATATTGTCGAGTGATTGTGATAATATCGTTTAAAAAGCTAGAATCCGTTATTTGATCGAGAGATTGCAGCTATTACGCTTGGTTGATATCTCTGACCCCAAGCGAAATAGCCCTATCTCTGCTCGTTTTACTTTTATGTCGAATAGTGAAAATAGTTTTACACAAACAAACAAATTATACCCAAACACTTAAAATGATATTTGACGTTAAATTGCTTATGAGATACACCAATCCCTGCGGAAACGAATCTAATATACTCACGTGTACATAGGTATGACATGTAAAAATCCTACATCAAATTGCAAAGTGAAGGATCTCAGAGGTAGGGATGGAAAATATATAAATCTAAATTCAATGATGAAGAAGATCATGATTGCATGAGAGGGTATTGTGGATTCCGATACGGAGGAAGCATATATGGATAATTGCAAGCGATTCAAAGTTGTTTTACGAAAATGGCCCAAGTTTGTGGAATATGTTGAAAGTAAAATTTTAGGTCCGGTGAAGGAGAAGATTGTGATGTTTTGGGTGAATAAAGTCATGCATATGGGGAATACTACAACAAACAGAGCTGAATCTACACATAGCCGGTTGAAAAAGTACCTGACTAGTAGTATGAGTGATTTAAGTACAAACTGACAATCCGTTCACAGCATGATAGAGTCACAACATACTCAGATACACGCTTCCTTCCAGACGAGCATTATCATGCTTGAACATAGATTCAAAGGAAGGCGTTTGTGGTCTAGCTTGATTCAAAACATATTAAGGAAAGCTTTGGATTATCTCACCGACGAGGCTGATTGAGCACTGGATATTGGAACGGATAAATCCAAGTGTGGTGGTTTGAGTTTGATCACTTTCGAATTTCCATGCGCGTGTGCGATTACATTGAAGATCATAAACAACACTCACATACATTTGGATGAAATTCACACTCACTAGAAGAGGTTGAGGATCGAGTATGAGGGTGACATGAAGAACAGGAAATAAGACATCTCTCTACTACTGGAATGAGATTTGCTTCAGGTATTTTCTATAAAAACTGTGTTAGGTTCTGCCCAGATTTTATGCATTCTGTTATGTATTGGAGTTGTTCGGATTATATAATCTTGAATGTTATAGCACATTTCAGATTATATAATCCGAAAATATAGCATTTAAGCCCCATGCAATGTGAACAAGAACATGCACATGAGGTGTATCGTATTAATTCGGATTACATAATATGGAAAGTGCTATAACATTCCGAATTATATAATCCCAACGACACCAGTACATAACAGAATGCATCTCTTTTTGAGTAGTTCTTACACTGACAGTTATTTAAACGCATTATATATAGGCCCGGTTCAAGAATGCAGATTACAACATGAAGTTGCATATCAAAGAACAATTTCGACAACTTGTTTTGCCAGAGACTACCTCTATGCGTGCACCTCCAAACAAGGTCGCCACTAAAGGAGCTCTAAATAATAATAAACATTTCATCTGATCGACAAAGTGATTGCCTTCCCTTTGGAAGATTTTTGATTCTCAAGAACAACAGTCACATGCTTCACAGACAAATTCAACTGAGGCATGTAGAAAGAGTTCACAGAAAATGAACATGTCTCCTAATCCTCCTAAGCCAAGTCCCAAAAATAATAGACCAATTCCCAAAAATCCTAAGTCAATTCTGGTGAAAGTCCACATACCACACAAAGACCGAATCCCACTTTGGATGTATGACTTTATTGAACATGTGGTAGATATAGCTGGTGATGGTCATTGTGGGTTTCGTGCAGTTGCGGGTCTACGTAACTTGAGTGTTGAAGATCACCAAATGATATGTTACCAGCTGCTGAAAGAGCTAATCAGCGATGGAAATGCTCGTTATCGACAGATGATAAATGATGATAGGCGGTATAAAGAGGTCTTGAGTGCTCTAACCTTTTCCGGTATTGGTCCTGCACCACCAGATAAATGGATGATCATGCTAGATATTGGTTTTCTCATTGCACATAAATACAACTACGCCGTTGTTCTACTGTCCACTTTGAAAGGGCGATCTGAAACCTTTTTTCCTCTATGGGGTGAACCGCCACTTGTTGAGTAATTGATGTGTATGACACATGTCAATGACAACCATTTCATGATTATACATTTGAAGGATGGTTGTCCTATTCTTCCCACTTGCCCGCTATGGAGACAACATGCTCGTGATGATACCTTAAGTTGGTCTGATAGATATGTCAGTCGAATGGTCGACTATAATGAACTATGTCGGGCGACGGGTGTTGAAGTCATAGGTGATGACCAAGATTTATACATTATTGAAAATCTTGATCCAGAAGCTGGGAAGAAAGCTGAAGATGGTGTGAAACTTAAAAAAGAAGATAACTTTACTCTTGATGATATTGACATAGATCTTGGGGCGGTTTAGAATTAATATATATCATCATTTTTTTAAGGGAATGTATATCATTAGATAAAATGTGTAATGATATAAATTCAACTTTTTTTGGTGTGTGTGTGTATGTGTGTGTGTGTGTGTGTGTATATATAATTATTTATCGGTACAATTTTATCATAATTGTCTCTTACTTAATTTATCTTCAAAAAAACCATGAATCCACAAAAACATGCAAAATGCCGGTTCTGTCCAGCAATGTGTATGTTGTGGCAGTTCGAATTTTATACTCCGAACGTGTTCGGATTACATTTTTCGAAGGGCATTTTAGGAATAAAATAGGGCGCAAGAGTAGCCAATAGGATGGAAAAAGTAATAGTCTTCCTTTTTTACCAAGCCTTCCTCCCTTCCCTCCAAACTTGTAAACAAAGCCTTAGTGGTTTTAGTCTTTTTATATGATTTTCTATACATATCCCCCAGAAAAAAGCCTTGCTATGTACATCCTGTGTTAAAAAATTGAGCCCCCTATAAGCCTTACTCCTAGGTTGTCGTACCCTCCGCATATAGACAGTGTCAGACATTTTTTCATAGAAAATGATGTAATTATGACTTGATACCTGGGAGTATTGGCTTGGGACCTGAGAGTGTGCTCCTCCTCGAGGTCTCAGGTTCGATTCCTTTAGTGACAATTTAGGTGAGTTAGTTTAGCTTCTTCAAAAAAAAATTATGACTTGATAAGGGTTTGATTTGCACTTTAAAAATAATTCCTTTTATGTATTAGAGCACGCACTTGTTAGCATTACCTTTATAATTTTTTTTTAGGGTGCATTACCTTTATAATGAAATAGACAAAAAGAAATCTACCAAAAAAAAAGACAATAAAAAAGAAGGAAAAAATAGAAAGAAAAAGAAGTAAACGAATCTAATACTTTGAGAGATGGTTAAGGAAGCACTAGGCATGTGGGGGTATTCTGGATAAAAAGGCAAAGAATGCTATGATTCATAAAGCCAAAAATTGGGGAATTAATGGGTCTCAATCAATGATTATTTGTTCAAGGTCAAATATTATACACCACCCAAACACAGCGTGGAGAACCATATTATGAGTTTCAATTCTTCAACTGCCAGCAAAAATATTGAGGTGCAGTGCAGTCCAGACAAAACAAAGATACAATACGTAAGCAAAGAAAGGATGCAATCCAATTACTACTATTCACTAGGACATTATGAAACACAGAACATGATGCAAAACTATATAAACTTGTTAGTCAAAATTTTAGATATATTTAACTCATTCTTTTGTAAGTTAAGATATTGGTCTTTCCCTTTTTAAGAAAAGATATTGGTCTAAGTACACAAATAAAATGATCTTGCACCGTGTATAAATATCTCTTTTACTTTTGAATCAATAAATTACACCATATCTCTTCTAGTTTAATAATGAAATTTATTGATTCAACGGTGAAAACTAACTCATACATGATGCAAGATTTGTTTCACGTGCACCATAGAATTGTCAATTTTTAATAGTCTTTGTCAATTAGTGAAATTTACAAAAATATCACTAAATCATGTGTCTTTTTACCTAATTAATTGCCTCCATTCTCAAAATAATGAAATCTATATTATTTTTTATGGAAATAATAAAGTGTGTATACCATTTTTTATATCATTTAGAAGCATAAAATTAGGTAAAAATGTTGTTGCATAGTAATGTCTTCTAGACATTTCCTTAGACTTTGACCTTCTAGCCCAACAGTAGTCCCACAGTGAAACACCTATGATCATCAATATATATACGCTTTTAGCATGCAACTTTTTAAGAGGATTGTACCAACATATTTGAGTGTTCTTAATTTCAACTTCAGAAGGAACAATTTTATCTTTTATTTTTGGTAGAAAACCTTTACTAACCATTTAAGCCTCCAAACATTTTCTTGGCATCTCCTTTTACATAGTGATAATACTAATAAATAGTGCATCTTAGGTTAAATTTCATGCACAACTATATATCATACTTGTTTTTTTGAGGAAGCTATATATCACACTTGTGTAAGTACTATATGAAGTTGATTATTTAGATGAGCATGAATATAGAAAACTAATAATGGCATAGTAATGTAAAACAGTTGTGCATGTTTGCTGGTTAGCAATGATGAGAGAAAGTAATTTGGTAGACAAACTTGGTCCCTTTGCTTTAATTTTATGACTTTTATAATGGACCAACAAAACTTTATATTTTTCATCTTATAAACCAAATTTTCTAGCCTTACACATCTTTCATTGAAATTGTGAGATTCAAAGGGTGTGTACTTAGATCAATTATCTCTTATGGGAAACAACAGGTTCAAATTTTCAGATATGATACCAAATGCTTGGTTTTACAAGCTTAAAGATATGAGCAAATCATCAAGGAAAAGAAATGGTTCTCATCATGTTATGAAGAACAAAGTTATATCTTCACCAACAACATCTCAAAGGTCTCATTCAAGCTATTCACATTATTTCTCAAATGAACCAAAAAGAAATGGTAAGCTATTCAATACACAAATTCAGACCAAAGATTTGAATTTTCCATTTAATGATTCTCCTAGAAGGTCTTCAAAGAGAAGGGCTAAAAGAAAAACTATTTACAAGCCTTCTCAACCATTTGATCAAGTTCAATCACAAGAACATGATTTGTCTTCAATTGAAAATTCTTCTTCTGAGTCTTATCATAATCAATGTGTTTCTTCTGAATCTGAATTTTGTGATAGCTTTTCTGTTCCTGATTTACTCAATTGTAGTTGTAGAGTTAGCTCTTCAACTAATGATATTATCATAGACATGAACAATGAATCTTTTCAAGGGAATTCTAAAAACTTAGATGGTTTTGATGCATTTTCACAACTTGGTTTAGCTCCAATATTGACAAAGCAAGTGAAATTTGAAGAAAAGATTGCCAAGGTGACCGAATCGCGAAGTTCAACTGAATCAGACGAGCGAAAAATCGATCATTCATACTCTACCAAAGTTAGTCAAAGAAGGAGAAGAAAAAGTCAAATAGCTAGAAAAACTTCTCCTAATTCTCAAGGTATAAGGCTTAGAGTGAATTCTCCAAAACTTGTTAGCAAAAAAATTCAAGCTAGTGCAAGAAAGAGTATTTCAAAGAATGATGCAGGGTTTGTAGATGGATTTGCTGTTGTTAAGTCTTCAATTGATCCAATAAGTGATTTCAAAGAATCAATGGTGGAGATGATTGTGGAGAATAATTTAAGGGCATCAAAGGATTTGGAGGATTTACTTGCTTGCTATCTTTCTCTTAATTCAAGTGAATATCATGATGTTATAGTTAAAGCTTTTGAGCAAATTTGGTATGACATGGCCCAACTTAGAATGTAAAGATCTTATTATTTTCAATGCATGTTTATAAGTCTTGTAATTAATTATAATTTTATAACCACTATGGATTAAACTTCTGTTTTGATTCTTCTCTGAATATCATTATTCCAAATTTAGTATATCTCAAATGATTTTATTTTTGTTTGCAATTTTTAAAAACTTGAAATGTGCATGGCAATATGGAATCTTGTGTCATGAAAAAAATTAATTATCACACTTGCATAAGAATTTTGTTATGTATTGTGATAACTGTCTCAAGTTTCAGCCAAAATCTCTAGGTTAAATTAAGTTTGCAATTGTTGAAGTTGTTTGAATTTTTCTAGTGTCGGTGTAAATTAAATATCTTCCATATTGAATATTTAGATAAATCTTGATTGATTAGTATAAAAAATTGTCATGAAAAAAAAGATTGTGCAAAATAAAAAAACTGAGAAAATTGGTCCCTTATATCAAGTTTTACATTATAAACAAGTCACTTGAGAAAAAAACTGCCAAAGTTATTCACTTTTATCAGCACTAAATTTTTTTTATAACAATGTTGTACGTACAAAATATTAATCGAACGATAATATCTATTAAAGAACTTGTAGAATACATAAGATGAGTTCTTCTCTTTCAATCGATTTTTTTCTATATGCAAGAGTTCGAGACTGATCTCATGTTTACAAGGATGAGATACATTAAATATATAAAAAATGGACAGGAGGAGGCAAGTGCAACACAGCTAATATTAAAGGGTTTGCAAATTGAGCCAATTAGCATGTTAAAGTGGTGTTGAAAGTTGTAACAACTTCAGTTAGAGTTGTAGTTGACATGTCATGAATTAGGCTATAGCCAATTTCTAGAAATAAAAATGGCACCCACACTGTCAATCAAAACTTTGGACACTGTGTAGGCACTAGAAACGGTACAATCATGCTTGAAATTTTGCATTTCAGAACAAATGAAAACAACTTAAATGAAAAGTCTTTATGGTATCTCGAATGCAAGTTGTTTATTGCCTATGTGGAGATGAATGTCCCGTCTCTTAAGTTTTGTAGCATTGGAGGAAAGCCAATTTAAATTCTCATTGCTTAATTTTTTGTGTCAGTTGTTTATTTAAGCAATCCAAAAAGTGTGTTGCTTATCATTAAAAAACAATAAATTTTGTTCAAATGAGAGTAATCATATTCAAAAAATGTGTTGCTTTTTGAGTCAATTATAGGTTGCTTATTTTATTTAGTATTGGAGTAAAATTTGTTAAAATTGCTTAGAAATTGCTTGAGTGCAATGTGGCAATTTAGACCCACAAAAAATAGCTTAAGTTAGTTTTCTCATTGAAGATACCCTTATAATATAGTTCTTATTTTTAGACCTACATACTACTGCCTCTATCTCAATTATATGCAAAATCAAACTTGGGACTAGATAATTTTGAGTTAGTTTCCAAGAGGGTGGTAGATAGTTTTATTAAGTGTAAGCATGATATTACCAAATTCGGTGCAATCATATTCCATTGCAAATCCATCTTCTTTCTATAGAAACTTTAGTGTTGGAATTATGCAGAGACAAACAAATGAGGTTGTCCGTGACACGAAGACGACTTCATTATCAACTAGTTTCAAGAGATTGGTGGATACACTAAATTATATTGAACACTATCAAAGTTAAAAAAAAAAAAAAAAAAAGCTATCAATGCAGACAGAGTAATTTAATAACTCTCAATAGCTTGCTTAAAAAAAACCTAATAACTAGGTCTTTGCAAAAAGTTATGACAATTTTTGAGATTGAAAGTAGACATACATGTTTCTTAGTCAACATAGTAGTTAAGATGTTTTCCTCAATACATGATTTTGCTACAAATATTGACACGTAAAGGTAGCTCCTTGAACTATGATTAATTATTGCCATATTGGGCAAAATGAATCACCATACAAATTTTTTAAAGTACCATATAATTAAAATTTGGTGTCCTTTGTGTGTAAGTGTCGAATCTAATCTTTCGAATCAAATAGGACTACAATGAACATCAAAATCTCAGTCAGGAGATGGTTGATTTGCATCTAACTTCACTTTTCGACATTCAAATGTCATTCCACACTATCAAAACAAAGAAACTACAATATTGTTTTAAGTATAAAAATTGATATTGAATTTGTACCTTGAACTATTTTGGATGTCTTAAAAATGAAATTCACAAATTTGGCCAAAATTGGATGTACAACCATGGTTATCACACTAGCTAAAACAAAAATTAATCAATGCAGATATTAATTAATGTGTTAAGAAGACCCTAAACAGATAACAAGTATGTGTTCATAAGAAAGGAATGGAGCTAGAAGTTCTAGCAATCACCATAAGATAACCAATATCACAATTCACAACACAAAACAGGCTGGTAGAAAACTAGAAATTTTCATAGGGAGGACCACAATGAAAGTGAATAAAATAGTTCATTGATCCATTGGGAGACCTCCCCATAATTGCACCGTTGATAAGTCACTTTACATACATAAAAAAAATCAAGTAGGTCAAGTCATGTTCCTTTCAAAAATCTACTATACGCACACTGCAGATTCTAGCTAGCTAGCTAGCTTCAATCCAATTAATCCACCTCAATTTTGTATTTTCTAGTGAGGCTGAAATTTATGAATTTTGTGTTTAACGATTATAGTAGTATACAAAATTTTGCTTGTCACTACAACCTTATAAAATGTTTTTATAATATAGTTTACTTTACCCCCACTAGTAAAACCTACTATAAGACATGTAAAACATCATGATTCTATTGAGATTCAATATTACTATGCTTTAGAATTAAGGGATAAGCAGTATGATTTTATTCAAATCTACATATCTATAATCATAGTCTAAAACTCAGGTCATGTATTTAACAAATGAGACAGACTTAGACCTAGTGATATCGTTCCACACCTTTTATTATAATAAGGAATCATTAGGCATAAATGGGATCCATCATTATAAATATCATTTTACCAAAATAAAATCTTAGGATTGATCAAAATGGTCAAATAAAACTTAGTTAACTAGGGTTGAAATAGTCTCACATTTTTTTAGGGTGTGTTTGGATGGAGAGTTTAGGAGGGGAAGAGAGGGGAGGATTTACTTTTTTTTTTTTTAAATTACGAACATTATAAAATGATTTTTTGAAAATTGAATTAACAACATGATAAATAATCATGTAATAATTCAAAAACACTTAATTTATTTTAAAAAATATTTTACATTGTTCCTAATTTAAAAAATAAAAATGAACTCTCCCCTCCTATACCCTCAATCCTAACACGCTCTAAAGTCTCTTATTCGAATCTTATAGATGAAAAACGTGGTTGAAAGGCGAGATTATACTAAAAATGGTCAATCAAATCCTCTTATAGAAATGAGTCGTCGGCAAAACTGATCAACACTTTGCACCTTTAATATGGTTAACAAGAAATTGTCAACTAAAAGATGTCCTTCAATTCAAACCTTGATTTTTTATTTGTTGATCTTTTTCTTCTTCTTTAGGTGCTATAAATAATATCCAGGAGGTTCCCGTAAGTTTAACTCAATTGATAAGGACATTGCAAAATATATGCAGGGGTCAGAGTTCGAACCCTGCACACCCACTTCTCTATATTTAAAATATTTAAGCTCTAGTCATTAGACTACTTGACCAAAAAATAAAAAATAATATCCATGTAAATTTTAACTTGGACACAATCCCAAATTAATTTGATTTGGGCACACACTCCCAAATGAAAAAAATTAAAAGAGAATAGATTTAAATGATGTGACTAAATAATTTATTTTTTTATTTTTTTATTTTTTACATTTGTGTGGTATACCCAAATAAATTTAATTTGGGTTTGTGCCCATGTAAAAATTGCTCAACAATCCTGCTTGAAATAGTGCACATATAAACTCTATAAACTCTATTCATGAAGCTAGCTAGGCACATGTTCACCCTGAATTCTCGTTTGAGTGCTTGGCCATAATTAGAAATCATCAAAATCAAAGCATCAATAATTGATTCATATGGAGGAAATTCATGTCACCATAACAATGCACACAAACCAACTATGTGTAAGACCGGTGTTGACCTTGAGAAGTTTTCCTGTTTTCCACATGGTTCTAAGTCTTTTTTTTTCCTTTCAAAAACAATAATAATACAAAATTTTCATTGAGTGAAGTAGTTATATGACGAAGAAATGGAATGTAAGCGAGTAACAAACTACGCAGCAATGGAATGTAAGCGAGTAACAAACTACGCAACTAACCCTTTATAATTAAGTTTTTTAAAAGATTCTAATTAAAATTGGAACATGTTCCAAAACTGAAAAAAGCAACTAGTAAAATACAAAGAGGTAATAGTTATTTTGGTCTCTAAATGTAAAACGAGTAGTCATAATAGTTCTTCAATGTATGAACAAAATAGTCTCTGATTATGCACTTTGTTAGTCAAAATAATCATTGACATTAAAATGTTTTGTTAATATTGTAATTTTAGTCTTTCAATATACTTGTTTATTGTCATATCAATCTTTATAAGTACTTATGTAATGTCATTTCAGTCTCTATATTAAAAGAGTTACTGTGAGCATTGAAATATTGTTTTAACGTCAAAGACTATTTTGAATAACATAGTACACAATCAGAGACTCTTTTAAAATTTTGATACGTTGAGAGACTTGTGAGTGACTACTCATTTAAGAACAAAATGACTTTTACCCCTAAAATAAACCACCAGCATCATGGATCTTAACAATTATCAACCTGCTTCAACAAGCACCAGAGAATTTTGTTCTAGCACCCTTCAGAAGACTTGGTTCATGGACAAAAAGCATTTATTTTCGATCAACACTCGATACATATCTATATTTTTATTTTTATTTTTGTTTTAGACATGTTCCCTCCACAAGAGTTGATCATGTTCAAGTACTGTCTAACACTACATTGTGAGCACTTCTTTCGATGGAGATTCAAACATTAATAATTTACATTGTGAGAGACAACCTCCTTTCACTAGTCCTAGTGTCCAACATCGTGTAGTATGAGATGTTTGGTGGAGTATTTAAGTCGCTTGGTTCTACTCCCTTGGTGGCTAAATTTTAAGGGTGGGTTACACACGTACTTGAATACTTCTCAATGGTATCATAGCTGGCTGCCGGTGGTCCAGAAAGGACTAACAATGAAGGGGCTGACAGGAAAGGCCGAGTAAAACATCGTATTGTGCAGCCGCCAAAACGTCTTATAGCTAAATTTTAAGAGAGCTCCCAAGTGCTCGCATACTTATCACAACATTTTCTTCAAATCATTCATTGGAAATATGCTATGAAGCACCGATACAGACATGATACTTACACATTGACACTGATAAATAGCAATAATTATCTCAAGTCGCGTTGGTGCAGGACAATGAGACGTATCGAACATGCCTTAAATTTGAAGTATCTGTTCTACATAGGAAATATGATAACCCCATAACAAATTAACAGGATAATTTTCTCAAGTCCATATATACAAGTCTATATAATTTTCAATGTTCAAAAACACTCATTTCTAAATGTTACTACAACACTTTAATATTTTCTACCACACTCCTTTTAAGTGTTCTTATTAAAGCACATAGATACAATCTGTGACTATTTAACATCATAAGGTGACTGAAATCCAATATTCTCCACTGCACCAACTGTCTTGACTTGCCTTCTTTTGTTCAACTCATCAACCAATGATCTGTGTAACAATTGGCTCCGCGTATCGATCAGAGACCTATTCCGTGTCAGTTTTCGATTTTCCATCACCATCTTACTTTTACTTGATGAACAATTCTGTGATCCTCCTACAATCTTACAATGGTTGCAATTGTGACTCTTCATGATGGGAAGCTTATCTTTTCTGATTGAGGCTATATTGTGTTCATGGTCATCCATAGAATAGTAGTTCCAGTTTGAATATGTCCCTTGTGAAGAGCATCTTGAACTGTTATCATCATGAAAATCATCTGCAACAAAAGTTTTGCATGTTACCATGGAGACTAAAAAAATTGTTAAACCAACATTTATCTCGTACAAGATGATTAATGTAACTGTCCTAAGCATGTTTGGATTGTCTTATTTGAACTTATCTACCGATATACGCACTTGTGAGATTGTTTGGATGAGTTTATGGAAACAATTTATAGTTTATATGAAAACAAACCCTAATGTTATACACGCTTAATTAAATTGTTTATTCACGTAAGATCTAAGCTTTTTCATCAGGACTTCCTTACAACTTATAAAATTGACTAATTTTGATCTCTACAAAAATTTATTCATTTCTAGTCCCTGTAAAATACAAAAGCGGCGTGTTTTTAGTTCGTCACAATGCAGTTGCACAAACTACTAAAACTGTATAATGCATTTCAAAACCATCATATAGGCCTGTCAAGAAAAAGGATGGAAATTGAGAGAAAAAAGACATACCATGGAGCAAATAATATCCGTGCGATATTTCCTCAGATTTACTGACAAAATCCGGTATTGATTCATGTAATGATGAAGAAGAAGAGATCGAGCGGAAATGAAGACGAGATTCATCGACGTCGTCATCTTGATAACTGAATGTATGGAAGGAATCTGAGCAATCATTTTTCCATCTATGTGGTAGAAGAGCAGATATCTCTCTATTGATCATATTTGCAATATCAAAAGGATCCCAATCAGAAATCTCCAATTCTTTTACCATCTCCATTGCAACATCAATGGGAGTATCAGTGAGAATATCAAAGGGAAAATATACATTCCTAACAGAACCTGCATTAATATGAAGAAGAAAATATTGTTAGGTAAAATTAAATACTAAAATTCATTTAAAAAACATAAAGTGTGTGTATATATCATAGCGAAAAAAAAATTCATGTGGACTGAAAAAAGAATACATACATTTCTTATCTGAAATTTGTACTTTGAGAAAGATAGTATCATCTTCAGGATTCAACTTTCCTATGACTTTCATTTCAGTCCTTTGAAATTCATCACTCAATTGAAGTTTTTCCATCTCATTTTCATTCAAAAACGGCTTCTGAATTTTTAACTTCATTGCGGATGATGTATCATCCGTTGAAAGAAAAGGTTCAAGCAACAAATCTTTCGCTGACGGTCTCTTTGCCGCAGGTTCTAAACATTTTCCGATAAATCTCCGCGCTTCCCCATCTTCAATGCGGAAATATGACATTGGTAGCTTCCCCTAAAACATGAAATGTTACTTAATAAAACATCAAACTTTACTGATATCATGACATCTAAACAAGAATGTGAATTTACCGATGTCACTTTCTTGTATATCTGTGCTGGATTAGTACATTCACTATATGGATAATCAGATGTGAGCATTTCCAATACACACATGCCAAATGAGTAAACATCAGCAAGTTCATTGTATTCTTCCTCGTACATTTCCGGTGCCATGAACTCCGGTGTTCCTAACACAAAATAAAAAAAAAATTGATTCAAAATATATAAATATAATAGCAGTGTAGCTTAACCGATTTTAGCTCGATACTAAAGGATTTGAATGATCGGAGTTCAAACCCTAGTGAAAGAAAATATACTAACATAACAACTAATATACCGATGTTTAGTTTGCAACATTGTAAGTCATTGGCTAAAATGTAAGTACCTATAACACTATGAGCTGATTGAGAACCTTGGAGAATTGCAGCTAGTCCAAGGTCACCAATTTTCACTTGTCCAAGATGACCATTGACAAATATGTTATCACATTTTAGGTCCCTATGGATTACAGGTGGATCGTGGCCATGTAAATAAACTAGACCTTGTAAGATTTGGCGCGCCCAACTCTTTATTGCTTGTAAACTTACTCGCTTATATTTCCTCCGGTACCTGGACATGTTCGAAAATTGTCAATTATTTCATCTAAGAGATAACAAGACAGAAAGTAGTATTCTCAAATTTTAGTTATTGATGATCACATTCATATAAGCATAACAGAAATGAAATATTTCGCGTTTTCATAAGGTGTATGTCATAAAATTCCATATATAGAAAGAAAATTACTCTCTCAGTGAGCCTGATGTGAACATTTCTGTAACAAAGTTGAAGTTCTTGTTATCAATATCAATCCAAGATGTGTAGAATCGCATGATCGACTGGTGCTTGAGTGTGCTTAGGAGATGAACCTCCGAGTAAAGGCGCTGCAAATCGTCTGGCGTGTTTAGTACCTCGTTGAGTCTGACTTGGTTCCATGCTACCTCTATTCCAAGTACTTCATCAATTGCTTTGTACACTGTCTTCATTGCCCCTTTTCCAAGAACATCTCCAAACTAATCAATCACACAGAACACACAATATTTGTCACATTAATTCCATTATATGAGACAGTTTCTTTCAATCATGGTTTTAAACAAACGGTATGCAATCAGTATCACAATATATAGTTTTTGATGTCACTGCAACCGCTGTTAAGACGGTCACATTAGTATCATTCGACTGCTCTCTATAATATCAAAGATCGCGGCATGGCCTGCTTTAAAGTTTATCTTAATAAACCTAATAACAATATAAAAAATTCCTTAAAATATCTTACAACACTAACCATGTGCACAAAAATGAAAAGAAAAAAACACGTTCCTTGTAAAACATCATACTTATGTGACACAAATAACATACTAAAACTTGAATGATATAATATAACACATGTCACAAGAAACAGAGGAAAAACAGAGTATTTTAGAACTTACCCTACCATAGCGACCAGTTGGATCAGTTTCCACATAACGATTCTCTTCCTTGAATTCCTCCATGTTCTCTCTCTTACAAAACATTTCTAATTCTTAGCTATATACACACCAAATTAACAATAATCTTCTATGTTATTATTCGCGTCACGATTCTTGATATTGCTGACAATTATAGTCAAATATAGTTGATGCAGCCTCAATCACGGTCGCGTTAAAGATCACATAAACAAAAAAGAAATTGATACTAAATTTTTTGCAGTGTTTTATATTTTTTTGTGCTGTGAAAAAAATGATAACAATTCTATTTATATGAAATTATTGAAGATGGTAGAGTCTAACTAAATTTGAGGGTATTCTTCATGGACTCATGGTTAACGTGAAAAAAGACTCAAAAACACAATCAAAAGAGTTTAGAATAGTCAATACTCTTGATTCTTTTGCACATGTTAAAAACCAACCAAGTTAAGTGCTTATAATAAGTTACAACCAATTGAAGATTTTTTTTTGTTTGTTTTACTTATGTTCTTGTTCTATTTAGAAACGAAAGCAACACATGAAAGTGTTGCACTAGCATAGAGTTTGACATGACATGACATGGGAATAATCCTATATAGATAGAATATAGATACTATTTGACTTGGCAATTAATGAGTTTCCTTTAATACCCTTTATTTTTCAAGGGGTTTTATGTATTGTGAGGGTAAAGAGTAGGGATATTTTGGTCATTTAGAAAGAATGAATATGGGAAAAGCAATAAAGGACGGAACCTTGAAAGAATATGTGGACACGCTTTGGTGGGTGTAGTAGCAATAGTAATCATTTGTGTGTGGAATAGGAAAATCTAGAAAGAAAAAAAAACACAAGAAGAATGTGGCAAAGTAAATGGAGGAAGGTGAAGGAAGAAGAATAAAACTTGGAAGAAGTAGTTGAAGAAATGAACTTGAGGAGATGAATTTGGTTTAGTTTAAGTGATTGTAGCATCATTTTAATAATGGAATGGATGAATCATGAATGGCAACATGATAATTATCTATTTATCATGCATGTAGTTTTTTTATAGAACACTTGGACATATTTTAAATAATGAAATGATAATTTAACATTAAAATTTTGATGTAAAATACAATGGCTGTGTTTGGTAACACAAATAAGTTAGTTTATAGTTTGTTGGATTAGCTTATAAGCTCGTTGGATGAAAACGTGACGTGTTTGGTAACAAGCTTTTCTCATGAGCTTATAGCTTTTTGTGAAAAGCTATTTCAAGTAGCTTTTTAGCTTATAGCTGGTAGCTTTTTATACTTTCTTCCATTTTTAACCTCATTGATTTAATTTTATTATATTTTTAATAAAAAAAACAACCCACAATCATATATAACTACCCACTTTTAGTGAGAAAAAAAAAACATAACTACCCATTTTTTATATTTAGGTGCAACTAGCATGTTGCGCGTTATTATTACCTTGCTCTATTTTCCTTATTACCTCATGTTGTAGTTTTTTATATTTTTCTGATTACTTGTTCTTAATTTATGCAATATAATTATAATTTAAAATAAAATATACAATAAATAGTGAAGCAAATGTTTAGTAAAAATAATGTTAATTGAATTCATAAAACACATTTATCATTTTCGGGATGAAAGTAATTTGAAATAAATTTAAATATTAAAAAAAAATTAAGTAATTTTTTTATGTATATATTTTATAAAAAATAATTATGTCCTTTTATGTCATTTTATACTTATCAGCCACTTCAACAACTAATTTTACCAAACACATTATTTTTAATAAGCGAGTTTTTCAGCTATAAGCTATCAGCTATCAGTCATCAGCTATAAACTAGCTTTTCAGCTATCAGCTAGCTTATAGCTTCTTTTTACCAAAGAGAGCCAATGTTATTCAATTTTTAGTGTATTTTCATCTTTTGAAAGAGAAATGATTGTTTGTCAAAACTTTGAAAGAGAAATGATTGTTTATCAAAAATTAAGAAGAAAATGATATTTTTACACAAAAAATTGACATCAATTTCAATAATACGCAGTTGATGCAATTTTGGGGATTGTTAACGAATATAAAAGGGTATGAAAACTCAGTAATCATCCATTAAATATAGTTCACCACAATTTTTGAATGTCATTAACCATAACCTTCAGTAATTAAGTTTTTTAAAGATAAAAAAATCATATGAATCTATGCTATATATAAAGAAAACTACCACTTTGGTTCGAATTTTCTTTCCAAAAATACCCTTAATTTTCAATACGAATAGCACATGTAACAAATAGATAAGAATAAATTTAAATATTAAAACAAATGTAACAAACACGATATGAATATATGTATATCTGTTTTTTTCCCTTCCCTTTATCATTTAAAAAATATAACAAACTAAATGAGTATATTTATACTTACTTTTTATTATCCCAATTATACCCTTAAACAATTCTTTCTATAATAAATATTGTTGTTCGTGTCATTAAAAAAAGCAACCATCATTCATATTTTTACTTTTAATCAAAACCAAAATTTCATAAAAAAAATACCGTTCATAATTTACAAATGTTAACGCAATAAAAAGAACGGAAAGACGAGCACGGAGTGCCCGACTTTTCGCTAGTTATGCATAGTTTTTTAACTGATTTATGGTTGTCGCAATGGATAAGCGAAATCTCAACATACTAGAGATCCACTATACTACATTTAAGTAAATGAACCACCATACCGGTTTATAATTGTGATAATTTTTTGAAATTGTTTACTATATATTCCACAAATATTTAAAATTGTTTACCAATGAAAATATTTAGATGAGTAAAACTTCAAATAACACAATTGTTTAGATAAAAAGAAATGCCAATGCAATGCCCCTACCATCTCATTTTTTTTATATGTTTTAACTTTTAATGAGCATAATATATCTCCCATTCAAGATTGCATCATCTACATTCAAACGTAATTGTCACTGCTATATACATGAAGAATCCTAATTGGATTGCTACTATTTAAAATATTGGACATGCATGTAGCTGCAAAGGAATTAATTAAGTTAAAAGAAAGTCGTAAAATGAGATGATTATCGACATTGTGGAACCCACGGTGACTTCATAGTTCATATGCAGCATTGAAGAGATTGTGGTTTTGCCATGTACATAGAGGGTGGGGCCAATTTGTGTAGGAAAAAACAAAGTTTAATTAACAAAGTAGACATTGCTGAGGAGCTTGTGGCTGTGCATTCATGTTATGTTGCATGAAATCCAAGAAATACACACAGTTGTAAGAGAAAGAAAGCACGCATTTATTAAATGATATTCTACAAGAAAAAAAGTACTATAATAAAAGAAGTAAGACTAGTCAATTTTATATATACTACTCCCTCCCTTCAAAATATATATATATATATTACTCCATCCGTTCTGCGATAGATATAGATGACACATTTAAAAATGTGAAATTTTGACATAATTTACTTTAACTATATTTTTCTATTAATATACAAAGATAAATAATATCATATAAGATGTCGTTAAGTTCGTCTCGATGAGTATTTTCAAAATATCAATTTTTCATAATTTTTTCTAATATATTATTCAAGATATTTAAGCTCAAAATTATGCATTGACATGTGTAATGGAGTCAACTGTGTCATGTATTATGGGATGAAAAGAGTATTAAGGATGGAGAAAGTTGTTTCAAGAGTGAAATTAAGTAGGGTTCTTATGTTTAATATCTCTAAATTAGCATTAGAGGGAATCAAACATGAGACCTTGAAAGGAGCACACTCCAAGATCTCAACTAGGTCAATCTCAAATGGTTTAAAATTTGAAAATTATTTTAATGTTTATCAAATATTTTAATTGAATGTAACTTTAAATAAAAGGAGAATCGAAAATGATTATTATTAAAAAGTGTAGCATTAATAATCATAATCATTTCGAAATTGTCATATTGACAGTAGGCCTCTTTGAGGTTGTCAAGTAAAATTCTTATCACTAAGGTGACAACATAATAGACTTTATCTATACTATATAAAGAAAACTATCTTTTTCAGTATTTTTGGGTTGAACTTTTCTTTTCAAAAATACTTTTAATTTTAAATACAAATAACACATACAACAAATAAATATAAATAAATTTAATTTAAATATTAAAACAAATATAACAAACGTAAGCAAAAAATAATGTTAAAGATCGGACTTTAAAACCACTAAAAAAAATTAGTAACAAACGTGAGTTAAAAATAATGTTAAAATTGGACTTGAAATCCTCTAAAAAAGATTAGTAACAAACGTGAACAAAATATATTGTTAAAGATTTGACTTTAAATCTTCTAAAAAAAAAGATTAGTAACAAACATGAGTAAAATATAATGTTAAAGATTGGACTTTGAATCCTCTAAAAAAAATTAGGACTCAAAATATTTTTGAAAAAGATTTGTTAGCACTATATTAAAAATATTAATAAGTAGGGTTCTTATATTCCATAGTTCATTCCCGCATTGTTTAGTTTTTCTCAACCTTTATCAGCCCTCTGCATCATAATTCAGAATTTACCTGTAAGTTTTTTTTTCTATTTCTTTCATGTTACAACTAATCAAAGTTGATTAATTTTATGGGTTATCTGACTTTGCTGGTTTACAAGTGATTATGATTCAAACTAAAATATGTTGAGTTTATAAATAATTTTGTTTTATGTCTTGACAATATTTTGTTTATAAATCAATATATCAATAATTTTCATTAATATTTAAAAAATTTAATCAAAATTATACAGACATACATAATAAAATAATCGTATGTGTTAACGTAGTAAAAAAAGCAGATAGACAGGCGCGATAATGCTCATCTTTCCGCTAGTCAATTGAATGTAAGCTAAATATTTTAAGCATAAAAAAGTCATATTCTTATCACTAAGTTGACACACCATAAGATGAACTAAATATAAATTTTAAAAACTCAAGATAAAAGTTACGGAAATCTTAACCGACAAATCAAATTTTGAGCTTATTTTTTTCGAAACTTTTATAATGTTCTATATAAGCCAGAAAAAAAAATCATTCATATATGTATACATATAGATTTAACAGCATGAACTAAATCTCCATTCTTTCAAAAAAAAAAAATAGCATGAACTAAATCTCCATGTAGAAATATTTTGTAGAGACAAAAATGAAATATTTAGATTCTTAATGCTCTCTTTGCTATTATTTTGTGTTGTCGGTTTCCTTTTGTTGTAATCTGACTTATGCTGTGAACTATTCTTTGCACAACTTATGCTAGAATAGTTTGTTTATCACTATAAGATAATATTTTAGCTTTTAAAAAATAAAATTTTCTTTCAAAAGAAAAGTTAAATATTGTAAGGAGATAAGATTATTTAACTTAATTGACCCAGTTTTTTATTAAAGCTAGACCAAATAATTGCGTTGAGGGGCTTAACTTTTACCACACTCGATTTATGTAAATCTGAGTCTTTTCTTTGTGTGTCTAATACACGCAATGCAAGGTTCAATGTCAAATTCAGATGAATATTTTCAACCAAACAATAAATCATTGTCCATTGAATTAAGTTTTATAGACAAAATATCTTTGATATTTGAAATTATTATAATCAGATGAATATTAAAATATTCATGAAAAGGGGTCAACGGAAAGTTTTGAATTATACGAAGATAATAATATTACATAACCCTCCCCTCATGTTTCAAAACATACAAAATTCTTCGTTCAAAAATGTTGAATTATATATTTTGTTCCGAATATATTTTTACGTTAAACTTTTTTTTTTGGGTCTTAGATTAAATGGTAATCCACTAAAAATAAACTCACACAACTGTGAGGTCCCAAGTTCGAACCTGGATCATGACGTTTGACCTTACAATTTCGGTTTTTGTCAGTTGAGTTAGGACTTCTAGACACGTTAAACTTGTTTTAACCTTGTTAAACAAATTTTTTATTTAACCAAAATGATCTTCTTTTTTTCCAATTCATTTATCAAATTTCTTAGACATTAAAGGAGTATAACTAGTAATCCCTTGATCTTGTTTCCCAAGCTTCGAAGAGGTCCGTATATAATTGACTCGCATTTTGAAGCTCCAACACAAACAAAATAAGAATATCAAAGTGCATTATCTTTTCAACACAACTTGTTAAAAATTAAGAGAATATATAAACACCAAACACAACAATTGTTGATCGGATAAACTCTAACAATAGAATGAGGAAGATGAAAGATATGCCAATGAAAAAAGATTGGTACAGAAGGTCATTCTGGTAAAAAGAATAAAAAATATTTGTTTAAGAAGGTTAAACGAAAGTTAATGGAAAAATATAAATTCGGATCAAAATATATAATTCTACATCTTTAAAGAGAGGATTGTGTGTGTTTTAAAACATGGGGGAAGGGGGTTGTAATATCTTTGAAGGAAGGGAGGGGTGTAATTCACTCTTTTTTATTTGTTGAAACTTTGAAATTAGTATTCCTTGAATGTCCTTTTACCTTTAATTAAATTTCTATTCCAGGAAATGATAATATTATTGACCTTTTTCTCCAATGCTCATCACGCGTCTTTTGATAGGAGGTCGGTTTAGGTTTTGGAATCTTATTATATATGGTGACAATAGTGTCTTAATCATTTTGACTAATAACTTTATATCCATAAAATATATCAACTCCTCTTTAAAAAATTAATAATTAGTAGGTAGAGATATTGCATATTATATATAGGGATCGGGGTTTGAACTCCGGACACTTCACTTCTTCACAATTAAATTGTGTGAGTTCTAGCCATTAGACTACTTGAACAAAAATAATAATAATTAGCCAAACCTTTCAGATATATAAATGCAAGTATATTCATGTATTGATAAGTTACATACTCACAATGTAGGGCTGTAAAGCGCCAACGGTTCTTAATCAAAAGATCAACATGAGGAAGAAAAAAAATGCTGCAATGGCAATGTCTATGCTTTTAAAAAAATGGCAATGTCTATCAAGTGTTGCATGTGGTACTTGATTAAGTTATGAGGTTCTTCCACATATTAAACTCTCATACGGGCTGAAATCCTAACATTATTTTTAATTTTGATCATGTGATGGTGCAAGTTTTCTCCATCATTTTTAGTTTTCATGCATTCTCTTTTGGATCGAGATTCTCTCATGTTAGAGAAGTTCTGCAATCATGTAGTCAATATGTTGAGATTTTACGTCCAATCTTGATTCAACGTCTAAATTCGAGTTTGAACTTTGAAATTTATATAATAAAAACTAAATATGTATTTTTCTAGACTACTCGATCAAGATCGGACGACTCTGAATACGCTATTCAGGTGAATGTGGCTTCCTGTTCAATGCAGGGGATCCGTGTGCTTCTCTCCTCCCTTCTCTTTCATGGTAGCAATAGAAAATTTTGGTGCTTACGTTTTGTTATGCTTAGGTGTCGATAATCTATCAATAGGTTTGGTTAATCTACAAGTTTCTGATAGTGAAAATTAATTAAAATTGTTGTAACCTGCACCAAGAATGAAGTATATCTTTCCAAATATCAATTCCTTATACATAAATAAAGTATATCTATTCCAACAAAAAAAATGAAGTATACTTATATAACTTTAACCACTTATAAAAATTATAGTATTTGATTATCTATAATTATCTCTAAGTAGTATTTGGAAAGGTGTGATGCACGAGAAGTTGATTATCTCATTGACTAATAAATATGGTAGTTGATTATGAAATGAAATAATAGTTGTCGTTGAGAATGAATTAATACTTCAAAAAGGCGACAACAACAACCAAACATTATCACATTAAGTGGGGTTGACAACATGGACGGAAATATGTCATATTGTTTTATCATAACCATATTTAGATCCAACTCATTAATCTATAAATATTTCCTAATAATTTCTCTTATAACTTTTCAAGGTCTTCCTATATCTCTTGTAATTTGACTATCCTCTGTTTGATCTACTCTTCTTACTACATAATCTACATGTTTTCCCTCTACATGTTCAAACCATTTAAACCTATTTTTCACAATATTTATACTATAGGTGCTACCCCAACTATCTCTATAATTCTGTTATTCCTAATCTTATTTTATCTAGTCTTACCACACAGATAATGCAACATTCTCTTCTCCACAACCTTACTTTATTTTCGTGTTGGTTCTTAACCGCCCAACACTCTGTTCCATAAAACATCGTTGCTATGACAATTGTCTAATATTTTTCCACATAAACTTAAACGGCATGTTTGTATCACATAAAACACCGAAGACTCTTCTCTATTTCAACCATCCGACTTGAATACGATGATTTACATTTGCTTTATTTCTATGTCATTTTATATTATGAACCCAAGATATTTAAATCGTGTAACTTGTATGATATGATCTCCAACTTCCACCTCTAAGGTAGGACTACTTCGCCTTTTGTTGGAATTACATTATATATATTGTCTTGCTTATGCTCAGAGGAAAGTCATACGCTTCTAAGACTTGTCTCCAACATCCCGTTCAATTCCTCCCTCGACACTCCAATTAAGACTACATCATCTTCAAAATGCATATATCTTGGTGCTAGTTGTTCGATGTGTTTTTTAGGTACATCCAAAACTAATGTAAAAAGATAAGGGATTATGATTGACCATTAGTCCAATCCTTGTTATGATAAAAAAAAATCATTGATAATGGTTTCAAAAGACAAATAATAAAACCTCGAGGTAAATTAAACTTCAGTATATCACATCAGATAGATTGTTAATAAGAATTATTTCAAATCTCTTGTTGAATCCAATACAGTATAATCCAACGCAACATCTCCATCTTTCCATAATTACTTTATTCTCGTGTTGGTTATTAAACCTCCAACAGTCTATTCCTTAAAACATCGTTGGTCTGACAACTGTATGATATTTTTGCACTTCAACTTAAACGGTATGTTTGTATCACATAAAACGCATGAGACTCTTCTCCATTTCAATCATCCAACTTAAATACGATGATTTACATTTGCTTTATTTCTATGTCATTTTGTACTATGAACCCAAGATATTTAAACTGTGTAACTTGTATGATATGATCTCAAACTTTCACCTATAAGGTAGAACTACTTTGCCTTTTGCTGAAATTACATTATATATACCGACTTGCTTATACTAAGAGGAAAGTCACACGCTTCTAAGACTTGCCTCAAAGTCTCCAACATCTCATTCAATTCCTCCCCCAACATTCCAATTAAGTCTACATCATCTTCAAAAGGCATACATCTCGGTGCTAGTTGTTGGATGTATTTTTTAAGTACATCCAAAACTAATGTAAAAAGATAAGGGAATAAGATTAACGCTTGGTCCAATCCTTGTTATGAAAAAAGTCATTAATAATGCTTCTAAAAGACGAGTAATAAAACCCTGAGGGATGTTGATTTGGTGTTGTACAAAAGCACAAAGTTTCACGCGGTAATTAATCACATCCATTGATAACAGATCAAACGATTCAGATTATAACATAGTTTAATGATCTGGACCATTGATCAAAATTGGACGGTCCTTAATTGTTACAGCGTCCTGCTGTAACAGCAAGAAATCCAAGTCCAACTCCGTGGTAAGTTAGACTTCATATTATCACATCAGAGAGATTGTTGATAAGAATTATGTAAAATCTCATGTTGACTCCAATACAATATAATAGATCCAAAAATAGAGATAAATAAAAAAACAAATACATTAATGACTGTAATTACCTCTTTAAAAATAATTTTCAAATTTATGCATGATAGTAAATTTAGGTTCAATTAGTTAAAATAGATATAAAATTAAAATATTAAAACTATTTTTTACTCAAAAGGTTGTTTAAGATACATATCAACTTTTTATACATAAGATAAGATAGTAAATTTAGGTTCAATGAGTTAAAATAGAAATAAAATTATAATACTAACATTATTTTTGTATACAAAATTGTTTAAGGAAATGAGCAACAACTTTTTTTTGTTCCAAAAAGTTTTTTAAGAGACTTAAGGACTTTTATAAATAAGACACGAGATCATTTTCTAAAAAAATAGAGAAACGAAACAAAATTAGGAAGGAAATATAAAACAACTTCTTTTGCTCCAAAAATTTATCTAAGAGACTTAAGAACATAAATAAAAAAGATATAAGATACACGATCATTTTCTACAAAAAGTTGGCTTCAAAATATTGTCAAACAGACTTAAGAACTTTTATAAATAAAAATACGCGATCATTTTCAAAAAAAATAAAGAAACAACAAAAAAATTAGGAAGGAAATGCGCAACAAGTTTTTTGGTTCCAAAAAAGTTGTCTAAAGACTTAAGAACTTTTATAAATAAGTTAAGATGCACGGTCATTTTCTAAAAATATAAAGAAACAACAAAAAATTAAGAAGTAAATGTGCAACAACTTTGTTGGCTCCAAAAAGTTGTTTAAGAAACATAATGACTTTTAAATATAAGATACACGATCATTTTCTAAAAATATAAAGAAACAACAAAAAATTAGGAATAAAATTTGCAACAACGTTTTTGGCTCCATAAAGCTATCTAAGAGACTTAAGAACTTTTATATATAAGATAAGATATAAAACACGCAATAATTTTCTAGAAATATAGAGAAACAGCAAAAAAAATTGGAAGAAAATGTGCAACAATTTTTTTTGCCTCCAAAAAGTTGTCTAAGAAACTTAAAAACTTTTATAAATAAGATACGCAATCATTTTCTAAGAAAATAGAGAAATGGCAAAAAAATTGGAAGGAAATGACGAACAACTTTTTTGGCTCCAAAAAGTTGTCCAAGAGATTTAAGAACTTTTATAAATAAGATACGCGATCATTTTCTAAAAACATAGAGAAACGACCAAAAATTAGGAAGCAAACGTGCAACTACATTTTTGGCTCCGAAAAATTGTCCAAAAGACTTAAAAACTTTTACATATACGCGATCATTTTCTAAAAACAAAGAGAAACAACTAAAACTTAGGAAAGAAATGTGCAACAACTTTTTTGACTCCAAAAAATTGTCTAAAAGGCTTAAGAACTTTTATAAATAAAATATCTTAAACTTAATTAGAACGAGTTTCTAGTTGCTTTCATGGGATGATCTAATGATCATTCAAAAAATATCCAGATATTATTTGAAAGAGAAATGATATTCAGTAGCTTACTGTGGGGCCTATATATGAACGTTATTCAATTACAATTTGAAGGGATTTTTTGAGTTCTCTCACAAATTATAATTTTGAAATTTAATAGTAATATAATAATGGCTTTGTTTAGCAGCAGGGGTTGATTGGAGTGAATATACTCTTTGATTAATCCTAACATGACGATATCTCAATTCAATTTTTATGGAGTATTTTAATTGAGATGGTAAGGGATTTTTTCCAACTTAACTGGAGTTTATTGGTTTAAATTCAGCATCATGAATGTAGTGGTGTTAAGGCCCCGTTTGGATAAACAGTTTATATAGATGCTTATAGCATTATGGTTTATAACATTAGAGTTTACATCATAAGCTCTTATACTTAATAAACTCTTTATTTGTATATGTACACTAAAAAGTACTTATATAAATTGAAGTGTTTGGATGTGATATTACATGAGCAATTATAGAATTTTTAAATATTTTTAATTTAACATAAAAAATCAAAGAATCAAATCACGATTATCAAGATTTTTCTTACGGTGATGTATAAATATATATATGTGTATATATATATATATATATATATATATATATATATATATATATATATATGTGTGTGTGTAGTTTGTTACCAAAAAAGGTACAAGTTTTTTTGTTGAAGAAGAACAAAAAAAAGAGAAGTTAAGTTTGTTTTTTTTATTCAGTTTCATTTTGTTACGTAACAAAAAATAATAAAAATCTTCCTTCAAAAATAAAAAATAAAATCCTACTTGCGTGTGTTACTTTAATAAAATAAGTATCTAGCAATTTTGTTACTCATGCACCGCCAAAGATAACTAACATAAATTCATAAGCTCATTGTTGGGGGGGGTGGGGTGTGGGTAAGTTGAAAATTTAGGCTTATTAAAATATGACATAAGCAGCTTATGAAACTATGATAAGCTATTTTTATTTATTTACCCAAACACCTTTAAAAAGGCTTATGGGAGTAGATAAGCTCAAAATAAGCCAATCCAAACAGGGCCTAAATCCTCTTGAGAGAGAGCTTTGTCATCTATAGAGTTTCTACCCAACTTAAGAGATTAATCTCTGCAGTTGGACACATATGATACTCGATTCACACAAAAAAAATATTTACACAATTTTAACTTGAGCATTTCAGCTTATATACTTATGAAGAAAAACTATAAGCTAATGAAAAAACTTGTTACCAAACTCATCTAATTTTATCAAACCAGCTTATAAGCTAGTATAATAAGCTATAAGCTAGCTTATTTGTGTAACCAAACATAGCTATAATATGGTTCTATTTGTTCCAAACAATATGACTCCCATAAGCAAGTTTAATTTCCTTTTTACTTCTAATCTAAACAAAAGAAAGAAATCGTGTTTTTCTCTCATTCTCTCCCACTATTGCCATTTTTTTTCTTCTCATATCAAATAATAGATGCTTTGTGATTTCCAATCGAGAATCTAACTATCAATGGTTGGGAGTAATAATTATCCTAAAAATACTAAACAAAAAAAATTAGAAATCTTAATTGTATGGGTCATGAAAAAATGATGGTGAAATCGAAGTGTCATTACTCACAATTTGAACAAAGAAATGGAATATAAAAACTTAAGATGATCATGTCTACTTGAGCTAATATTTTTTCTTTTTGGTAGAAAAGGAATATCTACTTACTTGAGCTACTCTAACATATATTTTAAGTAAAATGTATCTCTTTATTACATATAGACAAATAACAAAATATTTAGAAAATATTTTTTTAAGAGGCATAGTATCAAAATAAAATTCTTAACCGGCCCAGTGCCGACAAAGAAATATTTAATACTATTGCGATGTACTAATGTAATTGTTGGAAACATATTTGGGTGTCAAGCACTCAAGAAACCAACATAACTGGAATTTATTTAGTGGAGGACCCAGAAAACAAAATATGTGGTAGTAATAGATGTTAAGAATTACATATCTATCAAAACACTCTTGAGGATAACTATAATCAGACAATGATAATAATCACATTATAATCAGACAATTGCTTATCTTCACCCAAAAAAATATAATCAGGCAAATGATGATGAACTTGATCAAAACAAAATGAGCTCAGATGAGCAGATTTTCGCCATTGAAGTAGACGTTAGTGATAAACCCGTCACCACATTAGACACATGCAACGATCAGTTGCCGTCATCTTTGATGTAGTAAAGTTGTATTTTTAGTTGTTTGTAGGTTCTCTTTCGTAAAATTAATCATATTTGAGTCATTGTCAAACATAGACATGTAATCACCTCTTTTAATTGAGATTGGTAAAAAAAATTGAGATTCGAAGAGTCTTACTGTTCTTTCAAACATCTTTTCCAAGTATTTTGAGACATATCAAACCATTGTGTTAACACTTCATTGGACAATTTAACCACATTTATAAGTCAACTCTTTAACAAAAAAACCAAATTCTACACTCTCAACATTATTTTCATCCATATATTGTTTTGTAGGCGTTAACCAATCCAAACCAACATCATATATTCATCTCACCAATTATAAGTCTCCAAACCATCCATTTCAATGTTTCTATCACCAATCACTTATGTTATCTTAATCTTATCCTCAACGTAATTTTCTTTGATTATCTTCTTACTACAAATAAAGTGCACTTTTTGACGAGAAGGAAGCCTCCAAAAACCTAAGTACAGGTCACAATAGCTTTTTCTAAATTCAATTTTAATTATATGACAAGATAATTATGTTTGATAAGAAAAAAAGCGAATAATGTTATGTTGCATAAAATCAAAAAATGATCGTATGAAATTGAGGAAAAGAAGTATAAAAATACTATATATCAAGGTAATATCGTTTTATGGTCATGGTTGAATTCATGATTTTAAACGTGTCCAAAATAAAATGAATGTGTGATGTTTTATGTTTTCAATTGGACACATACCCAATCTTTAACAGACTTCACTACGAAGGCATACACTCGAAGGTTGCACTGACAATTCGTACCCAAGTGTTACCTCTTAGAAATCACATGCCGTATGATGAAGATTATTTGGTGATTAAACAATCTCGGCATGAATCTCTCAACGACCTCGACAGATTTTTCACACATTTCTATTGAAACCAACCTATAAAAGAAGTTATGAATAAGAAGAAAGATATACAATCTATTCTATTAAACATTCTACCAGCCCTATTGAAAAATTGATTGAGGGTTGGAATGTTTGCGAATACCCTCTTACACGCGAGGATCACTACCTCCATCTTCCGTCACATGTCACCAACTCAACTATCGTTCTTGGTCCACCTCGTATAATTAGAGTCATATGTTATATGATCCACTCCAACATTTTTCCATCGATAAAACTTTCTCTAACATATATTAATTATATACCCTCTTCGGGCTTTTGACCAAAACTTAGTACTGAAATTTTAAATCGTTACTATTAGCAAATAACCAAATATTTGAAATAAGTTTTCTAAAATTGCGGCAAACAAAGAAAAGTTATGAAAATACTATGAATGTAATCGTATTAGGGCCAGGACAACCATGCATGCACATATAGTGAGAGGGACCCAACAACAACAAAAAGGTGGTGGGTTGTGGAAAATTTGTTCAATTATTGAAGGTAACTGTAATAAACCAATGATGATGATAATAGCTAAATACAAAAAAAAAAAAAAAGAGCTCAGAAGTGCAAATTTTCGCAACCGAAGTTAGCGAGAGTGATGAAACCCATCACCACATTAAACACTGTCTAGTCATCACAGCTCAGATATTGCACCAGCCGGGAATCGAACCCGGGTCTGTACCGTGGCAGGGTACTATTCTACCACTAGACCACTGGTGCTTTGGTGTTAGCATTCTATGCGTTTGAATATATATAGGTTTCTTCGAAAGAAGAATAATAACACATTTTCCTACACACTCTTTTATAGGTTAAAATTCACATGTGTTCCACCAAATCATGTGGGTCCCGTATAAATTTGGTGGGTTCCATATGAATTTTAACCAATGAAAGAGAGTGTGTTGAAAAATATATGTTAAAATGTATGATGTTAGCATTTCTCTTCTTCGAAAATTGAAGTTCGTTGATTTCAATTGTTTTGCTTTTTGTTGTACAAAAATCATTATCATTTTAAAAGTTGTACTCCCTCCATCCCTATATCTAATAATTCATTTGATTTGATTTTTGTTCCTAAATCTAAACCCTTTTTCAAATTATTAGATGCATTTATTATTTTTTTCCTATACATACCCCTAATTAATACTACTAACTTGTCTTGAAATATGAAAAGTCAAATTTAATATACATACAAACAAAGGACAATTTGGTAATATTAACACACAAATAGATACATTAATTACACTTACAATTTTTTTTAAGAAATGTGAAAAATGCAAAAGGGACGGGGGAGTATTTAAAACTTTTTCTATTGTCCTTTAAAAACAAAACCTTTTACATTGCTTGAACTGTAGATGGAATAATTGTAAAACATATATGGAAGAGTGTGGTTTATAAGAAATGGTAGTTAATTCCTTCAACAACAAAAAATGGTAGTTAATTAACTGTATGTTTTAAAATAAAAAAGTGTTTTTATTATAGTTTTTTTGGGTGAAAGTTTATTATAGTTACAACCTAACAAATAATAAATTTTATAATTAAAAAAAAATTGTTTTTCCTTTTTATTTTGTTTTTCATAGGTTTCGTTCTCTAAAGATAATTTTAATCGAGACGTGCCGAGTGTTAACTATAAGTATAATTTTTTAACCCTCCTAAATTTATTATAGTTATAACCGAGCGAATAATGGATTTTGTTTTTATTTTACTTTTTATGGGTTTCGTTCTCCAAAGATAATCATATTCGAAACGTGTTGAATGTTAAATATAAGTACAATCTTTTAACTTTGATTTTCAACATTGTGAAGGCTAGTCATTTCGCCAGACCTAGCACTCATTTGATATAATTGTGGTACTATTCTACCACTAATTTAAAGTTAAAATAGACAAATCCTAATGTCAAAGAGGGACAGGGTGGAGCATATTGTGTTTTGTGATTGAGGAAAAATTGCAATATGAATCTTTGTGCTCTTAAGTCTTAACTCGCTTCTTTTGAAAGCATTTGTACCCATGTCAAATATTGTGTTATCATTGTCATCTAGATGGAGCATAGTGTTTTTTTTTGGACAAAATAGAAATACCGTTGTAAAACTTATAATTCATTCTTTAATATATATGTCCACATAGTTATCTTTTGCATTTGAATACCATTTATATTATATTTTTCAAAATTACTTTACTTTCATTAATTTTTTATAAATGAACCGTCTCTTTAATTTCAAAAGTATCATTTTATTTGAATTTTTCTTTTTTGCAAAATATTTGTTTTTTTATTATTTTAGAGAAAAATAATGGTGACCATTTGGATATAATTTTTCTACACTATCATAGTTTTTTTTATATAGTTTAAAAATATTTTTGTTTCTTTCCTAAATTACACCTAAAATAAGTTTTGAATATAGCAAACATGGGCATAAATTTTTATATGTTATACTAGTTTTTATAGAAATATTGATTCGTGAAAGGATAAATTGGTCTAAGAAAAGCACGGACAAAAAAGTAATTAGCGTGTTAATTAACTTTAAAAGTGTATATTTTGTCAAGATATTGTATCTGTATAATGGTATATGTCTTGAACTAGTGTTTTGAATTTCAAAGAGACCTTGAGACACAACTTTCCCATCTAACTACTATAATTTTCTACAAATCATCATTTTTATAAAATTGTCGTTAAATCGAATCATGCTCCCATCGTAGTACATCATACCTAGGATGGAAATAGGTTAGAACCAGACTAGAATTTGATAGGCCTGAGCCTGACCTACGAATAAATTTATAAGTATAAGTTTGGCATATGGTTTATCATAGGTCATTTTTCTTGGTTTGGTCTGAAAGTCTACTTTCAAACCTACTTTACATTAAGACCATCAAATAATTCATTTGATCTAGTAAATAAGCTAAACAGATCTTAAAACCTACTTAAAAGCATATTCACTACAACAAATTTTAGCAGCATTAAAGTCTACTTAAAGACCTATTACAACAAAACCTATGACGAGATTGACAGGTAGAGAAACATATATTTCTATTTTTAAAGTATGCAATTATTTTAATATAAAAAATATAATTTTTAATAGATAGGTATTAATAGATCAATCTATCAGGTTTAGTAGCCTTTTTTGAAAGCCTAAACCTGACATATTTAACTAAACAGACATTTTAAAAAACCAAAGTCTAGACCTCTTCTAAATAGGTCAGGCCAGCCAGACCATAACAGATCAGGCCGTAAACTCATGTAGGCCGGTCGGACCTATTCCCAACCCTGACCGTACCCCCATTTGATATAAAAAAGAATAAAAAAATATCAACAAAAGGTCACCATTCAAATTAGTTCGTCAATCAATTGTCCATTTTTAACACCTAGAACCTATGCCAACGAAGATGATTTCTCTATATGGTAGTTTTAATAGCAGCAATTCCAAAAGAGCCTCCTCATCGACCTCTAGGTAACTATTTTTGCCAGAAAAAATTGTTAAGCTAACTGCTCAAACTGATATTGGTCACAGAAACTCCAATATTGAAGATTAGACAGTTAATAGACAGAAGATCTTATTGTGACAATTGAGATCGAATTCGCACAAAGATGTAGAAACTAAATCACGCAATTGTAATACCAAATCACACAATTAAAAAAATAAATAAAGGTATAACCAACACTAATATGAAATTCCCTCAAAAAATGATACTTGTATGGTCACAAAATTTTAGACATGGGATTTGAACACTCACATAAAAGTACACATCATTTAATTAATTATTTGAAAAATACATATTATTTAATTCATTTCTTTCTACCTTTTTTCCATTTTTGTAAGTGTCCAATTCGTGTACCCAAAATCTTATAACCACACATGTTTCACCCCTTATATTCTTATAAAAAATGAATAACCATCAAATGAACAAAACTGATTTTTTTTTAAAATAAAAGTAACGAAAAAAGACGAGTGCTTTTAATCTAATAAGAAAAACATGTGCTCCGAACCAGAAATAAGTTCAAAAAATAAAAGTTCAGTTATGATAAAAATGTGAAATAAGAAAAGAAAAAAAATAATCAACCCATCTATTTTGTCTAGTGCTCTCAACCATAAGTAAATAAGTTCAAAAAATAAACATTCACTTATGATAAAAATGTGAAATAAGAAAAGAAAAACAAAAATCAACCGATCTATTTTGTCTAGTGCTCTAATCACTACCTGTGACTCAAACAAGGAAAATAGTTCTATTGACAAGTCCCTTTATCCCCTGTGTACAATGACTAGTTCTTTATTAGTAATTTATGATACAAATTCTATGCTATTAAATAATCAAAGAATGAAGCATGTTTTTCCATACATGTTTCTGGGGGCATCATCAAGGCAATTTTGAATAGCCATGGACTCCACCAAAGATACCGCTGTAATTAAGAAAAATAGGTAAAATATCACATAAAAAGAACAATACCTAACTTTTCAATTTTCAATTTAAATAAAAAGGGAATTCGCATGGCTTGACAGAAGAACATTCAAGCATGAAACATTAATCAATTTTTCCCTTCACACTTCAAACATCAGTATTTCAGACACAAACTAAAATCAAATCTTCACTATCATGATGACAACATCAACCAAACCATGTTACTGCTGTACTTTTGAAAAATTATATTTATGAGTCTAAAGCAAGATTCGATCAAACTTTCCTTAATAACTACTGCCTGATCTTATTAAACACTAGGGTCATCATATAACTGCACCCTCCTATGCCTAAAATGTTTTTTTGAACAAGCTCCTATGCCTAAAATGTTAACTCAGGCTAATGACAGAAAAATAAAAAACAGTCAATATGCCAACTAAACCACATTCAATAATTCATAATTCAACACCCAATCGATTACGCTATTTAGTGGAAATGATTATCCACATTCATCATACAGCATACAGCACAAAGCCAGTAAACAATTGTGTATCACTGACTTCTCCAGTTGCCTCTCACTGAGAAAGCATATCAAACATTGTAGCTTTTCTTCAATTCTGAGCATATCAAGCAAGGCCATAAATATAACTATGAGAGAACACCCAATTGCCAAGGAAAACACAATTCAATGTCACAAACTTATAGGTATCCATTCCTGTAAGATGTCTAAATTATTTCTATTTTACACTTCAAAGCTACAAACAGAACATAAGTATAAACTCAACCTCAGGAAATCACCTGATATATACATCCCTAAATATTGAACAATAAAAACGCATGTAGGAGGGGAAAAAAGTTACCAGAATATACATGCACTTTTGTACAAAATACCAACTTGAGCAAGAAACACTGAAACAATGATAACACAACACTCAACCTAGTTTAGTCTAGTTCGTTAGCATCTATGGCTACTACCAACATTTTCCTACTTATTTGGTACTCTCATTTCTATCGTTTATCAATCTCTAGAAGAAACCCAGAGTTGATGGAAGTCATCTTCATTTTGAGACGAATGCACATTGATCTTACTTCTTAATTCTTACAAAATCGCCATCCTTTGGTAGCACCAGCTGAAAGGTAGGCAAGTCATAATATTTTCCATGTATTGACCATTATCGTTAGTGCTATTATATATTCACCATCCTTCACAGGCACTCAGTTGGAAAGCGGAGGAAAGTCATCTTCGTTCTTCAAATGATAACCTTGCACTTCGATCCTGAATCTCAAACCATAGACACCCCCTTAAAGCAAAGGAAAACTAGGAGTACAAACTACAATCGTAGTGGTTTAAGCTCTAAACAAAGTTGCCAATGATTTAACATCATAAGGAATCTCTGCAGCAATGAATAAGCATCAAAGGAAAAAATTATTTTACCTTTTGGGATCCGCTACAGATAATGAATTAGACTTTTCCTCAGTCGCTATCTCCGTGTTAGGTACAGATACCCCAGAAGTAGAAATGCCTTGGTCTGGGTGAATGCTCACTTCAGTTCTTGGGGATGCACGAAGCTGAGGGCTACCTGAGCCAGACTCATGTTTATCAGATGAGTGAGGGAAACCATTAGCATGGCGTGCTCCCCACGTGGAAGGTTGAGAGAAATAGGTTTCTGAAGATCTGGGTCTACCATTACTAAGCGAAGGATATACTTCTAGAGCAGGTTCAAAATTACCTTCCACAGACAAACTGACCTCTTGTGAAGCTAAAGCGAAGCCATTGCTATGAGTGTATCTCTGCAAATGCCCATGGGTACCGGGTGCAAGGCCCCTTCCCCTACCCGGCATTGGCCTATTATCCCTGAATGGACGAGAAGTCTGCAAAATTATGAGATTAATTAACACTTAAGGGACAACTGAATTATTGGAAAGCGCATTAAATATATGTGTGTGTGCGTGTGTTTGTGTCAAATATTTTAGAAGCGTATGTATGTGTGCTCAGTTTTAATAACCATATAGATACCATATTAGGGAAGTATGCGCCTGTTCCTCGTGGCTTTCTCTTTTCTTCTGGGCCAAAAGAGGTCATCGGTAGAGTAGGATGGTTTACAAGGAAAAGTGGTCCCACAACACCATTTGAGTTTGTCTGGGGATGAATGTTGTGGTTCATCTGTAGACATTGTCGAACAGTTTCCCACGAATTCCTATTATGAAACTTGGGAGACCTAGGAGGACTAGGTACCACAACAGGAGAGACAGGATAACCATTGCACATATGGCCATACTGTAGGTTTGCAATGTGGCTGTCATACTCCCCAGCAAGGTCCAACAATGATTTTGAAGCTTCAGTCCCCCCAGAAACACTATTGTTGTATCTATCACTATGAAAGAAATCATTTTCAAGATTAGCAGCATCTCGTAAAACTGTTGAACCATTAGATGCCATATTCTTTTCATCAGTGTCTGATCTGGGAGAATTGCTTACCATACCATGCTTCTCTTTCTCATCATCAAATATAGAGTTTACATCAGTTTCGCTACAACTACGACTTTCAGCTTTCCCATTTGAACAAAGTGAAAAACCATTAGTGCTTGCAATGCCTAAGACTCCGGATGTTGCAACATGTTTAGAATCTTCACCAAGATTGTAAATTGCAACTGTATTTCCATCTCCAGAGGAGTCAAATGATGGCCCTTCCAAAGAAGAGGTATCTTTTACTACATATCTTTCTCTTTCACTTCTACTTTCATAATTATGTTGATTTCCAGTTATCATATCCTTGGATCCAGTAGATAAACACAAAAATGAATTGTCTTCATTCCCTTGATTGCTTCCATGCCTATCCAAAGTGTTTGCAAAAAACCTATTAAGCTCGTCTGCTATTCTATCTTCCGGTAACATAAGAATCCAGCCAAGTTTACGGGCACCATACTTAAATGCACTGCGTATTCGATAGAAATTACCTGAAAGAAATAAATGAATACCACCATTGTAATATGACATTAGATGACATAAATGGATCATTAGACAAAAGCAAGGTACCTATAACTAATTCTTTTATGCCCTCTGGTCCATGGATAGTGTATACAAAATCAAAACAAATTATGCAAATCAGCAGCAGTGCTACAGTGGTAGTGTATGTAAAGGTAGTAGACAAATGTTACTAGTTGTAGTAAGAGTAGACAAGATTGTCTACTGAATTTATGTAGGCGCAATCACAATCATGCAGGGAAGGAACAGAAAGAAAGTAACCAATCCACTGCGGCATTTTTACAGATAAATAAATGGTGATTTAGTTATTATGCCCTTGATCTAAGCATAGCTCGGCAAATAGCTAGGGACACATTATGAATTCAAAACAAAAAAACATACATAACAATTTCACCCATAACTGTTCCAAGCCCTACTGTTCATAGAAAACAAAAAATGGAAGAGAAATATAAATACAAGCACATAAAGAAGACGCATTGCAATATAGGATCATCAAGATGAAGAATGACAATTGTAAGCTTCTTTGCTTTTATTAATTTCTAAGACAATCTAAAGTAACATCTTTAATGTACTGAATTTTACCAACCGCAATTTCCTTTTAAGAACTATAAAGTACATCCATTACAAACCATGCTGGTGTGAGTTGTGAGGATTATTGTCTATAGTTGTAATTTTCTGAGGGAATATACAAGGGAAAAACGTACATTCTAGGAAGCCATTCCTGGTAAGTATGATTTTGTCCATAAATGGTGTTGGGGGGCATTTAGATAGCCTTTCTTACCAAAAATGAGTGGTGAACGGTCATAAAGTTATAAAAAATGACTGGGTCACAGATGGGATTGAGATTAAGTATCAAGTGCTGAAGCTGTAAACTGTGCCCTAAAGAAGTCATCACAGATCAGAGATATAGATATTTCAAAGGTTAGGTGGTCCATCACATGGTATCCAAATCTCTATGATTTGAGGGGAGGCGGTTTTAGCTGCATCTTATCTCATAAATCGTTTCTTGCCTCCAAAACTCCTATGGAGGTTTTGTCTTCATTCTGTTCTGACGTGTCCACCTCCAATAATCGTTGCTCTACCTATAGAGTTTGATGTTTAATTTATCTCCATAATTAGCTTCTAGTTCCTTCTATAAATAAGAATCTCGTTGCTGTTTATTTTGAAATTCATCCTGCTTAATGCAGGGTATTTGTGGGATCTAATGGACCGTATTCATTTCTGAACCTGCCATCACTCTTCTCTGCCAAGCCAACAACTGAATCCTCCAATTCCACTGCTCATTATGTTTTGTTGTCTATTGTGTTTTTCCAGCTTCTAAGTAGTCTCTCCTAGTACCACAAACATTGTAAAAGTGTTTGGCCTCTACATTTCCAAGGATAGACTCATCCATGGGTCCAAGTTTTCCCTCTATGTGAGTTAAACTATCTTATTTCCTTAGATTGCATCTCTTAGAATCTGGGTTGGGCCTAACTGAACCTTGCAAAACCGGCATGTAAGGTGAGGGTTACATAGGCCATATCTCTAGGCAATGAGGGACTAAATCCACTCCCTCACACCCAACACAATGAAGGTGTTGGAGATTTCAATGAAGGAAACACAAATGCCGCAGTTAGGCGGCTGGGGGCGGACTGCAATGAAGGCAGAATTTCCAACGCACTCCCTCACGCTCGGGCCCAATGAGCCAAAAGCGTGGACGGTGCGGAAACAACAACATATCTAGTAGAGACTCTGATACCATCTTAGAATTTGGGTTGGGCATAAACCTTACAAAACCAGCGTGTAAGGTGAGGGCTGCCCAAACTTTATAAACACTACATAGGCCATATTTCTAGACAATGTGGGACTAAATCCACCCCTTCACACCCAACACAATGAAGGCGTTGGAGGCTGCAATAAAGGCAACTCAAATGCCTCGATTAGGCGGCTAGGGGCGGATCGTGAGGAAGGCAGAATTTCCAACAACCTCCCCTGTCACCTTTCCCTCTTGGTGTTCTCCCCTCTCTATTCACACAACACATAATCCATGTCCATTCTGTTAAGCATTTTCTGGCCTCGTTTTCCAACGACTCCCCATCTTCAACTGCATCCAGCACCATAAATCCTGATGGTTCTTCCAGCATTTTTTACTCCTCCTCTCGTCGTCCTCCTCCTCAACATGATCATCCTATTCAAACCAGATGAAAACCTGGTATTGTCCAACATCAGCTATAGCCCATACTCCTACCAACAGTTTTTGAATCTTCCTCTACAAAAGAACCTTGTCCTCCCATGGGTGGAAAAAGTGCTGGCCTATCTGCATGTTTAGTGCCACTTCCGACAGGCACATCTGCATTTGGATGTAAGTGGGTCTTTCGCATCATATCTAAATCCTGATGGTACATTTAATAAGTATTGTTAAATACTACATGTTGTGAACCTTCCGCATCATATCAAATTGGTTCACTGGATTTTAAGTTATGGTTGATGTGAACCGGTTTTAATGCACCCCCCTAAAAGAGTCCCACATTGCTTGAGAGATGGCCTAAACAAGCATTTATAAGTGGGGGGCAGTCCTCGCCGCACAAACCAGTTTTGTGGGGTTGTGTTAGGCCCAACCACGATTTCTAAGATGGTATCAAAGTCTCCTCCAAGATCCATTAGGCCACCTGCTAACAGGTTTCCGCTATCGGGCCATCCACCATTTATATCCACGCAGCTATCGGGCCATCCACCATTTATATCCACGCACCAAGCCCAATAGTGTTTGGTGTGAGGGGTGTGTTAAAGAGCCCACATTGGTTGAGAGATGGCCTGAAGAAGTGTTTATAAGTAGAGGTAGTCCTCACCTCACAAACCGGTTTTGTAGGGTTGTGTTAGGCCCAGCCATGATTTCAAAGTATAAAGCCCACTCGGTAGCTAAAGGATTTCAACATCAGTCCAGATTGTGTTCACCATTGCCCTCTCCAATATATGGTCTCTCCAACAAATTGATGTCAACAATGATTTCCTCCACACGATTTTGGAAAATGATGTCTACATGACTCAGCCCCCTGGGTTTGAAATTTGAATCAGCAGATAAAAGGGCGATCAGCAAATTGCATAAAGCCATTTATGGGCTCATGCAGGCCCCAAGAGCCTGGCAGAACAAGCTTATGACTTTTGTCAGTTTTAGGTTTGACTAAAGTAAGTGTCAGTCCTGTCTTCCCATTCTTCATCAGAATTGCTGTTATCTCAACACTTCTAATTATGTAGATAACATCATTGTCACAGGTGATTCTTCTCAGGAAATTATTAGTGGCAAGGTAACTAAAACCTAACCATTCGGTTTGACCAGTTGGACCATGAACAGAACGCATATCCGGTCCGGAACAACTACGAAACCACTCTATGAAAAACAACTTAATTAGTGAGTTGGTTAGACCAAATAAGGCATGTTGCCTATAAATAGAAATAGGGGTCAAGTGGAGAAATAGAAAATTATGATTGGGAGTGTCTGGCTCTCACAAATACTAGGAACTTATATGTTCTTAATGTTCATTCAATAATAATCGTTAGAATTATAACATTCTAACAAGAATAATGCATCTTTTCATTCCAATCTGATCCAGGTGAGGTCCTATCACATATTACAACACAGCCACAAAACATTACAAGCACAGTTCAAGAGTCGCTTCGACTAAAAGGAAAAGTACTTCATACCTTTGTTGACACTACGGCCAAGGTTGTTGTTTTCCTTTAGTGGATCAATGATGTTAAGGTGCTTATGGGGAAAAGCACGCAAATTTAGATCGAGCCCCCTCGGAGGTACCGAGAATGATTCCACACAGCTTCTAATGAATTCATCAGTCAGCAGAGTATTTCCCCCATTTTCCAGTGCCTCAGCTTCACACAACAACAGAGAATCAAAAAACCAACCGAGCTAAAGCAACTTGATGATACCAAAAATACCTTGCATACCTACTACATCAGGCGGAGATGATTTGGCAACTGGTCCCTTCAAACTTAAACAATAATTGTCCCAATCAAATTTGCTGAAGTAGTCCAAAAATCTGTAGAGAACCTGGAAAAGGGCAGGGTGCATAAAATTCTTATTGAAAGGATGCATCACCAGCATCATGTGATTCAGATTTCTTTTTCTTTAAAAAGTATGATTCAAGTAGATTCAATGCAGAACTTACTGCTAGAGGACCATCTAAGGACACATGAAATCGATGGAAAATATACAGAACTAGTGTTTCCAAAGCATATGTAGAGATCAGCCCATGGTGGGCACCAAGAATACGACTCTCATAGTAGCACCAAGCTTTAATCAAGATGATGCTACGTTTGAAGATATGATCCTTGGCTACAAGACGGTCAACCTACAAAATATAAATTCAGAATTCAGTTAGCAGAAGATACAATGGAAACGGTATTATACAACACAATGAAATTCATAACACTTGTTTCAGAAGTCTTCGGGAATCGTAAAGCGAAGAAAATATTAAAAAGATGAATCATCCTTTGGAAGTGTTGAGTAAAGATCTTGTCCAAAAAAAAGTGTTGAGTAAAAATGGAGAAAAGTACATTTAAAATAGTTTGTTACAAAAAATTATCATGGGTCTTAAGAAGCCATTTCAATAATACCTTCTCAAGAAAACATAATGTACTGAGTCCTCCTAACTGATTGAAAGAGATGTCTACAACAATATTCTGTACAAGACATTTTACAAGCTTAACCTGCAGAAAAAGAACCACCAAAATATGAACCAGTGGATAAAATCAAAAAAGAAAACTGCTATGGAAAGAGCATTTAGCATTTTCAGTAAATACATTGTTTCAATATTTTCAAGTATAAGAAATATAAAAGTCAAGTTAATTCAGAAATAGACTGGCTACCAGAATCAGCCTACCACATCAGTTTAGCAAAGTCTGCACAGATGAAGAAATTTCCAGTCCATATAGAATAAAGGGAAAATAAAGTTAGATTTAAAATCAACAAGAATTCCCGGGAACTACTACAGATTCTAGGTGAATCTATCTACCAAAATAAAGTTCACTACCCACACAAACAAGGTAGGGAGGAAAAAGATATTTCTGTAACTTAATATGCATAAATCATGAGGAAATGTGTGCTTGCGTGAAAATTTTGGGTCTATCCCAATTTTGATACACATTAAATAGAAAGATGTCATATCAAAATTTGTAAAACTAAATGACATAGGCCAAAAAAATTCACATAATAAAGTTCTTTAAAATCTTATGAAAGGATCCATTCCCGAACCACAATTGAAACACTCTTAACACTGCCTGCTTAGGAAAATAGGAACAGATGGTAATAGAAGAGACAATCATCTGTACGTTTGAAAACACATAAATGTTTCAAAAGAGTGAGAAAAAAAATGCTTTGATATACAACCATTCCCTCCCAAATAAAAGTAAAAATTAAAGGACATTTCAGCATTTTCAGACTCAGCTGGCGATTTCTAGTTTATGGGCAACAAATGTTTCACAAACTAAGTTGTATTCCATACATAAGATATCAAGGAAGAGGATAGAAAGAACCTCTGCATCAATGAAACGAACATCCTTTACTTCATATTCAGCAGCTTCATTGTTTTCCTCTCCCCGAAGAACAGCATGAACATCAGATACCAAGCCATCCTCAATGTTTTGAGGACTAAGTGCAGTCAGATCAATATCTCCATCCGGAAGATATGTTTTTAACGGAACTGACCCATATGGAAAGACCTGAAATAGAGAAAATGTAAAATTGGTTAAATAATACCACCTTAGAAACAATCCTAACATCAGTACCTTCGGAGAAATAAGCACTAAATTGAATAAGCACTTTCAGAGAAATAAGTCAATAATAATAAAGACATGTCAGATTGTTTATGTTTATGCAGCATAAACAATCTCCCTCAGTAATAAGGCCAAACTATAGACATAATATTCAAAGGGATTGATACAGAAACAAGAAACCACAACACGCAATATAGAAGGCAGATGAAGTACAAGCCAATCTCGTGCTAGGAATGTCTTTCTAGTTCAAGTGAGGCATGCTTTTAGCACTTTATTGATAACTATAAATAAAATAACCCAAAAAGCCCAGCCATCTTCTAGCTAATTAATATGACGCTAATGAGGGTAGAAAATTCTGAACAATAAAACTCAGATCAAATCAAACCTACTCAAATTTATTAAATTTTGAATGACTTTTATTTGGACACAACTAAAATCATAAGTTTTCACAAATCAAAGTCAATTGCTATAATATAACTTTCTGAAACAAATATTATGCAATAAAAACAACTTACAAAGATGGATCTTCTTTTATGAATCAAACAAACAACAGTCAAGCCTTAATCCACTAAGTGGGGCTGGCTAAAATAGAATTTGGAGAACTTGGGGTTCGAACCCCTTGCATAAACTTCATATTAACAGACCGAACCACTAGACCATTTCCAATCTTTTATGGATCAAAACAATTCATAAAATATTTGATTCTAATCATCCAGTAATAGTAGTTGTTACAAACACAAAATGCCAATAAAAGTGAGTTAAATGGAATGCTAGGGAACATTGATGGAATGTTAACATTTAGACTATTTTAAAAGAGGGTCGTTTAGTCAAGTACGGTGATTTTCTTCAACTAAGGCTAGTAATATCTCTATATCCTTGTGCAAAATCCTTAAACAACATGCATTTTGAAAAAGAAGTAGGAAACATTTATATTGTCACCAAGTACACGTTGATTCAAGACAGTAGTTGTTACGGTGCCTCCTAGAATTTGGGCTTACAATATTCTTCAGTGTGTGCCAAGTGCCATGGGTATGCGGTACATTTTATACCGATTATTGGGTACATGGGGGTCTACATAGTTCATATGTTTATGTTCATGACATGTTCTGCTATGCTAATAAGTGTACTGCCAATAATTTTCTATCTAATCAAAAACTATTAAATTACATACAAACTATGTCGACCCCCGTGTAAAAGGTTCGTGACATGTTCTGCTATACTAATAAGTATGCTACCAATAATGCTCTGCTATATTAATCTTTTCATAATATAATGTGAAATAAAAAATAAAAACATGAAAAGGTAATGGAAAATACTACGCATTTAATTCCATCAAACTCCGCATTAATTTACCTAAACAAAAAGACTCGTCTGGAGATAATATTTCCCACAATAAACACTTCATATTCCATTACCTTCCACATAATATAATGTGAAATAAAAAATAAACACATGAAAAGGTAATGGAAAATACTACGCATTTAATTCCATCAAACTCCGCATTAATTTACCTAAAAAAGACTCGTCTGGAGATAATATTTCCCACAATAAACTCTTCATCTTCCATTACCTTCCACATAATATAATGTGAAATAAAAAATAAAAACATGAAAAGGTAATGGAAAATACTACGCATTTAATTCCATCAAACTCCGCATTAATTTACCTAAACAAAAAGACTCGTCTGGAGATAATATTTCCCACAATAAACACTTCATCTTCCATTACCTTCCAAATTCTCAAAAATTCTCACTTCAAAATCAAGCTTTCTCCATTCAAGCTTTCTCCAAACATTTGGCAACGGATTTTGCACTTTTGTTGTTTTTCACGAGGGGTTAACACTAACAGAGCAACCCTTAAATGGCCGCTTTCTCTCTCCCACTTAAAGAGAAACACTTCACGTGTCGTTATCTTCCCAATTCTCAAAAACACTCACTTCAAAATCAAGCTTTCTCCATTCATTTCATCAGGCTCCTACCATCTATCAACCCATCCAACACTCAGATTCACATATCTAGCTCCCACCAAAGTAAAATCATGACTGATATCTCTAACAAGCTTCAATACTCACCACCAATTCATCTCTTCTATAAATTACATAGAAAATTAATAGGAATTAGTTTGCAATAGTACCTTATATTCACGGTTTAAAGGGATGAGAATCCAATTCTGTTTCACTCCTCACAACTCTTAGAACTACTAATAATTTAATAAATTTTACTACATTCAATAGTTGAGAGGGACGGTTTAGGGTTATACCACGTCCACCTTATACAGATTCGAAAAACAAGACTGATACCACGAGAAACACCCTTCAAGAACTAATCCCCTCATTGGATCACTGATTCATTCAAACTCACCATATACCTCCAATCATTCCACCATGATTTGCTCAACCATACAAATCGCACAACCAACAATACCATACTTACTTTCACATTTATTTAGCTAAACCTAATTTCCATCATCAAGCTATAAGACAGTAAACACGGTGAATACATCCCGTATCATATTATTCTTCTAGCTCATAATCAAATTATTGAACAACACACACAATCTAAACAGCAAAGTTAATCACCAACATCACGCACTAAAAAAACACTACCACAACAACATACACAACTCTAGATTCCATCAGAACCCTCATAATCATTCAATTATCACCAAATTCACAACAACACAAAAACCTAGCATCATCAAAAAGCTTAACTGTATAAATCACTTTCATACTCAATTAACCGTCGCCAAATTCACAAAAGCAACAACAAAACCTAAGCATCAACGAAAAACCTAGCATCATATATAACACTAAAAATCTTCATAGTCAATTAATCATGACCAAAATTATCACCAATGTCACAAACTAAAAAAACAGAATAAAACACTATCACAACAACTTCAAACTCCTACCAAAGTCTTCATAATCAATCAATCATCACCAAATTAAAATGAAGAAAAAACCTTGCATCGTCGGAAATCTTAATTATATATATAATCAATTCAATAATATCAACCGAAGCAACAAAAAATGAATTAAATAAACCTAAAAATGGAAGAAATCGCAAAATCAATCACCTCACAGCGAGCACCATAACGAATAAGTCTCTGAACGTAATCAACAACTTCTCTCCTCCGTCTATCAGCGGCGAGAGTAGGTTGAATTCGGCGCAGAATCTCAGCGGTGGTTTGTTCAGCGGCGGAGGATGCTTCATCGGTGACGGAAGAAGGATCGGGATTGAAAACGGGAAGCGGCGGCGACGGTGGTGAGGAAGAGTAAGGGCGATCCTCCGCGAAAACAACGCCGTTTAGATGAAGATCGCCCATAATGATTATAACGATAACGATGAAGTAAAGGAGGGAAACGATGTCGTTTTGATGGGGAGCACAACCCCGGAATCGGAGCCCGGGGGTAAAATTGGAAGAAAAAAATGTTTTTAGAGAGAGAAAATGGTGGTGGCGCGTGAAGGAGGGATGAGAGAGATGAAGGAGAAAGAGGTGAAGGTTGGTGTTTTTTTGTTTTTGTTTGAAGACGGTGGTGGTGGAAAGGGTAAAATGGGAAATATAATGGGGGAGTGTAAATAAAATAAAGGGGTGTGTATAGTAAAATGAGAGAGAGAGAGATTATGAAGAGGAAAATGGAAGCTGTTTTTTTGTTTGTAAGTGCTCACCGAGTCAAACACAAACGGTGGCTTCTGTTTCTGATTTTTCTTTTTATGACTAAAATTCTCTTGTTTCAGATTTTGATATTATAAAAAGGATCATACAAAAAATAATCCTAAAAAAGGGCATGTAAAAATAATAATAAATTATAAATTAACTTATTTGACTAAAGTATTTTATAAAGTTGAGTCAAAAAATATATTAATGGATTGGAATGAACTTTTCTTCTCTCTCATTGGCAATTTTGGTCACTTCATAAATTCACAAGTTTAATTTAACGATGTTTAAATAATTCACTTTATTTACGCGTTGGCTGCTAGTGTAATAGCAACTCATAGAGAAACTCAAACTAGTGTGGTGTTAGTTCATTGGAATCCTCCTTCAACGAATCGGATAGATTGAACACAAATGACTCTTGTAGAGATTGTAGACATATTGGTTGTGGAGTCATAAGAGGAAGCAATGGTGAGTGGTGGGGAGGTTTTTCCAAGTATATTGGAATAAGAAGTGTTTACTTGACGGAATTATGTGGAGTGTTGGAAGGGCCCGAGTGTACTAGAGGGTTACAATTTTGATTCATCAAGTTGCGTGTGTAAGTTATCACAACGCATGATCATGGTAGTAGGAGAGGAAGGTCGTTAGTTGAGAAGATTCATCGTTTGATGACACTTGATTGGGAAGTGGTTGTTCACCACTCATACCATGAAGCAAATTAATGTCCAGATGTTTTACCTGATCATGGTTGCTTAATGGACTTGGGGGGTTATTTTATAATGTTTGTCCTAGTAGTTTTAGTCATTTGTTGCTTTATGATTTGTTGGAGAATGTCACTTCATATGTAATCTCGATGTAACCTTTTTTCTTTTCAGGCTTCGGCCCTCCATATCATAAAAAATAAAATAACACTTTATTGCATTTATACATTTTGATTTGATGATCTTGCAAGTGAAATGTCAATGTAGCAATTCACTTAATGGCATGATTTTGTTTAAATGGATTCTTACTTTATAATTAATTTTTATTTTCATCAAAATATACATTATGCATATCAGCATCGATTCTCCCCCTTTTAATTGGATTTTTTCATACATAATAATCATGTATCAAATCCTTGATCAATTGTTTAAGAAACTCAAGTTTCTTATTCCTAAAAAATCAAGTTTCTTATTCCTACGAAAAAAGATTAAATTTTCTTACCATTTGAACTAATTTATTGTTTGTTAATATACATTATTTGTATCACACAAGTATGTTTATTGGTGGAAAGTAATAAACTGTTTAAGTGAATTTTCGGTTAATAACTAATTTATAAGTTTTCTTAAAAAAAATAAAAATTAAGTCATCAAGCACTTGTCAAATCATAAAAATAAACCCTCAATGCACAAATAGATATTTCGACAACTAAGACCAAAATTGCATTTTAGTTTTTTTAAAATATTATTACTTTTTTTTTTTGCTAAGCTAGGAGATTGGATAGGCATCAAGGGGAAGCAACGACATTCCAACTAGGTTGGCACCCGGCATAACCCCCGTCCTATGCCGCCAATCTCAGAAAAAAATTTATTAAAAAAAGGGGAAAAAGAGTACAAGAGGGGGGGGACTAGACCAAGACCCTCAAAAAACAAAACAGACAAAAATCAGAAAACAGAAAAACAGAAAACAAATGACTACGGAAACCTAGCGTAAGGGAACCCTCTCTGGTCCAAATTGAAGTCATTTTGAATATTCTGAGGCAACACTGAGAACCAAACTGAGCCCTGAAGCGAGTGTCCCATATTAGCGAGAAAATCAGCACAACAGTTACCTTCCATAAAGATGTGAGACCAGCACTGCATTAAAATCCCCCACAACATCCAAAAACCAGGAAACAACCCTGCATATGACTGAGATCCGCCCATAGATGACGACGAGTCAAATAAGAATTACTTGCAAAAATTGCCTCTATATAAACAGAAGAATGCTTCCAAGTAATTTCTAAAGCAATACAATGAGACGACACGAATTAGTGTCAAAATTACCAAGACCGCAGACATTCCAATAAAGAAAATTCATTGATCATCTGAAGTGGAACCTCCCTGAGAACGGGTTTTATATGGCGGAGGCTTACCAATCTGAAGTTGTTTCCTAACATGTTGTTTCTGTTTCCGAGATAAGACCGGAGTGAAAGGTATTTCTGCATTGGCCTTGTCATAGTCACGGACACGCATCCAAAGGTCCAAATCATGATGCACATTCGGATTACTATGAGGTTCATAAACAGTCAAGATTTTGTCGCCATTCTCATCAATCCATGTTTGTTCAACCGTGTAACTATTCTGCGCAAGTCTCTCCATTTCCAAAAAAGTTGCAGTGTCATCCGGGATGGACATGACTATGAGGGGGCTATCACGGGGACTGGTTTGCACGTCATCATGCTCTATACAATGTTGAAGCGGTGACACCTCCCTAGCATAAGAGGAGGGCTCCAGATCAATAGTCAAAGAATGCTCATCATCACGGGTATCTGAGGATGGATGTGTCTCAAGTGCATCCTGAATTTAGGGAATCTCCAACTCTCCTGTGATTCCTGACTTACTCGTTCCACATTATCCGAAGGGGAAGTCATCTCTAACACAGGGCGCAAAGGTAAAGAACCGTGTGGAATCTCATCAAACACACAAGGATGTGTCTGTGTTTGTATTGGAGCCGCAGTGGTGGCAATAGCAGCAGCATGAATTGTTTGTTGTGGCTCTGAAAGTGTTGCAAATGCGTTGGATATTTTATGTATTTTTAAAATATTATTACTATGGGTCAAGATAATAACTAATAGGTTTTAACATTTTGTTTAAGTGTATATTCATTTAATTATATATTTGTTGTAAATTTTTAAAATATATCGCGACTAAATAAAGATTTAAGTTTTATTATTGAGATTTGGTTTAAATATGTAAATGATCCATGCAAATATCAAGTGTTTTGATTTTAGTCCTTGTATAGATATTTTTTGTTTTTAGTCCTTGTAAATATATAATTTTTTTGCTTTTAGCCCTTGATAATTTGATTTATATTGGAATTGGTCCGTTTAATATGTATTTTTATACGTGGTTTTTAATACGCATAATATTTGATTTTAGTCCTTGGCGATAAGTACTAAAATGAATGTTATAAAGACCAAATTTAATATGATTAGATTTTACATAGACTAAAACAAAAACAACAATGATAAAAAAAATAAAAAAATTAAAAGCCAAACTAATCCATTGAAAGTGGCATTAGAGATAATTGAAGCTAAGATGTTGAGAATAGCACAGAAAAAATATTTGCAAGGAGTAAAATTTAAAAACTATTTTTACTGAGACTAAATTCAAAATGCTTCGTATTTGCAAGGACCGTTTGAATAGTTAAGCCTTATGATTATCACAAAGGTGCTTTCTTTACTCTCGTTATTGAAAAACTCTTTGCGTTTTTTGGCATTTTAGTTTAGATGACACAAATTGTTTATGAAGGAGTGTTAGGAACACTCTTTTTTCAATGCTCTCGCTAGCACTCACTTATTTATTGGGTGCAGGGATGAAAATATGTTAGGCCGGTCTACATGGCCCTACAACCTAGTCTATGTTTTGTACTTTGAATTTTTTTCTTAAATAGGGAAGGCTTATGCTTTTTTAAAAGTCAATTTAGCTAAAAAAGATTAGGCCACAAGACATAAAAAAAAAAAAAACCTCTGAAGCATATCAGACCGCCCTACTTACGTAAATATGAATAATAATATTTATTACTAATATTATTATATTATGTTTTGTACTTTGAATTAAATTATAAAATTGTTAACCTTTCCAGTAACTTATGCTTATTAGTGTACATTAATTTTTTGCATATTTAAATGTATTATTATAAACTAAAATTGAAGTATGATATAATATATACTCAAATTCTCTAAAAACTTATATTAAATGTCATAAGGGAGATAAACTCATTCATCTTTTTTTTTTGGATAAACCGGGAGAGAGGACATACATCAAGAGGAAACGCCGACATTCAAACTAGGTTGGCATCCCAGGAAATCTCCATCTTATGCCGCCAATCTCAAATTTTATTAAAAGAGAGGGGGGGGGGGGGGGGGGGGGGGGGGGGGATATATACAAAGAGGGGGGGACTAGGCCAAAACCCTCGGAAACAAAGAACAACAAAATAAAAACTACCACAGATTAGGGAAATCTGTAGTTAGGAAGACCATATCAGTCCCAAAAAAATCAGAACCCAACTCAGACGGTAAAATAGATAGCCAGACTGGACCTAGATTCGCATGTACCATGTTAGCCAACCTGTTAACACTATTCATTGGGCAGGAGGTGAAGCTGCTCCCATGGAGCGGGTTCGGTAAGGTCCCTTTTCGTCAAACTCATGCTTTTTCAGCATTTGTTTATGTTTCTTGGATAATACATGAGGATTATCTATTGCACGCTGATCATATTCTTTTATTTTCTGCCAGAGATCAAGGTCCTTCTATATTCAAGGATTAGGATGAGTCATACCTTCCTCTCACACAATCGAGGGGCTGTTCACATCTTCTGGAACCACACCATCAGGCACCACAAATTGTACCGTTGGTGAAACCTCACCATCTACACGAGAAGTATTAATATGCGGTTCCAAGGTAGCAACATGCGAGTCATCAAGGGTGGCATTATACGCAGGCTGGGGGAAGCATTACTTGATGTAATAATGTCAACAGGCTGCTCATTTAAATTATCTTGCACATCGACGTGCTCAACAAAAGTCAAAGGAATAACAAAAGCAATCGGAGACCGAGTATCATCAGACACCAGAAGCGTGTTGTCCACCTCACCATATAACACGTCATTGTGCGCTACATTCGTCACCAAAGTCAAAATAGGTTCATATACCTGAGGCAGGACACGCTGAGGAACTTCATCAGTCACGTTTTGCAACGCAAAACTAAAGGAGTTGGCTGCAACGTCTTTCACGGGAACCTCATCTTGCGTTTGTGTCACGTCCAAGGCCGCAAAGGCATTGGAAGAGCAAATGCTGGAAGGATTGGATTTTAAAGGCACCCATTCTTTCTTCTTAGATATTATCTTTGATTTCCCTTTGTCAACATTCGCAGAAGGCTTATGAATTTGCTTCCTTGGATACAATCACCGGCAGCCACATACGTTATGTCCAAGGTTCTGACAGTGCGAGCGAAATTCCGCTTCCATTCATAGATAACCTCAACAGGAAAGGAGAAACCCTCCCGCTCTACCAAAATCTCATACAACATCTTCTTCGACAAGTCCATATCAACTAAGGTTCTAGTATAGTGTCTGTATAATCTTTTCGATGTCACATTATCAATTACCAACGGCGCGCCCACCGCACTTTCAATCTCTCATAGAGTTCTTTCCATCCAGTATTCCTGCGGAAGTTCCATTAATCGAATCCAAACTTATGCGTGCGTATTTTTTTTCTTCTGTTTATGCATATTAACATCATGCGTCCATTCAAACAGTCTCAAGACACCTGACTTCATATGCATTGTTCCCATAGCCAAAACAGAGCGCATGTCTGCTTCGGAAGCGAAGTAAAACTCAAAGTAACCTCTGCCCAATGATAACAGAGACCACGGACCTGAAGTATTCCATTGTTTCTGAAGCTTCTGTTGACTTTTAGTCGAGGAATATGGCTTATCACCCTTGTTCAAAATCAGTCTCCCTCATAGATTTCTCTTACATAATTCAATCCCTTTTTCATAAGGCGTATGTGAAATACGAATGCTGACCAATTCACCTCAGATTATTACTTGCGGCAAAGCATCACTGGAAGTAGGAGTAGTGTGCGAGAGGACAACACCTAAGCAAAGGAAGGCGCATGAGCAATAGCTTTCACCGGTTGTACAAGTTGAACCCGCACAGCAGGTGTTGGAGTCGTCGGTGCAACAAATTTGACCTGCCAATCAAATGACATGGCCGCAGAGAAGGTACAAAAAGATCGGAGCAGTAGCAGTGAAGGTTGTGAATATCAGTGGCTTGCAATGGAGAAATATTGAAAACAGTATAAGGAGAAGAACGATCATGAAACCCTCTTTGAAAATTGAATAAAACCACCAAATCCAATTGAAAGCATGAAAACGTAATCCAATTGAAGAATCCAAATGATTCACGTGCACTTTATTGTTGTTTGGATTGGAATTATGAAGCAGCAACAACCCAAATTGAAAGTGCTTCTAGCAGTAAGGAATAAGAGAGAGAGAGAGAGAGAGAGAGAGAGAGAGAGAGAGAGAGAGAACAACCGCAATTGATGCACACTCATGAACAATTGAAATTGATAACAATAATTCAATCCAAATGATTCACGTACACTTGTTGTTTGGATTGGAATTATGAAATCTATTAGTTCGTTACTCTATTTAAACTTATATCGTATTATTTATATAAAGATGTTCGTATGAAATATTAAACATGCTAGCAGGTCATATCAGATTCTCAAAAGGTCAGGGTTCGACCAAAAAATTAAGCCTATGAAAAGCTGTAAGTCAGGCTTAAGATTTTTAAAAATTGACAAGTTTGGTTTACGTCTTGCAAAGTCTAGCTCAATCTTGCATATTTCCACCCCTAATTGGATGAAATATTGGAATTCATAAGTGTCTCATTATTTTATCCGGAACTCATTCTAAAGTATAGGACCATATTGATTTCAGCAAATAAATAAATAAGTGTTAAATAGAGTGTTGAAAATAGAGTATTCTTAACACTCATTTTGAAAGTATGTATTTAGATAGAAGAAACTGAATAATGTTTTCGCATGCATACATCTAAAATGATGTTGGATGGGGAATGAAATCACATTCTAACACTTAAATGGATGAAATGATTTTAAATTTTGGATAACATCTATATGGTATGAATGATCTTTTAAATTAGTCGATCTTTAAGTTTGGCATCTGAATTTTTTTCTCTGTCTTATAATTAAAAATGTAAACTAAATTGCTAAATTCATTGAAACAAGTTATGTTAAAACAAAATTACAAACTAATAAATAAATAAACCTAGTATTTCGTGGATAGAATAAAAGTAATATCTATGTTTTTCCGTTCTTTTTACTGCGCTAAAATTTAAAAATTATGAACCATGTTTTTTTTTTTATAAAATTTTGATTTTGATTAAAACTAAAAATATGAATGTTTGTTGTTTTTTAGTTATAACAAACCAAATTAAATATGATTATCTATTTTAATAACACCAACAACAATCTTTATTATATAAAAAGTTGTTTAAGGTTATAATTGAGATGATAAAAAAGTAAGTATAAATATACTCATTTAGTTTGTTACACTTTTTAAATGAAAAAAACTCTTTGCAACCTTTTTGGGTTGACTTTTTCTCTTTCCAAAAATACCCACAATATTTTCAATACAAATAACACATGTAACAAATAGATAAGAATATATTTAAATATCAAAAAAAATGTAACGAACACGATATGAATATATATATATATATATATATATGATTTGTTTTCTTTACAATTTAAAAAGTGTAACAAACTAAATGAGTATATTTATACTTATTTTTTTATCATCCCAATTATACACTTAAACAACTTTATCTATAATAAAGACTATTGTTGGTGTCATAAAAAAAATAGATTTTTTTTGTTATATTGTTGTTGTTATCGAAATAGATAATCATGTTTAATTTGGTTTGTTATAACTAGAAAGCAACATACATTTATATTTTTAGTTTTAATCAAAATCAAAATTTCATAAAAAAAAACACAGTTCATAATTTTCAAATTTTTATGCAACAAAAAGAGCGGAAAGACGAACACGTGAGTGCCCGTCTATTCGCTAAAGTGAAATAAAAAAATTAATTTTTGGTGTGTGTAGTGTGTATTGATTGGAATTTTTTCAAATGTATTTCTCCCTATAAATTTGTCTCGAATTCAGATACCTCTTTAGCTTGGATTTGTGTTAATGACATTTTATTATTAGATGTTCAAAAAAAGATTTAATATGTTTTTGGTCCCTATAAATATGTCAACTTTTCATTCTAGTCCCTCTAAAAAAATTCTTCAAATTTTAATCCCTAAAAAAATTCATCTTCACTTTTGATCTCTCCTTTAAAGTAAACTCATATGTAGAATTCGTATTTTTGAATAAAATTTTACATAGCAAATTATATTATTATAAGGATCTCTCCAAAAAAAAATTAGATTTTTTTAACAAAACATGAATTAAATTTGAATTTATATATTTTTTGTGGTTAAACATTCATATTTAATTTATGTTTATTTAAAAATTCTGATTTTTTTGTGAGATTTTTACTATATTCTACACATTTCTGCACAATTTCATTAAAAAATACAAAAAAATTCTTAAAAATAAGCACCAAAAGTAATGATTGATAGTTTTATATGGACTAAAAGTTGAAGGAAAATTTTAGAAAGGCTAAAATGAAAAGTTGATATATTTATAGGGATCAAAAACATATTTAACCCTTAAAAAAATATCTAAACCTATTCATTTTAGATACATGATTCAATCGTGCATCACACACGGATACACAATTTAGTTTTGTTAATAAGAAAAGTAAAACCAATATTGAAATAAGTCTAAAACGATAAACACACTAAGGACCCGTTTGGATTGAACTTGATTTGAGCTTATGTAAAACATCTTATGCAAATAAATAAACTTTTATTTATTATTCATAAGCTTGTTAAGGTAGTTTATGAAAAAACAATTTATGAAGATAAAAATTTCGTTAATGGAAACTTATGAATTAATATAAAAGTCTATTTATTTGCATAAGTTATTTTTCATAAGCTCAATCTAAACGGGACCCAAGTGATAAATTACTTCGCAAACAACAATGAAAAGAGATTGATGCCAATATTTTGGGAAAAAAGAACATAATGTTATGAAATTAACCAAAACTACATAAAGATATTAAAAGAAATTTGTGAATATATATATTGAAAGAAAGTTTTGTCAAAAATCTAAAGAATATAGATGAAGGAGAGAAAGAGAATATTAAAGCTCTAAATTACACTCTTCATGATTAAGATGTTCTTTATAATGTGATAAGAGTTTTATTTATAAGTCGCAAACATAATAACATAAGTATCATTAGCATTCAATAGTCAATCATTAAGACCTTTTTTTTAAGACAAGGAATTTTATTTTTACTAGCACAAGTAGTTCAAGAGTGAAAAAGAGTATATCTGATAACTTGAAAATATTACATATGAATGTCTTAATATCACCACAACAAAGACACTAGATCAAGTTAATAAACTCCACACGCCAATAAATGAACCTAAGACATTCTGTAGGCTTGAAAGTATACTAGAAATCCACTTGGATGGGATTTAAGTTTCGATAACGACCATCAACATAACATTTCTTTTTAGATATGTCCATTAAAAATATACCTCATAAAAATCTTCCTATGAAAAACCTGGTTGGTCAAACTTGCTTGCAAAAGTAAATAGATTCAATGCATATACATTAATGCAAAGATTTTTTTTTACATTTTTGAACTTACTAAGGTCTACTGTGTTGGATATGTTTCCATGGCAACACTTTTACCACTTTTATTTTTTTTGGTAAAAAGTGTCTCCATCTCCTCCAAGGTCTTACCTTTAGTTTCAGGAACAAGATAATAGAAAAAAACCCAAGCTATTACAGATATACTAGCAAACATGAAAAATGCCCCACCTATTGTAAGTGCTTTATAGATTGAAATAAAACTCATGGAAACAGCAGCATTCATAGACCTATTCACAGCAACTCCAATACTAACCCCTTGTGCCCTTAATTTCAAAGGAAATATCTCTGAACTATAGAGCCAAGTAACAGGTGCAAGTCCAATATTAAAGAAAGCAACATAGAAATATGTTGCTATAATACTAAGTGTCAAGGCCCATAAAACTTCTTCATTGGCATGCTCCACCATTGTCAAGCTGAAGCCTAAAACTGTGAGTCCAATAATCATTCCTCCAGTGCTTACTTGCAATAACCTTCTTCTACCAACTTTATCAAGCAAAAATAAAGCAAGTATAAGAAAAATAATCTTGGTCAATCCAACACCAATTGTTGCAAGCAAAAGCTTCTCTTTACTTCTAACACCTGCTTTTTTAAATATTTTATGACTATATAACATAACAGCTTCAATTCCAGTTGCATGCTCAAAAAAATGTATTCCAACTGAAGCAATTAACATCCAACGTACAGCAGGTGTTGGTCTTAATATCAACTCTTTCCAAACACCTTCACCTTGATGAGACTTTTGAGGTAATTTCACAATTTCTTCGTTGCAATTTTCATCTAAACCAGCTGCAAGTTTTATATCATTAAAACGAAGTTCGGCTTCTTGTGTCGTATTTGAAACTTGAAATAAAACTTTTTTGGCTTTTCCTAATTGACCTTGCATAACCAACCATCTTGGTGATTCTGGCATTTTTAAAATGCCATAAGCTAATGCAAATGAAGGAATAGCTGCAATAGCAAGCATTAATCTCCAACCAAGCTTCAAACTCAAATATTTTCCTAAAAAATAATTTGATAGGTAACCCAAAAAAATTCCAATACCAATACAAAGCTCGGGTAAAGAGGCTAATAAACCTCTTGAATGTGCAGATGAAATTTCTGCTGAATAAACTGGTGCTACCATAAGAGCAAAACCAACACCTATACCACAAATACATCGTCCAATCATTAAAATTGCGTAATTTGGACCATACCCCATTAGAATTGCACCAATGATGAAGAGTACAGAGGCTAAGAAGATTGTGTAGCGACGACCAATGTAATCAGAACATCTTCCTGCTGTCAAGGATCCTACTAATGCACATAGGTTTAAGATTCCTGCTAGAACCTCTTGTTGTGTGTCACTTATTCCTAAGTCTTCTTGTATGAATATCATTGCTCCACTCATAACACCAGTATCTGAAATTAATCATGTATATATTTAGTATAGTTAGGGTTACAAATATTTACCAAGTGTGTATTTATTTATTTATACAATGCTACTAACTAGTGTGTAGAGCTACACATGTATTTTTTTTTTTACAAATTTATAATTTTTTAATTTTATGAGATAAATTATACAAACCATGCCTATTGTAAAAAATTGACAATTTTGAATGTACTATAAATATACTTAGTGTCTTTTATTATGGCATTTATTCTTTTCACGATTATTAATAGTTTCCTTTTACAAATGTTCACAAAATAATACACAAGCAGTTTTTTGGTGATAATGCTTGAGAAGCCTCGAAATATACTTTATTTTTAATAGTTAAATTAGAATCCACTTTAGGGAAAACAAAATACACAATTTTTTATGTTTAAACTCAAATGATAGGAAAGTTAAATAAGGGTTATAATAACTTGTGCCCTAAAGGAAATAAGAAATAAATTTTGTATCAAAAGTATATTGTTTAAACTTTTGTAAAATTGAATACACATTTTCCAAGAAAATAATTCTATCCTTAGCTTCTTAACTTGTGTTCTTAATGCACAAGTTAGCATTTCTAGTTAAATAAAATTAAAAGTGAGAGAGAGAATAGAGAATGTAATAGTAATATTTACCATAACCAGACACGATGGATACCATTGAAGCAACAATGGCACAAGCAAAAGCATATTTGTTGACCTTGGTCACTTGATTTTCTATGTCACCTTGATTATCTATCATGATGAGAATAAGATATTGTTGAATGCCTTTTCTTTCTCTCTAGCTAAAATTTTCAAACCCTTCAACGTGATTTCTTCTATATCTATCACTAGTATTCCAACCCTAGATCCCAATGGAATAACTTATAGGACTATTGCCAAACTGATCAGAAATGCCAATAACGTGATTTCTTCTATTTGTTTCTTATGATTATCGTAATCTACATGTATATATAGGAACCAAAATTAGTTTGTTATGATATACATACATTGAGCACAAAACATTGGTTTGCAATTTCTAACCGGACAGATTTTCCGCTGACTAGGAGGCACGTAACTTATCTAAAAATGTAAAAATAGGCGTTGAAATTAATTATCATCACATTGAAAATTTGAAAGGAAACTAATTAAGTTTTGATGTTGTCAAACCTTGTATACCACTCCTCCAGGATAATTGTATGGTTGTTGTTGTTTAGTGGCACTTAGTCCTCATCTCGTCGATAAATAGGGAACTAAGTTGAACAAAACAACTAAAATTGGATTGACAGATTGAAGTAGTTTTATTGTAGTTGGAGACAAAAAAGAAAATAAAACTTTAGCAATTGTAAAGTATGATAATATAGTGAAAAAATTTAGAGCTAACTATATTTGAAGGGTCGATAAAAACAGGGTGGCTCATTTAACAAATGTTAATAATGTTTGGTTTGAAGTTTAGATTATTGTCTTTTGCATGTGTATAACGTTTCTTGTTTTTGTTTTTTTGTGTGACCACTTTATAGTGAGATGAGTCATATGTCCTTTGTAGGTATAAATATCAAATGTTGATCATTTTTCATTTAGTTATCACATGAGTTAAGACATTCAATCCTAGTTTGAATAGGTTAGTTTTGTTTCTCTAAGCTTTTGGATGGGTGACAACTACATTATCTATCAACAAAAGATGGGTTTGTATTTTATATCTTAATCAAGAACATCATTATTCTAGTAGCGGATTCACGATTGATCTTATCATTCATCATGAGTGAGATATTCTTTCCACTTCACATCTCATTCAATCTTAATTTCAATACTAAATTAAGTGAAACGTGCTTATTCATCTAATCGGAGCATGCTCAATTACAAATTTAATAGTTATATACATATGAGGTGCACACATGTTTATGACATATGATATTAAATTGGCACCTCATCAATAAATGAGGGTGCGGTACATGATTTGTCTTGAGCACTGTATATATTTAATACTCAAAAGTAGACTTGATAGAATCCTAAAGTGTACCTAAACAATGCAATTGAAAAGGAACTTAATATGATCTTAGTTGTCTCGAATTATAAGCTTTCGTCTAATTGATATATATGTGAACGCATGTGTTGTTATAATAATAAGAGAATCGTGTGCAAACAGGTAAGTTATAAAGTATGACTAATGCATTATGATTCTCGAAAACTTCAAGTACATCAAGGAAAGATCAACAAAACATTAAAGGAAAACATCTAATCTACGATACACCAAAATATTTAAAAATCGACAAAATACCTTAAACATAACATTGACACAACAATAGTCAATTTCATGCAAAACATCCAAACCAAAAAAACATCATCAACTAAATTAGTATTCTTAGTCCTTCTCAATCTTAATGCATTTGGACACTGTCATAAGTTTGTTGATTGATCCTTCACCAACTTCGGTGTCGAAACTGTCTGAAGCACGACAACACCTTATAAGAAGAAAAATAGTTTGGTTATACATATATCAATGAAAATAAGTGACAAAAATAAGTAATTGTAGATCAACGACACAAATATCACGTATTCAACATCAAACTCTACTACGTATGATCGGTATTTGACACGCAACTCAGTGACAGCCTTGTCTAGTTCAGTCATATGGTTCGGATCCAATGGAGCTAACACAAAACCATTATAAACAATTAGTATAAGCAAAAATAAAAATTATATATATATATATACGCATATATATGATAATAATCCAAAAAAAGACAGCAATGGAGGCATTGATCATACTTGTCAAGCAAGCGTATGAAAGTAAGGCTTGCACATTAGAATTCGCCATAACCTCTTGCTTGATACCAGTGTGTTTTTGAAGACGAATTGTGGTGTTTGGTTATATATAGGACTAACCTAACATAAGTGATAAATTAACACTGCACGGGAAATACACAAATGCATTGGAAACACACAATCAATTAATTCATGTATGGAAGATGCATGTGAAATACACACATGCATGGGAAACACACAATCAATTAATGCATGTATGAAAGATGTAAAGGTTTAACAAATGGTGGTTAGTTAAAGAGAATTTGGGGGAAAATTTGAATTTAAAACATGTTCAGGTCATTAGCCATTAAAATCAACGGGTGAGATGCATTGGCACCCAAAGTAAGGGATTGATATTTTCTCCTGTAGCTTTTTAACTGGACGGGGTGCAGTGGAAATCTCCACCACACAATTGCTTTTTTAATTATTTTGCCCTGGACTGTAGAGTAAAACGAGTGGCTGAGATCCCACTGGACTCTCCAGTCATTGCAGGGGATTTGTTCCCAAAGTAAGTAGGTTTAGGGATTGTAATCAAGGTTTTAATGCTTCTTGTGATGTGTGACGATCAATTTGCATTGAAATCAACGGCCCGAATGCTTTGACGCCCAAAATCTAGGGTCAGGGTTATGGAATTAGGGTTGCAATGTTAATAAGAATTAGATTAGATTAGACTAGACTCTAACCTGTACGATGTGCGGGTTTTGTAGAGTTTCATATATAAGTATCAAAGTGGATATATTATTAATTTTAGAGTTATATTCAAAGTAATAGAAACAATGAAACTAAGTGATGATTGAAAGTGATCGACATGCAAAATCTCAAAAAAGCAAATTAGAAACATTAGTTTGCATCAACAAAAATGAACATGAAATCAAAGTCATAAATTAAATTATATGAAAGTAATCAAACATGAAAATAAACACAATAAAAATGAGTGTTAGTGGCTTAAAAAAAGGCCTTTAGGATTAAATATCCATTTTAGAAGCAACAATATTTCAATAAACATGTTAGTGGTCTATTGGTAAAAGCTATAAGGTGCTGTTATGGGTGGCCAAAAAAAAGTTCGGTAAATAAGAATTTTGTCTTTTGGATTTTTATCCTAATCAAGTACATCCTAATTCTCAGAGGCGAAGCTAGAAATAAATTTATGAGGGTGCCAAATATTTAGGGAAAAAATAGTTTTAAAAAAATAAGTATATTAAATTAACTTGTGAGAAAAAAGCATGATATATAACTTTACTTATAAAAATATAAATAAATAAAAATGACGATAACTATTTAAAAATGATGAGTTCAACGGTGCTTCAAAGAGTCAAATTTATCTAGAAATGTATTTACAATAAACTCATTGCTAACATTTTTTTATAGTTATGGAAGAAACTTGCACTGTCAAAATAAGACGAAATTAATCAATTATGTGATCTTCTTTTGACTTCCATGTGTCTACCAATTTTTTCCGAATAAATCATTTGGAGTGGCTAAATACATATTATTGGGGTGAAAAATGTAAAACATACATACTGATTAAAACAAAATAGGCTACCCCATGCTACACCTAGCATCTGCCCCTGCTAATTCAAGTGGCGGATATGCGATTGATCTTATCATTCATCATGAGTGAGACATTCTTTCCACTTCACATTTCACTTCATTGTATGAGAAATGCTAACAAATACTATTTTTTAACACTTACACTCATTTAGTGAAATCAATGTGATCCCACCACTTTATGTGGGACCAATTTTTAAAGTATCAAATCTGCAATAATTTCATCAAATAAAAGAGAGAATGTTAGAGAGAATATCAGAAAAAGAGTGTTGTTGGCACTCATCGCAAGACATTTGTATTAAGATAACATAAGACATTTGCATTGAGATAAAGACCCTTATATAATGGATTCGTTTAGATCTAACACTTTTTTCCTTCTAAAAAAAAAGTAAGTGACGTGTGTTATTTCATGGTGTTTTTTTTTTCATTACTTAGAGTAGCTCCAGCGGTGATTTTTCAACACAGCCCACTAGCGTGTAATAACCCTATCTCCACTTTTTCTCAAGTTGGAGTCTGCCAACTTGTAATAATCGTTACTTCAGCATGTAACGTTCCAGAGCTACAATTATGACAAAACATGCACTTTTTAACCTTTTTTTATATTAAATATAAATAAAATATTAATATGTGAGGTAAAATGGTGGGATCCAATATGAGTTTTTAAGGTTGCATCATTGAGTAAAAAAATATGTGAGTTGCTTCAAAATAATATGGCTTTAATATGATTCATAAAATAACTTTGGACGAGTTCATCATTGAAGGTATTTTGGGGACAACCCAAATTTTAAGAAATGTTCTTTTAACTAGTTATAAAGAGTAATGAACAAATATTATCATATAGGTAACACGTAAATTTTATTCATAATCAACGTTCCATCAATATTTTAATCTAACAAATGTCAACAGTTAGTTTGTTATCTCTAGAAAAATTAGTTAGTTTTTACAGACTAATAGTATCTCATTCAATTGAGTTTGAATTCAGACCTTCAACTCTATTTTCTTTAGCTAAAATTAATTGAGTTATCCATCCTTCATATCAATAATCAAATCCCAAGCAAGTGCCACAATATAATCACATCGTTTTTTTTTTTGAAACGGCAAATATTATTAAATAAGGTTAGTAGAAGATGCACATTACCCGACCCGTATAGGAGGAAAAAGAGTAAAAAAAGGGCCAATATAGTAAGCACCTCTCCACCAAACAAAACTCACTTAAAAAAACCTCCTAACATTCCATAATTACAACCGATTAGGAAAAGGCAGTGACACAACATACACCAGAAAAGCAAAATTACCCTGACTGCCAAAAGCCCCAAAACCACCTGCGAAAGCAATATAATCACATCGGTTACATTAATAATCACAAACAAATGCATAAATCAAATTTTCTGCAATACTTTTTGTTTTTCTATCATGGAAAATAAATTGTGGGTTATATCGTAGGTGGTCTACATACCAATAGTCCAATACATGAAAAAATACCCTTAAAACTTTAACGATGTGTGATGTTGTCCTCGGAAGTAAACATTCATTGTCTTTCTCGTCCTCATGATAAGATATTGATTTAATTTATTAAAAAATATATTAATTTAATCAGTGTCGGTTTAAAACAAAATAAATAAAAGAAAACAATTTTGAGTTAAATTTTCAAGCACCGACATTATTCCTCTTATTTTGTCGAACCAATCTTGTTATTGTCTCAACCATAAAAACGAGGAAGAGAGTTTTACTTCCAAAGTACGACCTTAGTCATTGTTAGAACTTAGACAATTTTTAAATATTGATTTTGTTGTGAATTCGGTTAAAAAAACTCACACAAATACTTTGACGTGTGGAGCAAGGATTAACGACAACAAATAGATCGCAAGCAATGCCAACAATGTAATGTAAAATCACAATTGAATCAAAGAACAACAAATAAAAGAGTAGTTGAAGAGAGGAACGTCACACAATTGTTTACTCAATTCGACCAAATTGATCTACTATGAGGGAGATAATAGCTCTCCAATTTATTATCAAAGAGTTCTTTACAAAGAGATACAATGGTTACAAGAAATTAGCATCCAACCAGCTCTCTAAGAGCAAAGCGTAATCTCTACAATTTTCCAAATCCCTTCTCGTGGACAAATAGACTCAATGATTTCTGTATCCAATGTGTTACAATTGTTTCTCAACCGTAGTTTCTATCCTAAAAAAGAACTAGTCTTTAGCCTTTGATTTCATAAGATATCCTCTTTTGGTAAACTCTAGTTTGTCTCGATCTCACTTGATCTCACGTGTTTCCACCCTACGAATCTTTCTCCAGAAGGCACCAACCCTTTTCAAAGAGTCCCTTATTTTGGTTTCACAAAATTCACATATTTTCACGCTCAAAACTGTTGAAACTGTCTTTTTATAGACCTGATTGCACATTTGTGTCTGGGCAAAAACGTGCTACACATGAGCGCAAAACAACAACTCAAACACACCTCCATCATGTCTCTTGCGCCTGAGCATAAAATAACATAATCACAAAGGAAAAAAAAAGATTTTAAGACACTTTTAAACAATTTTCCACCTTGTCTTCAAATCGACGATGATGCCACTTTAACCATCAATTACATTGTTATTTGACCTTCCATCCAACTACATTCTATAGTCCCACAAACTTTCATTTTTACCTCTTCAACCCTCAAAATGCCTTCTACCTTCTTAAATACAAAATTAAATAATAGTTCAAAAAAATATTAAAATTAAAGTTAAATTTACTGGGGAGCCCCTAATATGGACCTCTTTTTTTAAGGTCCACCCATGGTCCTTGTTAGATGACCTGTAATAGTAGGTAGCTGAACTTTCTTTTCATTTATATTTACTGGGCATGTTGGTTAAATGACAAAATTGACCCAATTTTTATTATTATTTATACTGTGATTTCATGTTTGGTTCATTTCGACTTCTTCTCTACTTCACAAATTCCAGCAGTTGGATTAATCAAAATGACTCAAGAATTAATAAGTAAAATCATGAAAATAAAATTGGTAACTCCAAAGATTTTGTGGAGTACAAAGATAAAACTCCAAAGTTTCTGCACTTTTTTTTTTTTATCAATCTGAAAATTGTGTTGAAAGCTAAAAAAATAAAAAATAAGAACCAGTAATTATTAGTAATGTTTATACACTAGAGATTATGCACCGTCACAAGCACCGCCATTTTCATACAACCCCCACCATTGTTTAATTTAATTACTAGTAAGAACCAGTTATTATTAATGTTTATACAACCAATGTTTTAGATTTGTCTCATTCTCTTGCTCGGCTCTGGTCCGTCATCTTTCATCCCCATGCTTTTCTTTCTCTTCTTAAGCTAATTTTCCTCTTTTTTTCATTGTTAATTTCAGAAACGTTGGATGATAGTGTATAAATCTGAATAAGGCGAAAAAATGTAGTATCCTCACAATTAATGAATCTTGCTCTTTACCCACAAGCTCTTTAAAAAAGCTATTTTTATCGGAAAGGCTATTTTCAATAAATCAAGCTGTACTCATGGATGAATTCTACAATGTTGTTATAAAAAGTATTGAACAAATGATCTGCCTCAAAAAATATAATATAATCCGAAAGGCTTCATATTCATAAAACAAGACCACCAAAATAGCATAAAAAGTTGCGCATGTTGTTGAGGGTGTTAGGTAAAACCACGAGCAAAATAAACTATTTTGGTTAGTTTTTTCTTTTAAATAATGTGCCCAATAAATATGAATGAAAAGGAAATGTATTTACCCACTATTGTAGGTTATCTAGCAAGGACCATGGGTGGACCTTAATGAAAGAGGTTCATATTAGGGTTCCCAATTTACTGAATCAAAATATTTATAGTTAAAATTTGAATCCAGTTATGTTGCTAAAAGATAAAAAATTGATAACTAATTAAACCCTATTGCCAAAAAAATTGATTAAACCCTATTTACAATAATAAAAAACTATTTTGTAAAAAAAAAAACTAATTAAAACCTATTTAAAATTTTGAATTGAAATGTGTAGGTGATTTAAATTCTCCGCTAAAAAAATGTTTATTCTATACTATATATAAAGAAAGTAGATCATTTTGGGTTGGTTTTTTCTCCTTCCAATTATACACTTAAGCAAATTTGATCATAAGAATGTTTTGTTGGTGTCATTCAAAAAGTCAAAGATAAGAATTTATAATATTTTTGTTTTTTTAAAGAATTTATATTATTTTTGTTATATTTTTTGAAAGATATTATATTAGTTATAATTTTTTTTTGAAAAATATATTAGTTATATTGTTGGTATAATTGAAAAAATAAGTATAGTTTGTTACAATATGAAAGTGCAAAATATCTATTATCTATACCTGTAATTTTTATCAAAATCAAAATAATTTTAGTCATCATTCTATAAACACTTATTCATGATTTATACTATACATTAACCGAATAACAAAACTTGCAAACGGGTAAATGCTAGTTTCTTTAATAAAAAGAAATTATGAAAATTATCATGGAGAAGCCACATGCATACAAAAACAAAATAAAATCTATTTTTTTAAATTAAGATTAAATAATTTTTTGTTTTTTTGAGGGAATTATATAATTAACTTTATTGAAAAGTATATTATGTTAAGAAAAAAAAATTATTAATTGATTGATTTAGTTTCGTAACAAATCTTTTTTATTAATGCCTTCTTAAAAATCGATCGATGCACCATTTGATTAAATAAAAAAATATTTTTTCAGTTTCCACTCAAAAAATATATATTTTGTCAGTTTTTAATTAGATAGATTTCGGGAATTAGTTATGAGAAAGTTTAGGGAATTTATTAGGGTTTTTAAGCCAATATATATCTCAAATATGCTACGCACGGACATTATAAATACCCATCCTATCCCAACTTTGAGAATAATATAATAATCGCTCGCTTCCTTCAAAAAATATAAGAATCGCTTGAACATTGGCATCGGGTATAAACCCTAAAAAGACTAAACCCTAGTTACTATAGCTTTGTAACCCTTGTGATATGAGTTCGAGGAAGAGAATTGAACGAGGAGTTCAAGTTGAGAGCGAATTCAAAAGATCTAAAGCCGAAGAAGATATTGAAACATTGAAAGCCGAAGAAGATATTGAAACATTGAGATATTTTTCAAGGCAAGAGTATTTGAAAAGGAGGGAGGAAAAGAAACTACAACAACTCAAAGATGATATTGAAGATGAGCAATATCTATTTGAAGGAGTTAAGCTTTCAAAAGCTGAACACCGTGATCTCATGCACAAGAAAGATATATATGATGTAGTTTCGAATAAGAGAGGCTTAGAGAGCGTTGAGGATTATAAGGAGTATGTAATTCCAGAAGCTTATGATGATCATCAACATAGCGGCGGCGTTAATCAGGAAAAGAGGTTTTCTGTTGCTACGCAGCGTTACAGTTCTGCTGACAAAGAAGAGGCTTGGGAGGAACATCAAGTTAGAAAGGCAACCATGAAATTTGGTTCGAAAAATAAAACAAATGTCTCTGATGATTATCAGTTTGTGTTCGAGGACCAGATTGATGTTATCAAGGCGTCGGTGATGGATGGAGATAAGTTTGATGATGAAGAAGTGATTGCTTCGAAAAAATCAAAAGCAAAGCGGTCGGTTAATGAGGCGCTTAAGCAGGAGAGGAAAAAGCTACCTATCTATCCTTTTAGGGATGAATTTCTCCAAGCTGTTCATGATCACCAAGTACTTGTCATTGTTGGTGAAACTGGTTCTGGAAAAACTACACAGATTCCCCAATATCTTCACGAAGCTGGTTACACGAAGGATGGAAGAATGATTGCATGTACTCAGCCTCGACGTGTTGCTGCTATGAGTGTTGCTGCCCGAGTTTCTCAAGAAATGGGTGTTAAACTAGGACACGAGGTTGGCTACTCCATACGCTTTGAGGATTGCACGTCCGAGAAAACCATTGTTAAATATATGACGGATGGAATGTTGTTGAGGGAATTCCTTACTCAGCCTGAGTTGGACAGTTATAGTGTTGTGATGGTGGATGAGGCTCATGAAAGAACTCTCTCAACTGATATTTTGTTTGGATTAGTTAAGGATGTTGCTCGTGCCCGGCCTGATCTTAAGTTGCTGATATCAAGCGCCACTCTTGACGCAGAGAAGTTCAGTAACTACTTTGATCTCGCTCCAATATTCAAAATTCCTGGGAGACGGTATCCTGTTGAAATACACTACTCCAAAACAGCAGTATCTAACTACATGGATGCTGCTATTGTCACTACGCTTCAAATCCATGCCACTCAACCTCCCGGAGATATATTGGTATTCCTTGCTGGTCAAGAAGAAATTGAAACCGTAGAAGAAAACCTGAAGTATCAGATGAGAGGTTTGGGGGCTAAATTAGACGAGTTAATTATATGCCCTATATATGCCAACCTGCCAACTGAACTACAAGCCAGAATATTTGAACCCACACCTAAAGGGGCTAGAAAGGTAGTCCTTGCCACCAATATTGCAGAAACGTCGTTGACAATTGATGGGATCAAGTATGTCGTCGATCCAGGATTCTTTAAGATGAAATGTTATAATCCAAGGACTGGAATGGAGTCTTTACTAGTAACTCCCATCTCAAAAGCTTCAGCTATGCAAAGAGCTGGTCGGTCTGGAAGAACAGGTCCTGGTAAGTGCTTCCGACTGTATACTGCATACAATTTTCAAAATGATTTGGATGATAACACTACACCGGAAATACAAAGGACTAACCTTGCAAATGTAGTCTTAACTTTAAATAGTCTTGGTATTGAGTATGACAAGTTGTTGCATTTCAAGTTTATGGATCCGCCACCAGCTGAGGCCATAAAGAATGCCATGGAGCTTTTATATAATCTAGGTGCTTTAAATGGTCATGGCAAGTTAACTAAGGTAGGCAAACAGATGGCAGAGTTCCCACTTGATCCTATGTTATCAAAAATGATAGTCGCTTCAGAAAAATACAAGTGTTCTGATGAGATTATCTCCATTGCTGCTATGCTTTCCGTTGGAAACTCAATATTCTACCGTCCGAGAGATAAACAAGTACATGCAGACAATGCAAGAATGAATTTTCACACCGGAGATGTTGGTGACCATATTGCGCATCTAAAGGTCTACAATTCATGGAAAGAGGCCAGTTATTCAACGCAATGGTGTTATGAGAATTATGTACAGGTAAGAAGTATGAAACGCGCTAGGGATATCCGTGATCAACTTGCAGGTCTATTGGATAGGGTTGAGATCGAACTAACTTCCAATCCCAATGATTTAGATGCCATCAGGAAATCCATAATATCTGGATTTTTCCCAAACTCTGCAAAGCTGCAAAAGAATGGTACTTATCGAAGGTTCAAACCTCTACAAACTGTTCACATTCATCCTAGTTCGGGGCTGGCAGAGGTTATTCCCAGATTGGTTTTGTACCATGAACTAGTACTCACAACCAAGGAATATATAAGACAGGTCACAGAGATAAAGCCAGAGTGGTTGCTGGAGATAGCCCCCCACTGTTACGATCTCAAGGACGTTGGAGACTCAAGTTCCAAGAAAATGCCTCGTGGATGTGGACTTGCACCGTAGGGCATGTGGCTGGCACATTATTTGAGAAATATTGGTTGTTCTTTCTGGTTCTGTAAAAGACTTGAATTCTAAATTTGTATATAAAACTCCTTTTTTACCTTTTTTAATTGTGATTAATTTCATACCTATTGAACAATTAAGAAATATATTGGAGGTTCTATTATAATTTGGAGTCTGTGTCATGATTTTTTCTGGTCTTTTTCTTCTTTTGAATGTTTTGCTTGCTGACATGATACTTTTAATTGTTTAGTTTGATCAAAGGGTGAAGCTATATTGTTTTACAAAGACTATTTTTTGCAAACTATTTTCTGTATATTATTTCTAATTGTTATTATTTTTTGCAAACTATTTTCTGTATATTATTTCTAACATTCTCAAATCTCTCTGATATTGATACGTTGTTATTATTTTTTGCTAGAGTTATTTTCTGATTAAGTCAAGTTTAGACCTTAGAGTATGCAGCAATTATTCAGTATACAAAATTGAAAGTGGATATAGACAGTTACAAGGTTGTCAAACTTCCTTCAAACACAGACTTGGTGCTCAGTTGCTACTAACCAAGTATTGTTTAATCATTTTGTGACTTAGAATTTGTTGTATTGCTTCCTTTGCTCACATCACATTGTTCATGGTTGACAATGTTATTATGTGACGTAGAAGAGAGTTAATACTTGAATCATGTTATTATGTTTTCATTATGGGAGAACTTTAAAAATATCAAGACGTCTCTTTGATCATTTTGGTTTTGACAGGATGCTTCTATTGGAGAAGGTGCATACCTGGAAGTGAAACATAATCATGTATCCTAGCTTTAAATTGAACTGTTTATTTCGCTTAGTTTTTAGGTTATTGTTTTTGTACGGTATATTTTGTATGGCTTTAATTTGATCTCTTCTTTGTCCATTTCATAATTCAGACTCCTGATTTCCGACACCGACATGGCTCTGACACATGCGATTATATTCAATTATTCAATTTTTTCAAATTACTATCGGTGTCAACATTCTTGTGCCAACGTCGTGTCCGTTTCAGTGCCTTATACATCCACTATGAGCTCTATGTGTATTTACTTCTCCACCTCTTATTGTTATGTTATTTGAGTGTTCTCTTCTTTCTCAAATTACTTTGGTTGCTGTACTCGACGAGTTTTAAAGGATGCAGGCTCTGTCATTTTATTTGATTATACACTGATACGATCCCAAGGGCGTCAAATACTCGAGTTCCAAGAAAACGCCTCGTGGACGTGGACTTGCATAATAGGAGGTGGTCTTGCTGGAGGGAAAATGTGCCTCTGGAGGGAAGTATATTACCTGCTCAATTTCTTGGTCACAGTTGGTTTGTGTATATTGGTAATTCACTAATTCTTTCTGGCTCGGCATAAGACTTGGATTTTAATTTTTTTTTTATCAAATTCTTTTATTACGTATTTTATTTGCAGTAATTAATTTCTTACCTATTTCACAATTGAGAAGTACATTAATTGGAGACAACTTTGTCAATCAACTGTTTACTGTCACTCTTTGGCGCATTCGGAAAAACTGCAATGATGTTGTATTTAACAAAGGTCAGATCCATGCTTTAAAATCAATAAGATCTACTTTTGCTGAGCACTTCAATCAAGTTTGCAAAATCCGAGCCTGCAGCAAGAGTATATCGGATCATGTTCGAGTGAATACTACAAATGGGAGTGCTTCGGCAGTTGGTATCCTTAAAATCAATATTGATGCAGGCTGTTTTGGAATCATTTCACTTGCTGGGGTTGAAAGCGTGGAACCATGAAGGGATTCTTTATGCAGCTGCATCAAAGAGGGAGAATGTGACAAAGGTTCCAGTTTTGCCGGAGATTATGGGACTGCGTTGGTGTCTCTCCAGTGGATGTCTACACAAAATATGCAAAATGTTTGTGAATTGCGTGCTTGGGAAAACTAAGCTGGAATACAAGGATATTGTGGTGTCCGACTGTCTTGAATTGTTGTTCAGTATGTCTAATGTTGGTTTAATTTATGTTAGATGTAACAATAGAGTTGCTCATAGTTTTGTAGGAATTGCTAGAAACTGTGGTACATTGTATTCTCTGGTCTCTTTGATTACACAACTAAGATGTTGATATAATCTGTGACTGTGTTTTCGCGGCTTGATTAAAACAAAAAGAAATAAATATCAGATTTTGAGACACTAATATATGCTATTTGTTTCGTTGTCTAACTGTCACGGCATAGATCATGTCACTATCTCAACCATGTGGACGAGGATCGGAGTTTCTACTTCAAGAGGATAACATCGATTATCATTAGAATTTTAGACGTTTTTTAAATATGTTTGTTTTACAAGACGAAAAACTAATTCATATAATTGAAAATCAAATGATTAATACATGTTGAAAGGTCATAATAAACACTAGAAATGACATATGATGAAAGACCACCTATGCTAGACAATGAGCAATTGAGCAATCATATTACCCACTCTCCTAGAAAACTCCACATAATAGTTGTTACATAAACAAATTAGGATCCTACATGTAACAAAAATAGTGTCTACTTTCGTGTTATTGTGAGTGTCTATTAACCTTGTCTACAACCAACTTTGAGTCCATGAAAAAAAGTACATGATTGAAACCCAACTCCACAATCCATTCCAAAGCCGCTATACGATTTTTTAAATACCTACAAACTACAAACTTCTTCAACAACCTAACATGCATTTTACAGAAGTCTAAAACTGACCCCCTTGAAAGGTCTGACCAAATTGCCAATTAGCTGGTGCGACGTTGTAGCTTGTCACAGTTCTACCGTCACCCGTGGTGACTTTAAAAGAGAGGCTTTGACCATTAAGGTAGGAATTACTCTGCCAGTTTTGGCCCCAATTTCTTGACATGGGTTGCCAGCTAGTTTTGGATCCTTTGATTGACACTGCATGGGCATCTCCTGCACCCGCGACGTTGGTGATCAAAATCAAGTTGAAGTAAGAGTGGCCATTGATTGTGAACCTTATTCCTCCCTTTTTTATACATGACACTCTTCAATCATCACCAAATAAGAAAAATAAAACTCAGTAAGTTTGCAGAAAATTAAAACAACAAATTACAAAAGATCTCAAGCACATAATTTTTTTGGAAAAGTTATAGTAATAGTTAGAATGTTTCTGCCATGTTAAACATTATAATTTGATGATTTAGTTAGAATTGGACACAAGGATATAACAATTAGTCAAATGCATAATAACATATAAGTCTTTCACCACAAGGTCTAGCGCAAGTAGTTGATGTACAAAGTGTGTGACTATAGACCTCGGAATACCGAGTTTCACTCCTAATCATAAAAAAATATATTATAGTTTTTCAATCTGCAGTCTACCATATACTACCTTATTATCAATACTCCAGAAGAGTGTATAGAAAGCTATCATAAAGGATGAGACATTTCATTATTTATTAAAAGGAAAGAGATTAGTTCTGCATAACATGACTAATCTGCCTCCAAGTCATGTTATGCAGAACTAAAATATGATAGGATTGATCATTTACAAGTGTATAAACTACAGAAAAAGTTGAAATAGAGAAGGAAATTTAGAGACTTTAAAGCTAAAATCTGTCTCGAAGTCTTTATTTTAGAAGTCTGTCTCTAAGTCTTAGAGACGTCAAATTTGGTGATCAATTTTATTTTTCGTCTCTAATTTCTTTCGTTATTTGAATTTTTTTATAACCTTGTAAAGCTTGAAAACATACTAAATTGATGGATTTTACATACCTTCTAAATGATACAGGCACAATTCCAGCTTTATATTGAGCAATTTGAAGGAAAGCTGGTTCTGCCATATCAAAGTGCTGTAGAGGAGGATTACACCAACCACCATTGTTGTTTGGCAAAGCAGAATTTGGTGGACAAAAGTTTGTGGCAGTAACAACAATGGTGCTATGCTTGCACCATTTTGGATCACCAACACACCTCATTTCATAACAAGCCCCACAGCTCAAACCATTGTTGAACAAAGCTGTGCTTAGTGCTGCAGTGTTTGTTCCATATCCTTGATTGTACAAATTTCCATAACCACATGCACCTCCTACATGCATCAAACAAAACTATAAGTAAACACAATCATCTACTTTATTTTTTTTTTAAAGAAAAAAGAAATAAAAAAAATAAAAAATTATAAGGGGACAAGAACTAAAATCCGAGTAAAAAGTCAGCGCATCTAAAGTTATGTTTACTATTTAATCTCAAGGGATACTTTTGACTTTTTGATCTAATCGGTGTGAATCCAGAATGATTTTTTACTAGAAAAATGGTGTCATTATCTGACAGCGTGATAGGGAAATCTTCAATTCCGTCAATTGTATCACTCTCAATTTCATCACCCCAATGCTTGCTCAATAACCCTATTCTCTAACAAACAAACTAGTATTGAAAAAAAGTCTGCAACATCGACCTAGACCACAATATTAAGGCTTTTCATGTATTTGAGACAACAACTGATTGTCTAAATCGCATTAAACATAAATTCTTCAAAATATCACGGATCATGACGCACATGGTTTTAATTTGTTATTGTGGTTGCAATGCAAACATTTATATTGCGATAAAATGCGGCTAGATTTGTGGTTACCAGTAGCAGAAACCTTGAAAACTGTTTTAAGACAGACACAATTGCACCATGTGTGATTAAAATCTTTATTTTTTGTTAACTAAGATAGAAGCTAAACTCACCCATTGTGGCAGCAGCATCACCACCACCATAGAAAGTGGCATGACCACTCTGCCAACTGCCATAGTTAGCAATGACACCATGAAAATGCATTTCAATGAAGAGAAAGAACATAATAGCTATCAAAGTAGAAGATGCCATTGAATGTGCAGTTTTGTTTGCTCTGATGTGATGTTGAATGCAATTGAAGTGTCTCTATTTATAAGCATTGTTTAATGACTAACATGCAAATACATTGGTGGGGCTTTTTTCCTTAAAGGAACAGAACAAGTGACAAATCAAACTTCACATGCACTGGTTTTTGTTGGGATTCCTAACCGAAAACCTTTTAGTCTAGACTCTTGCACATGCGTATACAACCATCATTGTTCTTTAACTTTATTGACAGACCAACTTCTTAAACAAATGTATATTTTGGTAGTCACTGCTTTAGGAGTTTATCTTATCTCACTCGTTTTTCTTCAATTTTTTTTGTTGTTGTTAAGAAGCTAGGTATCATTAGGTGGAATTTTGATGCATTTGATGCAATTATACGATCTAGACCGTTGAATCAAAATCAAACGGCTCACATTTTTATTTTATTGAACGAGTCCAAAATACAAAGTCGGAACAAAAATCTTAATTTGACGATCATGATTAGCAACCGTAAAATTGTGCTAATTGACATCAAACAACTCACATTCCCATTTTTGGTATAAAAAAAAGAGTCTAAAATACAAAGGTGAAATGTATCTGAACAGTTGATCCGACAATCTTGATTGATGCATGCCAGTTTGTGTATATAATTGAAATTCAAATCTGATGCTTCTTATTTTTAAATTGTGTTCTATATTGCATTTGAGAATAAGATAGAGTCTTAATTAAGAAAATAATATATAAACTTAGAGTTGTATTATTTGAACATCAAAATACAACTCACATGAATTTCAAATACACATACACATAAAAACAAAGAACACAATATTTGCTATCAAAATTTTGATATCCGAATATCATTTCTATAAACTTATATTATCCTTACACATGAAAGAGTATCTTAATCTATCTGTGCAATCATCAAAAGCAGGAGCAGCAAACAGCATTTGCGTCATATATGCTCAACTTTTTCAACATGTATTGTAAAGGAGCGTAATATCTTTTATGTCTTCCCAATTTGGCACGTAGACAAGATTCCAAGAGCATGCATTAACTATGTATGTGATTCTTGAATATAAGTAAAGTGATGGAATGATAATAATAATTTACTGCATCCAGACTGGATGTTAAAAAGATGAATTTGGCACGGTGGCCCTATGGTTTTCCCACGCGTGTGAAAAATTAATCATTGCTTATTAACTAATCTTTTTGTTAATTAGATAATGTGGAAATTAGTTGTTGCATCATATCACACTCGATTGCTACTCATGTATTTGACAACCAAAATGCGTGTGGATAAACCATGATGGAATGGGGTCATATAATTTGTTGTCTTAGAAATATAATACATAAGCCTTGAAATAAATTATTTCAATATGCTAAACAAAGAGGGTAAAATAACTTTTTTTGGATTCGGATTGGCTAACTTTGACGCGCAAAAGGCATGGTGCCTTTAGGTAAGCCTAGTCGGTTGGATAAATCCTAGGTCTCAGATCAAGCCACGTGTTGCATCAGTCATCACATATAAGAGGCATGCATTACTACAACCTTCTATCTCTCCATTGGTGTTGCGCCGGTCATTGCGCACCACCTCTGTCATCCTACCAACGTTGCAGACTCGCTGTTCAAATATGTCGACACCGTGTACTCGCCATAGAGGTCTGTAAGACCATGAAATGAAGACAAAAGCAGCAGGACCAAGAACCAACCATAACTGTTTCAAGGTTGCAGTCAAGGCCATAAGTCCAGCACCTGTAATTGTATTGACTCACCAGGCTGAAAACAGCACCAGAAAACTGAACCTATAATGAAATCATTAAACCCATAATCACTCTCATGGATTTGGGTGCATTTTCATTGGCAACCACCTTGTTCTTTCTTGATTTATTCTTGTCTTAGGTTACCAACAGTCATTTTTCATCTTTTCACGTTCCAACCCTTGAAAAAGAAACAAGCTGTAGGTTCACGGTGGCAGACCGACAGAATGTAGAGGTTGAACGACAAAGAGATCTTCCAAAGTGTGCTGAGGTTTGACAGCGTGTGGAAGTTGAACAAAAACAGCGTGCGGAGGCCCGATGGCCGATGGGAACTTACGGGATGAAGGTATGGTACAACGGTTCCACCTTTGTGTGTGCAGAGTGCTTTATAAAATAGAGTTAGAAATGTGGCTTGATCTGAGACATAGGATTTTTCCAACGGACTAAGCTGACTCAAAGGCATCATGCCTTTCGCGTGTCAAACTCAGCCAATCTGAATCCTTTTTTTTTTTTTTTAAAGCTAGCTCAATAACTATATATATATATTAGTGGTACTTGATAACTTGCATTTCAGTAACAGTCAAAAAGAAAAGGAAAAAAACTCATTTCAGTGAACAAAAAGTTAGTAATTTGTATTCACGAGAATTATCGAAATTTGTATTGATTTTGTTACAAAAATCCAGTAAGTTACAAACAAATTATAAGTATCCAAAAAAGAGAAAGAAAAAAAAACCAAGACTCCTAGTCAAGGATCCCCATAACTTCTTTCTGCATGTGCACACTAAAGGATCTACTCACCATTAATAAAATAGACAGTAGATTTTTTCTTAGGCAAGAAAAAGGAAGATAAATTGCACTAAGCAAACAAATGGGCTTCTGATTCTTGGTGACCCCACACAATGACACAGGCAAAGATAAGTAGGTAGTCTCTCCAATAATAGTTTTTATCAAAATGTAATCACTTTTGAGGGAGAAAAACTAACTCATAATTTTACAAAGAGCGAGGGGTCCCCAAAAGGCGTGACCCTCAAACCAAAAAGTTTATCAGACAGGATATTTAGCCGAAAAAACATTCACAACCTTGCTATAACCACACCAGGCATCCTCTACTCGAGATATGTGGGTCGAAGACAACAAAAGGAAGAAACCGTCCAACAGAGACTATTTGCAAAACAGAGAGGCGCCACCTGCAATCTCTAAACCATATTTGACCATCAACACATCCTTTCATAAGGCAGACGTATCCACCAAAACTCACCACCTTACTTAGCAAACAGGCTAAGGTTAAATACCTTGAGATCTCTCACTCAAAGATCCCAAACTCTTTTTTACTTACACACCAGATACCACTTAACCCACACAACATTCTTTCCCCCCTTCAATCCCAAGAACCCCCTTTGGATATGAAACCAGTATTTTGAGAACCTTATCCGACAATTTGAACAAAGAAAGGCAGAAGATATGTATATAGTTAATGAAAGAATTAAGTTAAGACTATTCTCCCCCCAAGACTAAGTGACTAACATACCTATTATGCCATGAATCAAGCTTTGATAGGAGAACATCTAGCATTGACTTCCAAGTAAATGCCTTCTGTGAATTTACACCAACTAGGTCTCCCGAGTGTACTTGAAAGGCAGGTCACCTATCTTTTAGTTCAGAAAAGTAGATGACATAGTGAGGAATGAGTCATCCACGTTCACTGAAATAAGACTACTCTTAGATAAGTTAACTCTAAGCCCAGATACTAATTTGAACTATCTCAGAATAGCCTTCATAGACCACCCGATTTATTATTTTGAAATAATAAAATTGCATTCATTTTGTTAGTTTTGAAATAGTTTATTATTTTAATTTTTGTAACCTTTTATTTTGAATAAAACCGTCAACTATTTTTGCAAATGATTGCCTTCTGTTTACTAAGGCTAAAGCTTAGCAAGCCAAGCGTGTCAAGGATATTCTCCAACACTTTTGTCTAGATTCTGGTTTCAATATGAATCTGCAAAAATCCACGTTTTTTCCCTCCTCAAATTTAACTAATGTTAAGGTTGCTAAATATGCTTCAATTATTGAATCTCATCATACTTACGAACAAGACAAGTATTTAGGCTTTCCTTTTCTGTCTAACGAGGTTAAAAAGCATGATTTGCCTACATTGTCGTTAGATAATGGCCGACTTGCAGATTGGAAGAGTGAACTTCTTAAAAGAGCTGACAGAGTGGCCCTTGCTAAGTCTATCATCACCTCTATGCCAGTTTATCCCGTGCAGAACATGTGGCTGCCAACATGTGTTCGTGTCAGTTTTTTTTTGAAGAAGCTAAATTAGCCCATACAAATTGGCACCCGGGAGAATCGAACCTAAGACCTTGAGGAGGAGCACACTCCCAGGTCCTAAGCCAATACCACCAGACCAACCCAAGTGGGTTGTGTTCGTGATCAAATTGACATAAGTGTAAGTCAGTTTATTTGGGGTAGCAAGTCTAGCCATTGGGTGAATTGGTATACAGTTAATCTTGGAAATCAGGGTGGTCTTTGTATTCATTCTGCTAGAGCTACCAATATTTCTCTTGTTGGCAAGGATGTTTGGAACTCAACTCACAATCCTAATAATCTTTGGGTTCAATTACTAACTAATTGACTGCCAAACTACTTTCAAGAACTTAATTTACTGTAGTGAACAACAATCTAACCACCTATTGCAATCTTGTAATTAAGTAACTGACTAACAAACTGCTTTTAGTCTCCTAATATGTATCATTACCATCATATCTACAACAAATTGCATATGGGTTAGAAAAACATGGCCAAGTAAGTAGTGATCTACATATAGAGACATATCACATTTGTATTGGTAAAAACATGGTAAGAAATGAAAAATCTCATATATTTGAATCTCAAAATGTTTTTCTGTATGCAAATACATAGACCAGGTACAATAAAACAGAGTAGCAGCACCTCTTACAAGACAGTGATTAATAAAACTTGGCCTTGGCTAGCAATTTATTGACCCAACAGTGCAACACGATCCTTTTGTACTGACTGAGTTAGGTTGATATCAAAGAGCTCACATCGAATAGGCATCTCTATCTCATAGAAGGGGTTCTTCAAAACATAATCCGTATACAACTCGTATACGTATTTCAATAAACTTTCTATTTGTTGAGTGCCAGGCTCACAGACTGCAAAAAACTTTGTCCCTGTTGGAGAGAAGAGTTAATTTCATATGGCATGACTTATAAGTTATATCAAAATCTAGAATCTAAAAAAGGGTGGGTATACACTACGGTATAATTCAATCACAAGTTGTGACAACTTGTACAGAAGCCAAACATCTAGAAATATCTAAACTATTGTGTTCATCATCATCCAAATCAGAAGCATATGTCTGCAACCTTTACCTAGACTAAGAAAGTTGTATATTGTGTATATAAATTTATTTTCGTTTTTCTCAACAAGGAATTCAAAAAACTTGTACTGAGCAGTGAGTGCTTAATATGGATACGGATTCTCTAACTTTCCAGCAGGAAAGGTAAAGTAACTTTGGACCATTCTGATCCATCAGATATATCAGGTATTTCATATGAAGTCACACACTTTTTTTATTTTCTAAAATAATGAATGGCACGTGGGCAATGCAGCAGTAGGTTTGTGTGGTGTACAACGGCACATCATGGTGGCAGCGGTGTTGGTGTGGGCTTGTGGCGGCAACAGAGACACGACAGGTGTTGTGAATATTCTCCATTTGTTTTACTGTTTTAAGCATTTTTTAAAGAAAAAATAAAAGTAACATGTGGCTTCATCTGGAATATTCGATTTATCTTGCGGATCAGAATGGACCAAAGTTACTCTACCTTTCCAGCTAGAAAGTTAGAGAATCCATGTCCACTTAATATCTGAGAAATGACAGTATATAAAAATTATCTATTTAAACTCTCCTTCATACATAATCAAATACAACATTTTATTCTGAGTTTTATGTCCCAGCCTCCTTGAAACTAACGAATATATATACAGCCATGTTAAAGTATTTGCATCTTCACCTTAATGGGGCTTAGCAGGGCATATCAAAACCTGGAAGATAATAACATAGTTTTATAGGTGAAATTCCAAAGCACCAGACTTATGTCACCAAAAATAATCAAGAGTTCTCGAGATATTTATATTACTATACCATTTTCATTAAAATCTGGATACACTAAGTGCCCATAACTCCCAAGGCTACATATATACCAGTGTGGGTAAAAATCAAATGTTGGTATTAGATATATGATATATCAATCATCAATATGCACATGATGTTTGGCTTTCATTCTTCATTTGATTCACCATGTAAATTTGAGAGTCTCTAACCAACCTAATATTGAGTTATTTAATTTAAAACAATACCTGTAAGTGATTGGAAGCAATGGAGATCAAATGTGTCAGCTTGGAGTAGTTCAATTCCTGAGCAACCTGACACAGGTGATAATTGCTGAGAGATAGCATGCATTGAATGCCATAAGCTAGCCACTCTTAAGGTATCATTGGTATCCATTCTTCCAGCTGACCCATAATCCTAAATATCAAAAATTTAACAAATTATACATCATAGTGTTCAATTACAACAACCAAGCCTTATCGCACTGAATTGGGGTCGGAAACATGGATCAAATTACGCCTTAATGTTCTATTATAAACGATAATTGAAATCATAGTTTTCAATTAATGAAGAAAAAGTGCAACACTAGCAAAAGCTCTTTCGCAATAGATGGGATTGGTTTCTAGTTAACATATACTGAGAAAGCAAATGTATGTTGGTCATCTTTAATAAAACTTATCGACTGAAACTCATTCTACAGTGGCGAGTAATGTAACCTTATAGTAGATCAATCCACCAGACTTATTGATGATGTAAAGACTGTAAATCGCTGCCATTCCAAAAGCCTTTTGCCAGAATCTGAAATCCCTAGTTTAAACAATTGAACTTCATTAAAACTCTTGTGCAAAACTTGAGTTGAAAACACCATGTGTAATAATATTGACAACTTAAACTTCAGATCGGACACTGAAGCACCTACATAATACTGTTTCAGTGAAAGTGAAGAAGTGCATTGAAGTAAACAAATTGAAACCTATTTAGAATAAATGAAATGGGTTTGAATTGTTAGAAGAAAGAAAGAAAGAAGGATGATTACCAGCCAAACTTCAATCGGCTTCCCTGTTACGAATCTCGTTTCTATTCTCCTCTCCTCCTGTTGTGTTGTAATAACCCACAACAGAACTACTTCTTCTTTTTTTTTTTAATACGGGAACGGGAAAGAGTTTTTTTTTTTTTTTTTTTAAAATGAAAAAAGATTTAAATTTCTATGAATTTAATCTATTCTCTATACAAAAATAGGAGACTAGACCAAAAAAAAACATAGGAGGTGAGAGTAATTTTTTTAAGTCGGTATCCGATCCAAAAATCAATTAATTTAAGATGACTAATTTCACTGTGACCGTTCACTTGATGAATCTCATTTAAAGCTAAAGCAAATCGAATTTGGGGAAATACTTGAGTGATTTTGCATTTTGGTGACTTAAGTGTATTTTAGATGAAAGAGTGATTTATGAATTATTAAAATAAATTATTTTGGTGACTTAATTGAATAAATAATGCATATGGTATATAATATAGATCAAATACATCATTTATTTAATAAACTTAGTTACTTGTAATTGATACCAAAAAGAGTTTATTTTGAAAAATTAAACTTACAATTAACATTCACTCTACTTGGGTTTCACAACTATATATTAGATTCGTCTATAGAGTATAAGACTTACACAAATTTCATCTAAACAATTTCATTTAATAAAGGAATGAGTATTATAGATTTAAAGAAGAGTCTCACCAAAAAAAATTTGGTACAATAGACAGTCGAAGCTCTAAAAGGAGAGTCTCGTCTTATTTTTATAATAATAAGGATTTTGTTAACAAGTACTTCATCTAATCACTAATGTAAGCAAAACTCAACTTTTGAGATACATTGAGTAATTAATACATATAGTCTTTTTTTTTTTGTAGATAATACATATAGTCTTTATTATACATTAATTATTCAACGTATTTAAAAAGTTGAGTTTTGCTTATAATGGTGATCGGAGAAGGATTTAAAAAGGAAATAATTTATAAACTTTATATTAAAAAAGTTACTTTTTAAATTTTTAATAGTTTTTATTTTTATTTTTAGGGAAATTTTTAACAGGTTGAATGCACAAAAGTTGTTTTTAGTCTTCTCTAATAATAAGTCAACAACTTTGGTCATGTAAAAAAGGCAAAGTGAAGGTGGCGAAGGAGGTACATGTACGGGAGTCTTTGTGTTTTCTGGCAGTGAGTTTGTTAGTCAGTTAGACTGAAATTCATTTCTGTTGGGAAGAAGAAGAAATTCATACATATATTCTCTTTTCATCTTCTTCCATCATATCTGTTATTACTCTTTTCTCCATTTTCATCTCAACAACTCTCTTCACCACATTCTTGTTCCTCTGCTACACTCACATGGCTTCTTGGAGGCGTTTCATCACTTGTTCAATCCATCAAGCTCGAATGCAGGTCACTTCTTTTCTTTTCTTTTCTTTTTTCTTGAATTCGATCATGCAATACTATATCCCTTTTTCTTTCTTTAAAATCCAAAGATTTTCCACTTATTAGTGACTTGGTATGAGCAAATTTCAATGCATATGTCTAAAGAACTTATTTGCAGCTTATAGCACAAGTGCTTATGTATAAGCTCGTATAACTTGTTTTTATAGAAAAAGATTAAATGAAGTTGAATTGTTTTTGTATATGCTACAAATTGTTTTTATAAGCTATATTGGAGAACTTATGAAAACAAGTTGGAAAAAGCTTTATGGAAAATGTCATAAGCTGTTTTCATAAGTTTTTTCAAATAGTCTCACAAAACTTATGTCAATAGATAAACTCAAATAAGTCAATTCAAACAAACCCTTTATATAGCCTATTTGGATAAATAGCTTATTTGCAGCTTATAGTAAGAGCACTTATCATGATGTGCAATTATGCATAAGCTTACGTAATCTATTTTTATAGAAAAAGATAAAATAATTGTTTTTATAAGCTGAATTGGAGAACTTATGAAAGTAGGCCAAAAAAAGCTTGTGTTTTCATAAGTTCTCTCAAACAGTCTGAAGAAACTTATGTGAGTTGATAAACTCAAAAAAGTCAATCCAAACAGGACCATAGTGGAATTGACTATTAAACAGTATCAATTGTTTAGGTATCATATTACTTTTTCTGTAGAGTTTAATCTTTTGCGTCAATTTTGAATATTCTTGGTATACTGATCAGGCAGGCATGTTATCTCGACGTTTAGGAACTGGTATCATAATTGGACTGCAAATTTATTTTTTATATTTGGACAATTTCTATCTCTGCGCTGTATCTTGTATTCCTTTTATTTGTCATATGATCTTATAAGTTATTTTCGCAGGTTGAAAGGCGTCAATCTGAATTTGGGAAGGTCAAAGAACTATTGAGCAGAAACTATGTATCTCGTCATAAGTTTGAAAAGTTTGAAGGCTATACAAGTACAAAACTTTTGTTCCCTTACCACATTTACTGCATGTTATGTTTCTAAAATATAAGCTTTTGTTTTTGTTTCTCTTGTTTGTCGACACTGTTTTTCTGAATTATTTCAATTCTATAGATATACTTTGTTTTGAATTAATTATGCATATTTTCACCATGTGTTTGATGTACCTAGCAAACTATTATTGGCTTTAGATATTGCTTGCGGTACTTACTCTCAATTTTATGTAGGGAATAGGCTTTTCTTCTCCCAGTCCAGATATCTAGGAAATCTGGCACGACCACAACGCGATTCATCTGAAGCACAGGAAGCCTCTTCTCTTAAAGAACTTTACGATGAAATTGATCCTGAAGCCGTGATTAGAGCATATGAAAGCAACCCATCTCTGCATAGAAATTCTTTGGCATTTTCTGAATATGTTATAGCATTGATAAAAGTTGGTAGGCTTTCTGAAAGTGAATTTCTGAACACTCTGCTAAGAGGTAATTATCTTGCTAGAATAGTTCGTTTTCTCTTGGGTGTGTTTGCATGTGATTGTGCTTTGCTCTGTTTGACCATATTTTGCGGACATGATCAGGAAACTAGACACATGCTTGAATTGTTTATAATTTGATTTGATTAGAAAGCTGGGGTAATTGCTAGTCTGCCTAATCATGGTTGTGCCCCAAGTTAAAAGACTGAAGACACGGATCTATTTGCATTGCATTTAGAATCTTACCTGCTGAGTGTTATTATTTGAGGTTCAACATTTCTACAAAATGTAATTAACACAGTCTTTTTTATAATGATTTGAATATTAATACTTTGCTATCTTCTCTCATTTCCCAAAAACCAGTGGAAGTCTCTGTGTATATGGTAAATTATTTCATTTGGTTATTGCCAAATGGCAACAGGCCATTTATGTGGTAGCAATGATCATAATATTTTGTTGGGGATCATGAAGTTTGATTAAAATCTTACACTTTTAATCATAAAACTTGCATTTCAAGGATAGGATAATTAAATGATGGATGTACGAAATCCATAATCTTATATAGATCTAAGTTGGAGTCTGCAGAATTCAAAACTTGGCATTGCAACTGTGCACTTGTCAAAATTTGTTATTCTTCTTCTTTTCAATCAGCTTTTTGAACATTCATTTCTTTTGCACATTTTACCGATCTCAAGTTATAACCTGAGGCATATGAATTTTCAGCTATTTCTCATTCAGCGAGAAAGGAAGAGAGTAGTATAGGTGGTGTTGCTGCTCTTATAAATGTCGGAGAACCAACAAAAGATGGGATTCTTGGAACTACAAGTGCTCCTGTTGATAAGGTTGCTGCATTAGTAGGTGAAAATTTCAAAGAGCAACTATGGCATACAATTTGGTTTGTTGCAGGGGCCTTCCTCTTGATATGTGGTGTAGGAGCTCGCATCGTGTATAATGGAATTAACACAGGTAATATTACTGTCTCATTGTAACTTACAAATCGCTGAGTTTAATTCAATATTCAATCTGAGTTTGATTTGCACATTCTCTGTTTTGTTTTTCACCCTTTTTTCCTTTTCTTTCTATAATACTTTATGTATGAAGAACTGCAGCCCAGTGTAGAGACAAGTACTAAATTTAGCGATGTGAAAGGTGTAGATGAAGCGAAGGCTGAACTTGAAGAAATTGTTGATTACCTAAAAGATCCTAAGGTAGACTTTTCCAGCATTAATCCATGCTCTCTCTTGCTTGCATTTCTCGCACTCTAGCATGAAATAGTTATTTGATTTACATGTGTCCTAAGCTATTCCAATCTCGTTGATTAATTATTTGATGCCACGAGAAGTTTTATTATTCTTTGGGCGTGGAGATGTTGATCCAAAGTTATGAAACAGTGTTCATTCTTTGTTGACGAGAAAAATGAAGTTTTAACCCAAACAGAAAAAAGTAAAAGTTGTTGGGTAATCAGTTCTATTGCTCTGGATAATAATTTCTAAACAAATTGAATATATATAGCACACACACTTATCCTTAGGTTTTCTATATGCCTCCTTGTCATTTTACCTTAGTTGGACTGAATAAGTAAGCAGAAATAAAGCTTATTGCTAATAATCGTAAGGAGAGTGTCGTGGCGGCTGTGACAGAAAAGTGGTAAAAAAAAAGTACAAAGTGGTAAAAACTTAAAACCCAAAACAAATTCTTCCGGACTCTCATTTCTTTTTCTCTATTTTTTTTTTTTTTTTTCCTTCAAACTTTCAAATGCTGCTGCTGCTCTCTATTTCTTCTCACGTAGTATGTTAATTAATTCTTTTTTTTATATGTATTTCTTTTTCCTTATTTTTTTTCTGTTCTCATTTCTTTTAATTCTTTTGTTTATATCCTTATTTCACAATCATTTGTTCTGCTCTCCTTTTTATTTTTTATGTCGTTATCTTCTTTCTCTTTTGCTAGTTCTGTATGTTAATCACCTTCGAAATCTATGATGTATTTATTTTCTTTCCTACTTTTCAAGTTATATTACATATACTTTTTTTCAAGACCACATTTTGACCTGTATTGTTCTGTACTATCTTTAGATAACACTTTTCCCTTGTCACAGCGCCTTACTTGTCTTGGTGGCAAACTCCCAAAAGGTGTTTTGCTTGTTGGCCCTCCTGGCACCGGTAAAACAATGTTGGCGAGCGCTATTGCTGGAGAGGCTGGGGTTCCTTTCTTCTCAAGCAATGGACGTGAATTTGAAGAGACGATTGTTGGTGTTGGTGCACAAAGGGTGAGAGATCTTTTTGCTGCTGCAAAAAAACGTGCACCTTGTATAATCTTTATTGATGAGATTGATGCTTTTGGTGGAAAACCGAATTCAAATGACCAAATGTTCACGAAGTTGACTTTAAATCAGTTGCTTGTTGAGTTAGATGGTTTCAAACAAAATGAAGGCATAATTGTGATTGGTGCTACTAACTCTCCCGAGTCAATAGATAAGGCATTGTTGAGACATGGGCGATTTGATCGCCATGTTGTTGTTCCCAATCCAGATGTAAAAGGACGGCGAGAGATTTTGGAATCTCACATGTCAAAGGTATGCCTTTACTCTTGAAAAATATTTTATTTTGTAGTTGGCTTAAGAATTTTTTGAGGCACGTGTTCAGTGCTTGCACTATATTGGTGCAAAACATTGTGTAGTATGATTTCCTTCATCTATGTTCAGGTGTGTGCTGGATACTTCACACGAGCTAACTTCCTAATACCTGGGATAGTTTTTGAATTATGTGTATTTATATTCAAGTTTTTTAATTTAATTGTGATTGTGCACAATTTTGAGATGTAGTAAGGTTGTGTTGTAATATAGAATTGTTAGAACTTAAAAGGAATCTTTGAACGTGTGTGCGTTTCTTACTCCAATACAATACAGGTTCTGAAGGCAGACAATGTTGATCTGAAGATCATTGCTCGGTGTACACCTGGGTTCTCTGGTGCTGACCTTGCAAACTTGGTTGATGTTGCTGCCCTGAGGGCAGCAAAGGATGGTGCCAAAGTCGTGAGCACACATGATTTAGAGTTTGCACGGGAGAAGATTACAATGGGAAGTCAGCGCAAGTCAGCTGTTATATCTGAGGAGTCAAGAAAAAAGACTGCTTTCCATGAGTGTGGCCATGCCTTAGTTGCAATTTATACCGATGGTGCGAATCCTGTTCACAAGGCAACTATTGTTCCCCGTGGGATGGCTCTTGGCATGGTTTCTCAACTTCCTCCTCACAACGATCAGACCAGTCTCTCCCGTAAACAGATGCTTGCCAGGCTTGATATTTGCATGGGTGGTCGGGTTGCTGAAGAGCTAATTTTCGGACAAAGTGGAGTTACTTCCGGTGCATCCTCAGATATTTATAAGGCAACTTCTCTGGCAAGGCAAATGGTTACTAGATATGGTATGAGTACTGAAGTTGGACCCGTCAGTCACAATTACTTTGATAACGGAAGAAGTATGAGCTCAGAAACTAGGCTGCTTATTGAGAAAGAAGTGAAGAATTTGCTTGAGAGAGCTTACAACAATGCAAAAACTATTCTAACCACCCATGAAAAGGAGCTTCGTGTACTTGCAAACGCTCTTTTGAAGCATGAGACACTTACAGGAAGTCAGATTAAAGATTTACTTACAAAGGTCAATTCCCAGCAGAAACAACAGCAGTCACGTCCAGTCAAAGCTCAGGGAAGTTCACGGTCCAATCCAGCTACTGATAAGGCTGTGGATGCCACGACCAATGCAGCTGCACCTTCTGCTGCCACGAATGCCACTACCAATGCAGTTGCAGCTTCGGATGCCGCGACCAACGCAGCTGTACCTTCTGCTACTACGGATGCCACTACCAATGCAGTTGCCGCTGCGGATGCCGCTACCAATGTAGCTGCACCTTCTGATGTCGCGAGCAAAGCATCCGCAGCACCTTCTGCCGCTGCAAATGCCGCAACCAATGCAGCTGCTGCGGATGCTGCTACCAATGCAGCTGCACCTTCGGATGCCGCAAGCAAAGCAGCTGCACCTTCTGCCGCTGCAAATGCCGCAACCAATGCAGCTGCACCTTCTGCTGCTACCAATGCAGCTGCAGCTTCGGATGCCGCGACCGATGCAGGTGCACCTTCTGCAAAAGCTCAAGGAATTGCCACTGTAGCAGGGGAGGAGCTACACAGTGACCAGCAGGGACTCCCTCCCCTCCAGCCTTCTTAAGAAATGAATTTACCCCAATACATAATACTTTAGGTATGAGTGGAGTGGCAATGTTCTTCAACAGTAAAGTAACAATACACAGAATGATTTATAGTTGCAAACACCATCCCATTTGCTTGTATACAAACCGTTACCATTCACTTTTTAGAAAACAGATTTGGAAATAGAAACAAATTGACACAAGTTAAAATGATTCAAATGAAAAAATTCAACTCTCTTGAAAAAGGAAAAAGAATTCCACTAATAAATCTGGACTGAATAGGACGTTTTAGATGTGTTGGAGTTCGAAATTCATGTTATGAATTAATGCAAGGTTTGGAATGGGATCATGTTAGAACGTTAGAGAAGAAGATAGTAATTACCTTGTTCATAGGAACGAGTAAATTCCTCTGTTACTTTAATATAGGATTTTCATTTTTTCTCATTTATTCTTGTGTTTGATAAGTGAAAATCTACAATTTTTTTCTGACTAAAAACAATTAGAAAAATGACCAGCAATTTTAATAAACACTTTTAAGTATAATATAACAGGAGTTAACAAGACTTTTATGAGCAGAGTTGAGCTTCTGCACTAGATACAGAGATCAATAACAGGACTTGTTACATTATATTTGCATCAGAGTGTGAAGGATGCATATTCTTATGGTTTCTGTTATTTCCTACTTGGATTGAGCTAATCATTGATCTGGTTAGATATTTTGCTCATTGCATCGGTGAAACTTCTATGACCCCCAAAAAAAAATTGACCTTTGTCAAAATGGTTTGAATACTTAACCAATTAAGCTTAATCATTTTGTGAATATCTTTCTAGGTATTTTTAACACAGTACTTTTACTTCCCCGAAGATACATTAAGCTTAATCACAATCTAAGGGTATAATAAAGGAAAACTGCACTGCCTCCAACAATTGTGAAGTTAACAGATTTTCGAGATATCTTAGCATTGTTCAAGCGCTCACTGTCCTCTTCCCTTCATGGGCTTAGTTCGCTAATTTTGAAAGTGACAACTATTCGGTTGCAAATGCATGAGCTTGGTGCTTTAGTCTCTAATTGTAGGACCCTTCTATGCCAATGCTAGTTTCACTTTGTAGCCAAGTTAATAGAGTCACTCCTAATATAGCTTGACTTTGTCCGTATGTCAGTCTAATCTAAGTATCTTTTACTCTCCTTCCCATTATATTGATACTACTATACCATTGTATTCACACTGGTTGGTTCAAATTATCGTATATTCTAACGACGGTTGATGGTACTCTTCACAAGTAAGAACATATGACCCTCATCGTCTTTACAATTAAGATAGTTAGCTAATTGTTGTCAATTTAATACAAATTATGTATTTTTTTTTTTGTTTTAATCAAACTTATATCAATTAACTCACTATCTCAATCGTGAAAATGAGGAGGCTACTAACTTCTACTTCAACGAAATGAAATATGTCACGTCGTAGTATTTTAAGTATTTTTGATGTAGTAATCAATGGCGGGCCACTCATAAATGCAATCTATATTATAAATTTCCATGTCGGAGAATCGAATTTGTTAGAATCAAGTTTTCTTCTTTCACGCAAAGAATGAGGTTTATGATGGTTTAGTTATTTTTCGGTATAATATACGATACATTTGTTTCGGCGTTAAAAAAAAGGTTTTGGGTTAAAAAATATAAAAAAAAATTATTAGAGATGTTTTTTTTTTTTTAAAAATGAAGCTATTTATGTTTGTTAACTATCATAAAAATTATTTTTTAATATTTGAAACTCTTACACTTAAGCTCCTTGTTTTTAGGAAAAAATAGATTTTAAAAAAGCTACTAAGAATAACTTTTCATTTGGAGGCTAAAAATGTTTTTTTTTAACAAAATCAAATTTTTAAAAATCTAAAACAAACTCTAAAAAAATAAAAAAATAAAAGTGATTTTTTGTTCAAAAAAATCCAAAAAATTCCAAACAAACGGACCCATAGTGATTAGTTTTTAAAATATATTTGATAGACCTGACGACAAACTACTAAAAGTTGAAATTCAAGAATCAAAACTGATGATTAGAATATGATAAAAAAAAAAAACGAATGAATATCTTCGATTGTGTTTAGTATTGGAGTTGAGATCCTCTCCATTAGGACCTCTCTATTTCGTTTATTTTAAGCAAATTGAGATTATGATGATCTTAACTCTTAGTATTGGGACTGAGGTATTGGTTAAAAAAGTTAAAAAAGAAAGTTTTAGATTGAAAATGATAAGAATTTTATATTTTTCAAACCATCGAGGAGAGAGGTTTCAAGAGAGAGGTTATCTTCCTTCTCTCTAAAACTTTCACTTGCCCCCTTCCTAACTTAGCTTTGCTAAGGTTAGCATATCCCTAGTGCCGCTCAGCCTCCGGTTAGGATGTTTGTTCTCCTTTGAGAGGAGAGTGTTTTTTCTGTTCACCCCATCCTCTCTTCATCTTTCATGGTGATCTACTTTTGTTGCTGGACCTCCTTCTCTCCTCTCCACCCCATATCTCCAACCCCGTTTGTTGTGGGCTGTTACCCACCCCATCTCCGGCGCCGGTTCGGCCTCCTCCGAAGCCCCACTCCACTGTGTAGATCTCGAATCTCGTTTTAACCTCTATTATCTTCCCTGCTTGTTTTAAATCTCAAATCTTTTGTTTTTTTTTTTAATTATTTAGTGTCTGGTGAGACTTGTTTGTTTTTATTTCTCTACTATAGTCTAGATTATCTGGTTTGAATCCCTTTTCAATTCCAGATCTAAATCTAAAAGGTAAACTTTTAACCTCTTATGAAATCATATGCTTGGTCTTTCCAAGTTATCAATCAAAAAAGTGATAATAATCTACTGACTTTAACTTTGCATTGTATTATGGGTTATTGCTTTGAACTTGTGATTTTAGCAGGTGAAAAGGTTTTATTAGTACAAGACTTTTTCTCTCCTTGGGCACAACCAACAAAGGATTTGTTGTCGTTAACATGATCTTTCTTACCGTCGAAGTAGCTATGGTCTATCAATAACGGGGTCTGTTCTCCAGAGATAAGCTGATTCCAAGATTGTATTGCAACACTTTTGGGTTGTGATGTAGTATTGGTGGGAAAATTTCTTTTCTAGGGTTAATTTTAGCTTTGTATAATGTTTTTATGTCCTGTTGATTTGCTTCTCTTCTTTCATAGCTTGCCAAGTTTACCGTGATTCCGTAGATGTATAAGTCATGAGCAAATCTGATGGTTTAGGGTTTTTTCTGTTTGATTCTGCAAAATTCTTTACCCCAATGATGGGTAGTGATCTGAACATGGAGTAATTTGTGTTGTTACAGCTTATTGAATGAATGAAATTATTTTCGACCAAAAAATAAAGATTGAAAAATGATACTTTTTAAATTTTTGAGAATTTGATTGCACAAGTTTTAATGTAATATTGCTTTATTTGATCTCTTTTGTACTAGTTAGCATTTTCCGTTAGTATTTACACAATTTACAAGTAATATTTTTTCCTATATATTTCTTTTACATAAATTGATCATATTTGATGAATATTTACCACTAAACACATGATATGATAAATGTTTATCATGTCACTACGATATCCTATCTTTATCTATTTTCTAATCCTATCATACATTTATCATATCATGTGGACCAAACTGACCCTAAATATGAATGTATCTTTTGATTAAGATTTAAATATTACTTCGTCACATTATGTTTAGTCCCATTTGATGGACCTAACCTTGTTGGTATTTACATGTAATATTCTATTATATAAATATAAATTAAAGAGTGGAAAAATAATATGATAATAAAATAAAATAAAAGGAAGTAACTACTAAAATTTTGAACGAATTGGTTTATTATAGTATGCTAAATTACAAATATATTTATATTTTTTATTTTATTTTATTTAGCATTTAAACATTTTAAGAGTCCTTAAAAAAAAAAATTAAGAGTCAAACACTTTTTGAATTTTTTTTTGGTGGCTGTTGTTCCAACCTGACCTTATATTATATATATTACTAGACTTTTGACCCGCGCACGCATGAGGTATATCGACCATAATAAAAATCGATAAATGATCTTTGATCCGTGAGATACACATGCATCTATCAACAAACAGAAATTAGATTATTAGAGATCAAATATCGCAATCAAATTCGTTCCAATATGTCCTTAATGTCATTTGATAGAGAAAACATAATATATTAAAGACTATTTATTTATTTAATCACAATATAAGTATTGGGGCAATTATTCTCTTTTTTTTCTTTATAATTAAAAAAACCCACTCTCTTCTTTTTTAATTATAAAGAAAAAAGAATATAGTATTTGTTAGGTTAAATTGCCGCTATAGTGCAACATTTTAGAGGAAAATTATTAGGTTAAGTTGCTGTAGAACTAATAAAATTAATAAATAAGGAAAAAAAGTCTAGAGTAAACAATAGATATATACAAACGATGACACAACATGATAACAATGAAAAGCTCATCAGTGAGGAGAAATAGTAGGGATTGTTGCATTTTAGAGAAAATTTGTTAGGTTAAATTGGGGCGCTGCATTTTAGATGAAATTTGTTATGTTAAATTGTTGCTAACCTAATGCAGCATTTTAGAGGGAAATTATTAGGAGGTTAAGTTGCTGCAGACTTAACAAAATTAATAAATAACAATTTTGCTTTGCATAACAATAGGAGATTTCTATAACAATTAACATTTTGATAAGCACGAAAAATTTACTTGCGATCTGTATTAGGAAAAATAAGATATTTTGTTAAGCAATGATCTGTTTATTTTGCTTTGCATAACAATAGGAGAGGAGATTTCAATAACAATTAACATTTTGATTAAATTAAATTTAAGGTTAATATAGTAAAACCAGGCAATATAATTAGGTTAAATTTAGGGTTAATATTGTGTTCAGGTTAGCATTTAAAAATAAGAGAGTTTTGCATAACAATAGGAGATTTCAATAACAATTAACATTTTGATTAAATTAAATCTAAGGTTAATATAGTAAAATCAGGCGATAGAATTAGGTTAAATATAGGGTTAATATTGCGTTCGGGTTAACATTTAGAAATAAAAGATGTATTGTTCATACCAACTGAGCTAAGCTCACAAGGATTCAAACACTTTTTGAACTCTTCTTAAACTCTTTTATTAAAAGGATTTAACTACTATGCAACTCGAGAATGAAATCTAGACCTTGAATATTAAGAGGTGGAAAAGGTTTCCAAATATAGAAAAAGTTAGATAAAAAGGATTTATGTGTAAGATTTGAAACACATTAAAAGGAAAATTAGAGTAATCTTTTTCTTGTAATTGTTTTTAAATAGTCATTCAATCATATCTTGTATATTCACGATGTCTTTTTTTCCCGCGTTATTGTATAGTAATTCAATTTTCTTATTACATCACACAATTGATTGGTATGACGGATCATTCGATCACATATGTCATTTCATTTTTATCACTCCTTCTTAAGTGAGTAATGATAAGAACGCTCTCATTTCAAGAATCTCTCTAATACTTACATTTTGCACTAAGTTAAGTCTATACGGATCTCATTAATTTATGTGAGACTCATTTTCAAAGTGTATGCCACATTAATTTCACTCAACAAAAGAATGAGTGTTGATAAAAAATATCTTCTTAACATTCTTGTATCTTTCGTAGACACATTCTTATGCTCTTGTTAACGATTGTGGAGTTGCGAATGCAAGTGTACATTATCTTGATAACCATGGAAGAATATTATGTAATTCTAAGTTTCAACACCAACATTCTTAGTTTAAATGTACTTTTGATTCCAATAATGTTTTATTTTTAATAAATGAGGTTTTGGTCTCGTATTTTAAAAATTGGTATTTTGGTCCCTTTTTTTTTCTTCTGAATTTTGGTCTCTTATATCATTTTTGCCTTACTTTTAACGATAACCAACTATGACATGACAACGTTTATTACGCTACACTTAATATCCAATCAGCAAATTTATGTCTTTTTTTTTTGTTACAATCAACAAATATACTTCTAATAAGCATCGTCATCTCATAAATAATCAATCATAAAAAAATTACTAAAAAAGGAGGGATCTAAAACACCTATTTTTAAAATAAAGGGACTAAAACTTAAAGTAGTGACATTAACTTAGAATATCTCAAGCAATTTTCATATTTTTATAATATAATTATATTAGGAAGGCTCTGTTTGGTAAAATCAAGTTATAAGCTAGCTGGTAGCTGATAAGCTAGCTGATAGCTGAAAAGCTAGCTGATAGCTGAAAAGCTAGCTTATAGCTGTTAGCTTATAGCTGAAAAGTTCGCTTATTGAAAATAATGTGTTTGGTAAAATTAGCTGTTGACGTGACTGATAAATATAAAATGACATAAAAGGACATGTTTTTATTTTTTTATAAATTATATACACTTTTTTTACTTATTTATTTAATTTTAAATATTTGAATTTATTTTAAACTACGTTAATCTCCAAAATGATAAATGTTTGTTATGAATTCAATTAATATTTTTTTATTTCACTAAAATGGTTTTACTATTTGATGCCGATTTTATTTAAAACTTTATATTATATTATATAAATTGAAAGCAAGTTAAAAAAAAAGGAAAAAGAACAAAGAAAATATATGGTAGTAAGTAGTAACGTGCAAGTGGCTTTGCACTAAAGGTGGGTAGTTTTTTTTTTAAGATAAAAAAAGTGGGTAGTTACATATGAATATGGGTAGTTTTTTCTAATTAAAAAATAATAAAATAAAATTAATAAGGTTAAAATTGGAAGATAATATAAAAAGCTACCAGCTATAAGCTCAAAAGCTACTTGAAATAGCTTTTCAAAAAAAGCTATAAGCTCGTAAGAAAAGCTTGTTACCAAACACATCACGTTTTCATCCAACGAGCTTATAAGCTAGTCTAACAAGTTATAAGCTAACTTTTTTGTGTTACCAAACACAGCCGAAGTACTTTCTTCTGTCCTTATTATAAGAAACAATTGTTTGTTTTTGGTGCAAGTGATGCATTTAATATATATTTACAACGTGATCATTAATTATTCAATAAATCTAAAAAGTTAATTTTTTTTTTTTTATAATAAAAATGGAGGGAGCACTAAATGGATAATAAGTCAACTAAATGTATGGGAGTGAGTTGAAGTCAGTTAGAGATTGGTTATTTCTTTAATTTCCATTTTCATCTTCCATCATCATCATCATCATCATCATCGTTATTATCAAGAACACCATTGATCACATTCTTGTTCCTCTCATCTCACATGGCGACATCGACGCGTTTAATAACGCAGCAGCAGCTCACTTGTTCAATCCATCAAACTCGAATGCAGCAGGTCACTTCTTTTCATGCTACCTGTTCAATACGTATTTTATTTTTTCATTCAATAGATTAAGCAACTAACATTACAAACAAATTGAAACACTTGAATTGAATTGTCGAAAATCAAACACAAACATAGTTAACCATACACATAGATTGTTCAAAAGCCAAAAGGACATAACCAAACTAGCATCAGTTCAGTTCATTCAACCTGGCAATATAAGAATGAGAATCCACACTCTTTTTTCCAAAAGAGTGTGGTCGCACAATTCGACTATCATTGGTGGATGAGTAGAGAGGTTGTTGCAATGGCTACTTTGTTCCAAAAGACATAACCCTCACGGGGCTTTTTGTCAAACAACAAGAGTGCACTGCAGCCTTAAACCAGGAAAAAAAAAAAAACTAACAGCAGAAGCCAGATCTGGAAACTCCATGGTGGCTTTGGAGGTGGTCGAATGAGTGCCAAGAGTGAAGGTGTAGCAGCAGTAATGGATGTCGCAAGCAGGAACGATGGAGGTCGTGGATGATGACCGAGGAATGATGGTAGTGAGGTGGTTATGGAGAAACATGGCCTTGAAAGGAAAGGGAAAGAACTAGGAACACCTAGGAGCAGCGACCCATATGGTCGGGGAAGGTGGATCACGATGATCTGGGTTGTTTTGCCGCTGCTAAACCAAGGGGAAACCCTAGTTTGGGTGGCTGAAATCATGTTAAGTTTTAGAGAGTAAAAACACATGGGCTATTTTTTCTTTTTTTCTTGAATTCGATGCAATGCAATGCTGTTCTTAAACGTAAAATGAGCAAATTTCAATGCATATGTGTAATCAATATAAGTTCATCAAAACTATATATATATATATATATATATATATATATATATATATATATATATATATAGATCATGTTTGGATAAATAGATTATTTGCAGATTATAGCACAAGCGCTTATGCATAAGCTAGTTTTATAGCAAAGGATAAATTAAAGTTAATTTGCTTTGGTATATGCTATAAATTATTTTAATAAATTATATTAAAGAACTTATGAAAATAAGCCGATAAAAGCTTGTGAAAATTGTCTTAAGATGTTTTCGTAAGTTCTTCCAAGCTTTAATCTTTTGCTTCAATTTTGATTATTCTTGGTATACTAATCAGGCAGGTATAATTGGACTGCAATTTCCATCTCTGCTCTATATCTTGTATTACTTTTATTTGTCGTATGATCTTATAAGTTATTTTTGCAGGTTGAAAGGTGTCAATCTGAATTTGGAAAGATCAAAGAATTATTGAGTAGAAACTATGTGTCTCGCAACAAGTTTGGAAGCTGTACAAGTATGAAACTTTTGTTTCCTAATCACATTTAGTTCATGTTATTTTTCGAAAATTGAAGTTTTTTTGTTTCTCTTATTTGTAGACACTTTGTCTTTCTGAACACTTCTATAGATATTCTTTGTATTGATTTAATATGCCTATTTGATGTACCTAGAAAACTATTATTGGCTTTAGATATTGCTTGATGCACTTACTCTCAAATTAATGTAGGGAATAGGCTTTTCTTTTCCCAGTCCAGGTATCTAGGAAATCTGGTCCGACCACTATGCAATTCATCCGAAGCAGAGAAAGCCACTTCTCTTAAAGAACTTTACGATGAAAATGATCCAGAAGCCGTGATTAGGGCATTTGAAAGCAACCCGTCTCTTCTTACAAATTATTTGGCATTTTCTGAATCTGTTAAAGCATTAGTAAAAGTTGGTAGGCTGTCTGAAAGTGAATTTCTGAACACTTTGCTAAGAGGTAACTATTTGGTTAGAATTGCTCATTTTCTCTTGTCTGTGTTTGCATGTGATTGTGCTTTGCTCTGTTTGACCATATTTTGTGGACCCTCTAACCCTGCTAAATTCCTCTGTGTATATTGTAAATCATTTCATTTGTTTATTGCCAAGTGTCAACAATCCATTTATGTGGTAGCATTGATCGGAATATTTTTTTGGAGATTATGAAGTTTGATTAAAATCTTACACTTCTAATCATTCCGAACAAGTGACTTATACTTTTATATTTGTTGCAATGCTGCAGGCCTTCAATCACAATTATGATACCTCTATTGACCTTTTATTTAGTGATAGGAACAAGTATAATTTCATAAAACTTGCATTTCATGGATGTGTGAAATCATTAATCTTAAATAGATCCATGTTGGAGTCTGCAGAATTCAAAACTCAGCATTGCAATTATGCACTTGTCGAAGTTTGTTATTCTTCTTCTTTTTCAATCAGCTCTTGGTATATTCCTTTCTTTTCCTTATATTACCAACCATAAAAGTTATAACCTGAGGTATATGAATTTTCAGCTATTTCTAATTCAGTGAAAAAAGAAGAAAGTAGTATAGGCGGCGTTGCGGCTCTTACAAACGTCGGAGAACCTACAAGAGATGGGATTCTTGGAACTACAAGTGCTCCTGCTGATATGGTCACTGCATTAGAAGGTGGAAATTTCAAAGAGCAGCTATGGCATACAATTTGGTTTATTGCAGTGGCCTTCCACTGAGTTTAATTCAATAGTCAATCTGAATTTGATTCGCACATTCTCTGTTTTGTTGTTATTCACCCTTTTTTTTATTACTTTTATGTACAAAGAAGTGCAGCCCAGTGTAGAGACAAGTATTAAACTTAGCGATGTGAAAGGTGCAGGCAAGGCAAAGGCTGAACTTGAAGAAATTGTTGATTACCTAAAATATCCTAAGGTATACTTTTCCAGCATTAATCCATGCTCTCTCTTGCAAGCATTTCTCGCACTCTAGCATGAAATAGTTATTTGATTTCCATGTGTCCTAAGCTATTGCAATCTCGTTGATTACTTATTTGATACTACGAGAAGTTTTATTATTCTTTGGGAGTGGATATGTTGATACAAAGTGATCATTCTTTTGTTGACGAGAAAAAAGCCGTTTTAATGCAAACAGAAAAAAGTAAAAGTTGTTGATAAATCAGTTATATTGCTCTGGATAATAATTTCTAGCCGGGGCACTCTTAAAGCATGCTAAATTAAGAAATTATTCTTTAAAAATGTCAAAGTTTTCAATTTCCAATGTACTGATTACACTAACTTTCATAAAAAAATTACCATTTAAGGCCCTTAACCAGTTCCCTGGGGGCACTAGTTAAAATTTCCCTAATTTCTAAACAAATTGAATATATATAGCACACACACTTATCCTTATGCTTCCTTGACATGATGCTTTCTGACCAAGAAACCCCAAAACAAATTCTGCCAGACTCTCATTTCTGTTTCAAATTTTCAAGTGCTGCTGCTGCTCTCTATTTCTTCTCACGTAGTATGTTAATTAATTCTGTTTTTTATATATATTCTTTCTCCTTTTTATTTTTTATGCTGTTATTTTTTCTCTTTTGCCAATGCTGTATTATAATCATCTTTGAAATCACTGCTGTATTTACTTTCTTTCTTACTTTTCAAGTTATATTATACTATATACTTTTTTTCACGACCACATTCTAGCCTGTATTGTTCTGTACAATCTTTAGATAACTCTTTTCCCTTGTCACAGCGCTTTACTCGTCTTGGTGGCAAACTCCCAAAAGGTATTTTGCTTGTTGGCCCACCTGGCACTGGTAAAACAATGTTGGCGAGAGCTATTGCTGGAGAAGCTGAGGTTCCTTTCTTCTCAACCAGTGGACGTGAATTTGAAGAGATGGTTGTTGGTGTTGGTGCACAAAGGGTGAGAGGTATTTTTGCTGCTGCAAAAAAGCGGCTGCCTTGTATAATCTTTATTGATGAGATTGATGCTTTTGGTCGAAAACCAAATTCAAACGACCAAATGTACATGAAGTTGACTTTAAATCAAATGCTTGTTGAGTTAGATGGACTCAAACAAAATGAAGGCATAATTGTGATTGGTGCTACTAACTCTCGCAAGTTAATAGATAAGGCTTTGTTGAGACATGGGCGATTTGATCACCTTGTTGTTGTTCCCGAACCCGATGAAAAAGGACGGCGAGAGATTTTGGAATATCACATGTCAAAGGTATGCTTTTACACTTGAAAAATATTATCTTGGGTTGGATGGCTTAAGAATTTTTTGAGGCACGTGTAAATGTGCACAATTTTGAGATATATTAAGGTTCTGGCATATAGAATTGTTAGAACTTAGAAGGAAACTTTGAATGTGTGTGCGTTTCTTACTCCAATACAATACAGGTTCTGAAGGCAGATAATGCTGATCTGATGAAGATTGCTCAGTTTACACCCGGGTTCTCTCGTGCTGGCCTTGCAAACTTGGTTAATATTGCTGCCCTGAGGGCTGCAAAGGACGGTGCCGAAGCCGTGAGCACACATGATTTAGAGTTTGCACTGGAGAAGATTACAATGGAAAGTCAGTGCAAGTCAGGTGTTATATCTGAGGAATCAAGAAAAAGGACTGCTTTCCATGAGTGTGGCCATGCCTTAGTTGCAATTTATACCGATGGTGCGGATTCTGTTCTCAAGGCAACTATTGTTCCTCATGGGGAGACTCGTGGCAAGGTTTCTTATTTGCCTCCTGACAAAGACAGGTCCTCTCGTAAACAGATGCTTGCCAAACTTGATGTTTGCATGGGAGGTCGGGTTGCTGAAGAGCTAATTTTCGGACAAAGTGGAGTTACTAACGGTGCATCCACGGATATTCTTAAGGCAACTTCTCTGGCCAGTCAAATGGTTACTAGATATGGTATGAGTACTGAAGTTGGACCCGTCAATTACAATTACCTTGAAAGAAGTATGAGCTCAGAAACTAGGCTGCTTATTGAGAAAGAAGTGAAGAATTTGCTTGAGAGAGCTTACAATAATGCAAAAACTATTCTAACCACCCATCAAAAGGAGCTTGATGTGCTTGCAAAGGCTCTTTTCAAGTATCAGACACTTACAGGAAATCAGATTAAAGATTTACTTGCAGTTGTCAAATCCGAGTAGAAGATGTCTGGATTGATGGTATGTGATGGAATGGAATTGAATAAATTAAAATTCCATTTTTTGGATAATCATTAAAAGAGTGGAATGAAATGGAACTCAATGGTATATATTCTATCATATTCCATCACTTACACTCATTTTGCTTACCATCCAATTTGGACGGAATAAGATGGAATACTCAATTAATTTTGCAAACTACTAAATTACAAATATATCCCTTACCTTCTCTACATGATTCTGTTCCCTCTATTCTTCACTTCAACAAATTGTTTTTCTTCGACATATGCAGTGTGTTGGTCATCATTATAAAATTTATCAATTGTAAAAACATAACAGTTGTCGCAGTGATTAATTACTTGCTTGGGTCATTTTTTACTTAAAGAAAATATCTTGCTGCACTTTTTAATACATGTTATTAATAATTAATTGTCATTGATCATTAGCTTTTTCCATTTCATCCTATTATATTCGAATATAGTTTCAGAAAATGTAACTTCAACCACTTGCTTTTATAATTATATGTTTTTTTGGTACAATAGTTATGCGTTTTCTAATCATTTTAATAGAATATAAATGCTTTACTTTTATATATTAGTATTTTAAATTAAAGAGGGTAAAATTGGAATAAAAAATTTATGACCCATTTCATTCTCTCAATAATCCAAACAATGGAACAGTAAATTTGTTCCGCTCCATCATAAAATATCTAAACAATGGAATGACATATCTATTCCATTCCAATCCGTTTCACTTCATCCCGTTATGTTCCTTTCCGCTCCGTTACGTTCCATCAATCCAAACAAAGCTTAAGGAAAGTTTATGGTCCAATCCAACAGCTGATGTGACCCAGGCTTCAGATACCACGAACAATGCAGCTGCAGCTTCGGATGCCGCGACCAATGCAGCTGAAGTTGGACCTTCTCAGACTTCTTACGTATGAGTGGAATGGCAATGTTCTTCAACAGTAAAATAACATTACCATTCACCTTATAGAAAAACAGAATTGGAAATAAAAAGAAATCGACACTAATAAATCATGTGGTTTTGGGATGGTTTCAAAATTCTTTCTTTCTCCTTATTTACTCTTGCCTCTATTCTTTTGAGAAGAGAAAATCTTCAATTTTTTTACTGAGTAAAAGCAATTATAAAAATGACCAATAATTTTTAGAAACACTTATATTTACTCTGCAGATAAATACTATGTTTTAGTATTTAATTTGAATAAAGAAAACATAATTCCTGGACTTTGTTTATCTTCGATTCGATCTTTTAACTTCATATTTTCTTCTGAGTTTGAAGGTTAAATTAAGTACTTCATCAAATTCTTTTTTTTTTCTCTTTGAATATTTCTTCTTTGCTGAGAAGAAAATATTTTGATTGGAAGTGCCCATACTATATGCAGCTATAATATAACTTCGAAGTAGCCATCCTTTCTTCCATATTTTGCAGAAGAGTAAGATCCTCCACGGATATCAACCTTGGGAGGAGCAGACTTACCCACCCTTACTACAATGTCATTCTCTACGAATGGCACCAAACACGTGCTCGCAGATAAAATAAATAGATATTTCAATTACATGTTCCTTAATGGATGTTGACGCGGATTTAATGATACTCGTGTCCATGATATTTGTACAACTACTTTTTTGACAATGATATTTGTACAACTACTTTTTTGACAACTTTTGAAACATCTCTTTCTCTCATACTCACATGTGTTTTTATTCTCTCTCATCTTCTTTCTCTCTCCATCGTTTTTGTCCAATCACAAGAAGAGCAAAGTGGTTGTCACCAAGGTTGTCTAATATTAGTTGTACAAATATCACTCTTCATTACTTAAATATCATCTTCATTAGTTGAATATGATGAACTTTGTTTGGGTAGATATTAGATGACCGAATATTATTATGTATGGGTACATTATGTTTTAACAAAAAGAATGAAATGAATGTGACGAACGTTTATCATTAAATGAGACTGAATGAAAGGAATTTGATGAACTTTTTATGTTAAATTTTAGGTAATTAGTTTTTTTTATTACAAAAATCGTTTTTCCCCTAAAATATTATCCATGGATATTTGTAAAATGATATTGTGCTAATAATTACGGAACATTGACTGCAACAAATAAATCTCCACCGTCAATTATAATGTCAACTGCCAACACTAATTCCACCAAGTACATATTTTATTTTTTCCTACTATAAAATACATTTCTTCGTGCGTTTCTTCACTTTTGGATTCGTAAAACTGCGCATCTATAAACACCCACGAATACCTCAAAATCGGTAGATTGTCCGTCTAACAAATATCCATGCAAATATGGGACGAACACAAATGTCATATTTATTCAACAAAAACTCACACAAGTATCGTACTACCGTACTACCTGTGTGTCCATTGACACTACCGATGTTCGTGCATCCAATCGGTTAGTATAAGCAATTTTAGATGCTATTAAAAATACATAATTTTAAGATATAATAGTAAATAAAGTTCATTTGATTGGAAATATACATGTGTTTCTTCCTCATTAATTTCTTTATCTCACATTTTTGTTTTTGCAGATACATGTTTGTGCACCCTGAGTTTATGCGCGTTGATCTTCCACATAATTTCTTCAATACTTTTTGGAAATTTCTTAGAAACCTCAATAAATGTATAGACATTGAAAAAGATAGAGATAAATAAGTTCGTCGGAATCAAAATCACAGTAATCCAACGTGGTCTTAGTATGATACCGTGATACTAAACATATATAGGTTTAATGTGTATATGATTGTTGAATATTTTGGATTTGCTTTAATTAATTATTAAAATATAAATGAAATATATATTATTAAATATTTAATGTTATTGTACTTGCTATTTATATTGGGTTTATTGTGAAGGGACCGTGATGGGTTAGACCGTTCTTATTAGCCAGCTCATTTGAGAGGTCCTGCCTCCACTGAGATGAGATGAGTATATAATCTAACTATCCCATCAGCTTAGACATACTGAAAAAAACAAAAGCACGCTCAATCGTTAAGGCGGCAGAAGCATCTCTCAACCCTAACCTCCTCTAATGGTTTCTCTAATCAGGATTTTACTGGTCAATCACCGACTAACTAAATCAGGTACATATGCCATAATTTGTGTCTATGATCTTGGTCTCTGTTAAACTTCTTTCAATTGGTATCAAAGCCTGGTAGATACAATTTATGGCTATTATGTTTATACGTACCTTACCATGTGTTTGGTTGATTCGTTCAATTAAGTATACCCTGAAACATGAAATACGGTTTCGATGTACATGTTATTTGTTTTGTTTATATTATATACTATGCCATCTACAAGGTTTTGATCAGAATTGAAAAATTCTCAAATTTATCAAATACCTTGTGTTTCTCTTATTCGATAATTTGTTTTGCAAAGAACCTGGAAATAGATGGTTGCCTGTGTATGTATTCAATTGATTACTATATGCTCCAAAACTCTGTTCTCAATTTCCGATTCTCTCAAACACGTGAACAATTATTAAAATCAAAGGGTCTTTTCTATATCCTTGTATCACGATCATGGGCCTGTAAAATCTTAGAAAATCGTCATCTTAAATGCTTAATTAAATCGGATCCACAAAACCCCAATAATTTCCGATTCACGATTTCTATGAATGGGTTTTATGATTCCAAAAATTGATTGAGGTCTTCTCGTAATCGATAAACCGCTACCCAAACGCCCTTATTTCTGCTTCACTGTGCCAGTAAACGAGCAAAATCCAATCGGGTTTATTTCGGGTCTTATCTACCCGTTTTCTATTTAATCCGGCGAAGAAGAACCAATTTCTTATTTTATTTAAAAAAATTAAAAATCTAACCGTCAGGTGCATATAACCGTCCCAACACACTTGTGTTCACGTAATCCACTCGTGCACCCAGTGCGTGTGTGTGACCACACTACCCAAATTGTAGGGCCTTAATCAAATTATTCATCTAGGCCTGTTTTTTTCTTCCTTTTATATGGTTGCACTAATTAAAATAATTTTTTGTTTTGTTTATGCATAATATAATATAAGTTGTCATATTCTATTAGGCATATATACTTTCAATTGTTACCATGCCTATCGCAGATACAATTGTAAGAATTATGAATGTTAATTGCGTGTCTAAAATTATATTATTATTGATATAAATTCTAAATAAATAATTATATTATTGGTTGCCTCTGAAAAAAATTATATCATACCTTCATTAAATAAATTGAGATTGATGTGTCAATGAGAAATTTTGCATTCTCAATTAACTAGTAAATATTCTATTATTTTAAGATAAAAATATAATTTTCTTATACACCAAAAATATTCTTAAGAAGATATGATTTCTTCTGTACCCTTAAAATTTGGGATTTAAATTACTTTACGAAATCTCTAAATATTAAAGATGAGGTAAATTAATATGAGAATCATATACTCCTTTAAATCATTTATATTCTCAATATTCTTAAGAAGACTCAATTTTAGCGTAAATATCCAAAGTTTTCCAGTTGATCATTCTTATGCGACATATATAAATCTAGACATTTTCTGTGATCTTTATCACAAACTCATTTAAAAGGTCATAATAATATTTTATTTTTAAAAGTATATAGTGAATGGTATATAATATATGCCATTTATATTAATTGAATATGAAATTGACATATTTCTCTTTAATATACATTATACTTTCTACTATACTCTTTAATCTAGACCCATAATTTATTACTTTAAATTTTACGACGAATATTATTAACTCTTTAATTATGTGTCTTCTTGCAATTAAATATTTAGATGATAATAATATTAAACTATATATTTTATATATAGTGAATAATCCATTGTTGCACTTTTATATGCTAAAATTCTATTATGAATTAAAATTTGCACGCCACTTTGTTGTTTATCAGTTAAATATTATCAAAACAACTTGTTAAAAATTGGAGCAATTTTAAAAACAAATATCATCCTTACGTCTAAATTCTTATATAAATCAAATTGATTTATAATTAAAGTCTCATACATGTTTATTTATAATTGCTTGTATTCAAGAATATTTCAAGATGACTATATTATAAGATATTCTCGTTAAGTCATCAAAGGTCATTGACTATAAGCATAAGGATGAATGTCACACTCTGCGAGGTAAGTCGTGATTTAATTATTTTTATCCTCTTGTGACATATCATATATTATTGCACATTTGAAATTTAAATGAGATTACAATAAGTAAGTTACTCTATTAAAAGACATGTAACAAACTATATAAATTTTGCAATCCAATATTATTATAGTTTTGGATTAAATTTTTACCTAAATGTTATTTTTTTTTTTTTTTTTTATATATAAATATTTTGGATTTCTACTATCCCTTTGTTATGTGAGTGATGGACATACCCTATCGCTGTGACGTGACACGTTACTTAACATTCTTGAGTATGACTAGATTGAAACTTTTGTTTCTATTAGATTTTTGTTCAGTTCTCTTCACTCATAGCTATAATTGCAACTCAATTTAGTTGTTTTTGCATTTGGATTGAAATAGAAATTCATACGTTTGATTCAAATAGAAATTATTTATACGGATTAACTTTAGTAATTGCGAAAGAAAGTAATGCATAAAACGCCTGTTTGAAATGACCGCAGATTACATTTAGTATGATGGCACTTTACATCTATGATGAATTGCCTGTATATCCAAATATATGAGATTACAGATAGCTTACACAAGTCATGTTGTATTAACACTAGCTAAGCACTGCAATAACTGACTCATAGAATTAGTTATGACAGTTGTACACAACTGTACTCACAAGTGTAAGTCAGTAACGGGGAGAAATCTGCAATTGCAGGTCAGCAACTAGCTTTTATATAAGCAGGTGATGTAACCGTTTTTAACAGAATCACATTTATATTTGTTGCAATGCTGCAGGCCTTCAATTACAATTATGATACCTCTTTTGACCTTTTATTTAGTGATAGGAACAAGTATAATTTCATAAAACTTGCATTTCATGGATGTGTGAAATTATTAATCTTAAATAGATCCATGTTGGAGTCTGCAGAATTCAAAACTCGGCATTGCAATTATGCACTTGTCGAAGTTTGTTCTTCTTCTTTTTCAATCAGCTTTTTTAACATTTATTTCTTTTGCACATTTTACCCGTCTCAAGTTATAACTTGAGGTATATGAATTTTCAGCTATTTCTAATTCAGCGAAAAAAGAAGAAAGTAGTATAGGCGGCGTTGCGGCTCTTACAAAGGTCGGAGAACCTACAAGAGATGGGATTCTTGTAGTGAGTAAGTAAGAAGAAATAAATGTAAGGAGAGTGTGGCGGCGGCCGTTGACAGAAAAGCGGTAAGAAAAAGGAGAAAGAGGTTGCATGATGCTTTCTGACCAAATTGAAATCAGTACTGTTTCTTCAAATTTTCAAATGCTGGTGCTGTTAATTAATTCTGTATTTTATATATATTTCTTTCTCCTTTTTATTTGTTATGCTGTTATTTTTTCTCTTTTGCCAATGTTGTATGTTAATCGATGTTGTATTTACTTTCTTTCTTACTTCTCAAGTTATATTATATATACTTTTTTTCACGGCCACATTCTCGCCTGTATTGTTCTGTACTATCTTTAGATAACTCTTTTCCCTTGTCACAGCGCCTTACTTGTCTAGGTGGCATACTCCCAAAAGGAGTTTTGCTTGTTGGCCAGCCTGGCACGGGTAAAACAATGTTGGCAAGAACTATTGCTGGAGAGGCTGGGGTTCCTTTCTTCTCAAGTATTGGACGTGAATTTGAAGAGACGATTGTTGGTGTTGGTGCACAAAGGGTGAGAGATCTTTTTGCTGCGGCAAAAAAGTGTGCGCCTTGTATAATCTTTATTGATGAGATTGATGTTATTGGTTGAAAACCAAATTCAAATGACCAAATGTACACGAAGTTGACTTTAAATCAAATGCTTGTTGAGTTAGATTGACTCAAACAAAATGAAGGCATAATTGTGATTGGTGCTACTAACTCTCACGAGTCAATAGATGAGGCTTTGTGGAGACACGGGCGATTTGATCGCCATGTTGATGTTCTCATACGAGATAGAAAAGGACGGCTAGAGATTTTGGAGTATCACATGTCAAAGGTATGCTTTTACTCTTGAAAAATATTTATCTTGGGTTGGATGGCTTAAGAATTTTGAGGCACGTGTGCAAAGAATTGGGTAGTATGATTTCCTAAAGCTATGTTCAGGTGTCTGCTGGATACTTCACACGAGCTAACTGCCTGACACCGGGAATACTTTTTTGAATTATGTATATTTATTTTTAAGTTTTGCAATTGTGAATGTGAAAAATTGTGAGATATAGTAAGGACATGGAATATAGAATTGTTAGAACTTGGAAGTAAACTTTGAACGTGTGTGTGTTTCTTACTCCAATATGATACAGGTTCTGAAGGGAGATAATGTTGATCTGATGACCATTGCTCGGTTTACACCTGGGTTCTCTGGAGCTGACCTTGCAAACTTGGTTAATATTGCTTCCCTGAGGGCTGCAAAGGATGGTGCCAAAGCCGTGAGCACACATGATTTAGAGTTTGCACGGGAGAAGATTGAGGGTAAGTAAGTTGTTACATCGGAGGAGTTAAAAAAGAAGATTGCTTACCATGAATATGGTCATGCCTTAGTTACAATTTATACTGATGGTGCGTATCCTGTTCGCGAGGCAACTATTGATCCACGGGGGTGAGTCTTGGCAGGGTTTCTCATTTGCCTCCTGACAACGATCGGACCAGTCCTTCCCGTAAACAGATGCTTGCCACACTGGAATTTTACATGGGAGGCCGGGTTGCTGAAGAGCTAATTTTCGGACAAAGTGGAGTTCCTGCTGGTGCATCCTCAGATCTTTTGAAGGCAACTACTCTGGCCAGGAAAATGGTTACCAAATATGGTATGAGTACTGAAGTTGGACCTATCAGACACAATTACTTCAATAACGGGAGAAGTATGAGCTCAGAAACTAGGCTGCTTATTGAGAAAGAAGTGAAGAATTTGCTTGAGAGATCTTACAAGAATGCAGAAATTATTCTTATCATCCATGAAAAGGATCTTGATGTGCTTGCAAAGGCTCTTCTGAAGAATCAGACACTTACAGGACGTCAGATTAAAAATTTACTTGCAAATGTCAAATCTCGGAAGAAGTGGCAGTCACGTGTAGTCAAAGCTCAGGGAAGTTCACGGTCCAATCCAGCAGCTGATGAGGCCGAAGCTTCAGATGCCACGGACAATGCAGCTGCAGCTTCGGGTGCCACGACCAATGCAGCTGAAGCTGGACCTTCTACTGCTGCAAAGGCTCAAAGAGTTGACACAGTAGAAGGGGCCGTGGTACACAACGACCAGCAGGGGCTCCCGCCCATCCAGCCTTCTTAGGTATGAAAGGAGTGGGAATGTTCTTCAACAGTAAAATAACAATACGTAGAATCGTTTATTGTCGCGAAAACCATCTCATTTGTTTGTATAAAAACCATTACCATTCACCGAAAAATAGAATTGGAAATAAAAACAAATTGACACTAATATAAATCTGGACTGAATATGACATTTTAGGTAAATTCCCTTGGGATGGTTTCATGTAAATTCTCTCCTTATTCATTCTTATTTACTCTTGCCTCTCTTCTTTTGAGAAGAGAAAATCTTCAATTATTTTACTGAGTAAAAGCAATTATAAAAATGACCAACAATTTTAATAAACACTTTCATTTACTCTCTGCAAACATTTAGGTTTGCAGATACTTTTTGGTTTTTGGACTTTGTTTATCTTCGATCTTTAACTTCTTATTTTCTTGTGAGTTTGAAGTTTAAATTAAGTACTTCCTCAAATTCTTCTGTTGAAAACAAATTTGTTCAAAAGGAAGCCATATCTTAGTGATAACTATAAAAATATTGGTTATTACCTTTGTTTTCTTCCTGCCATTTAAGGGTCTTTGAGTGATTGCATGGTCTAAAACTCTTTTTTTTTTGTCTATTTAGGATTTTATGAAATTATTTAGCTATAGTTGATATTTTATTGTTTAGAACAATTTATGCTCATTAGTGTTATTTTTATGGACAAGTTGTGAGTTTTAATATGAAGGAGTTCAAAGTAGCAACGCTGGAGACGAAAGTTGCAGCTTCGTAGGACTTCCAGCATGGACCGGTGATGATGTACGAACATGGGACTAATGAGAATGTGGCTTGGAACTGAAGTCTAGGGAGTATCAAATGTTTGCCAGTATAATGCAATGCAATGATAAGGAATATGTTGATTTTCTATGGATAAGGACAACAACATCTTGCATGAAAAATTACAAAATGACACAACAAGTACAATGATACTCTAAAAAGACAAGTTATTTGTTGTGTCAATGGTCCTAAATTCTAATCCAATGTAAGCGGTTGTTTCAGCTGCTAACCCTAACAACCGCTTTATATCTCAAAATCATTTTCCAACCTTCATCCATACCGCTACAAATTCATTAGAGCTAATTCTAAGTTAGTTGAAGTTTTAGGAACATTTTGATTGAGTAATGTAAATAATAACATTCACTTTCTTCCTGGATTGTAATCTTACTTTCTAAACGTTAGACTTATTGAGTTATGCAATGATGTTTTCATTTACTTCTTATTCTATTTATATTTGTGCGTTTAATTTCATCATAACCTAAACCACTTTTGTGGTCGAGACATGATGAGGTTAGTTACGTACTTAAGCTTCTTTTAAACAAGTTGTGATAACGCTGATCTTTAAAGTAAAACTTTATTTTATTGTCAAATTCTCCGAGCTTGAGAGAGAATAAAATTGTAACTACTTGTTTAATATAAGAAATGTTTTTAGGGGGGAGAGAGGGAGGGAGAGAGGGAGGGAGGGAGGGCTTCTTTAATATTTATCTAGATCTCTTGTCATAGGTAAAAGACTTAAACTTTGTAATGGAAGAAAGGGCTAAAATCTGACTTGTTAACTTGCCGGTCACAAACCTCGAGAGAGCAGCACCCCCTAAATTAACCATGATGGTTGTGTTGAGAGACCCATTTGACCATAACCATGATGGTTGTGTTGAGAGACCCATTTGACCACTTGATTTTCAGGAAGCTGTACCAAGTTGCAACTTTTCATTGCTTTGAAAATCTATTTTCATAACTAACTCATGTTCTTCACCATGTTCTTCACCATGCTTTTTCCTCTGAGATCTTGAAGTATTTTATTGTTTTTAAACTTTAGTGTTAATTGTTCAAATTAACCTTGTAATATACACAAAGATTGAAAAATAACTATGTAAAATTAAAAACACATATTTTACCCATGTAATTTGATATTCGTCTGATTTATGACCCTATAATAAACACGAAGTTTAGAAAGTGACTTAGACGTTGAATTTTTCACTTACAAGTTTAGGCCGTTCAAATATGACTTTCCACAAAAAAATAGAATTTTCTGACAAAATACAAATTAATGCTGAATTTTTAAAACACAAAAAACTCTACAACCAAAAAAACAACAACGGAGATATCGACCTAGAAATTGAACTTTGAATTGATTGTTTTCAAAGACATCTATAAAAATACACAGAAAAAATCTGCAAAGTTTCATAGCATTTCGAAGACGCCTCGATTTTTTTGATTTTTCAACCAAAACATGCAAAATTGCAATTTTGTTCCGAGAGAGTAAGCATGTACTAAGGCCATATTTTGTTCCCTAAATGTTGTAGGCATGACTAGAAAATCATAAGAACTTTCACCATTAATTTTTTGAGTTTTTAAACGAGGGGTGAATTAATTATGATTTTTTAAATGAAATTTATAATTATGGGGGAAAATTCATAACTAATCTTCCCCTTGTCGAAAAATTTATAATTATGGCATAAAATTTATAATTAATCTTCCCCTTGTCGAAAAATTCATAATTAATTAATATTTTGCGGAATATCATATTTGAATGTCATAAACATGCCTGCAAAAATTATTACAAAATTCAACTTTTAGGTCACTTTTCTGGACTTCGTGTATTTAAGAGGGTCAAAAATTAGAAGAGACTCAAATTACAGGAGTATAGTTTGTCTTTTTATTTTTACATGGTCATTTTTTAGTCTTCGCATATATTACACAGTCAATTAGAACAATTAACCCTAAACTTTGTTTTTATTGTTGAAACATTGAATGATTTTGTTTATTTTTGCATAAACAACTTTTCTTGTTGAAAAGTTGCATAAAGTAATAATGTCACAATCCATGCGGGTTCGATACTTTTATACTGTTACTTGAGACAATCCATAATGGCACTAGTTATATCTTGAGAATACATAATATTTTCACACGCATCACTTAGGAACATAGTTTTGTCCTCATCATTGAAGAAAGGAAATCACAGTTGTGGACTATTATCAGCCGATACATCAGCTAAATCTGTAGTTCGACAATAAAATTTGTAAGCCCGATGGACAAAAGAAAATTTACCATTGATTTTTTTTTTCTTCAGGTCAAGAGTATGTTTGACGTAAGCACTTGAGGTCTTGAAAGAGTCTTGGCAGTATGGATCGACAGTCATAATCAACATCGAGAATGTTATACCAACAAAGATCAAATGAACCTTGAAAAATGTTAGGCATGCAACATATATGGCTCCTCCTAATGTTTTTAAAACTCTCATAGATGATCCACTTGAGACTCTAGTAGTATTGACAATATCTTTTAATAGACAACATGCTAATACGAGGATATATGACATCATGTACCAGACTCTTAATAATTCTTTGACATTGTTGCCATTCAAAACAAATTGTTGACATTGTTAAACCCATGAGAGCCAATTCCAGTGAAAATATTGTCACCTTCACCGCAAAAGGAGTTCAAGAGAACCAAGGTCTGTCAGGATTGTTAATCAGAGTTAGTCGATCGTTGTTTCAGTAAGATCTCAACATGTTCAACCAATACTTGTGTATCAAGTACCCTATACTTTTAATTTTCAACCTAATATTTTTGTCACATATAACCCTGGGTGACACCCTGTGGTGAATGATAATACAAGTAGGCTAATCTTCAAGTTAGACAGCTAAGACGATGAGTTGATTGATAACAATTTACCTAAAGTTGCATATTTATTTAATGTTGTTTTAATCGAACTTGTATCAATTAAGTCACCATCCTAATCGTGAAAATAAGGATTATTAGGTCACTACTTCCGAGAGACAGTGTCTGTTTGGAGTTTGAAATATTTTTTATGTGCATATCCATGGTCAGGGACGGACCCACGTTGAAGGGTTTGTGTGCCATGGTCCTCGCTACATTTTCTAGTTTCTCAATACCATGTCTATGAAATTTGTTCACTAGCTAGCATAGTTATATTGTTTTTTTGAGAGAAGCTAGCATAGTTATATTGTTATTATTTTTGAAAGAAACTAGCATAGTCATATTGTAAGTGTAATAAAATATATATGATGATTCCATTAAAACATTCTTAACATATAATAATATGTAAGAGAAAACTAAATGTTTTTTATACACCAAACACTGTTATAAGTAAAAATACATTTTTTTTATTCATTGAATAAATGATGTATATGGTTTATAATATAGACCACATACACCATGTATTGAATGAATTTAAAATGTTGATTTTGACTTATAATAGTGACTAAAGGGTGTATATGTTATATTGGAAATTGCTATTTCTTTAGAAAAATAGTATCGAGAATTTTTCAAGACACAACTGGCAAATTTTAATTGCATGATTTATTTGTTCACTTCTTATCTTTCAGCCACACCTCCTTGAACTGTGGCAAATAGTGCATTGTGATTAACTGCTCTTTATTATTGAAGAATTCTTGATGTTATTTTTCTAGAGATATAACATTGCTCATATTTATTGTTAGAAATGTATATACACATAGCTCTCACTATATGATATTTTTGGGTCCGTCCCTGTCGATCGTGGATCACTTATGAATGTCACATATTAGAATAAGTTGGTGGATCACTTATTAGAATTTGTCATGTCACATAAATAGAGTTTGTTAGTATAAGTTTTTTTTTAACGAGAAGAATAATTTTTTTATAATTATTAGTTAATTTTTTGGGTATAATGATAGTGATTAGTTTTTAAAAATATTAGATAGACATAATGACAAACTACCAAAAATAAAAATTCAGAAATCAAAATGATAATTAGAAAATGATAAGATGAATTGAATGAGAAGTTTCAATTGTATTTACTATTTACAAAGTTTACGTGCAATATTTTTTTCTCTCATAAGTTTCCTTCACTGAAAATGATCATATCCAGTTCATGTTGACTCAATAAATGTGAGCATATCTTTCGGTTAAGATTCGAATATCACTTCATCACATTGTGAAAATTTGAACCCCTCAGCTTGACCTTATCCTCATCGGTATTTACTTGTAATTTTTTTTATCAAGTTGTCTAATGGTTAGAATTTTACCATTAAAAATGAATAAGATGTAAACATAAATCAAAGGGTGCAAAGTAATACAATAAAAATAAAATAAAAGGAAGTCACTATTACAATTTTGAACGGATTGGTTAATTATACTCTCCTAAATCACAAATATATTTATATTTTATTTTGAATTTAAACATTTTTTTTAGTCAATACTTTTTTTGAGAGGTTATATTTACTAGTCACATTCCTAAGCTCCCACTAACAATTATGGAGTCGTGAGTGTGCATTATCTTGATAAATTTAGGAAATATCATTTAAGAACTTTTATAAATAAGATTTACGAACCTTAAACTCAATGGAGAATGTTAATTGTATACTAGTATTAGGTTGTTTGTGACCTGAACTCGTCTAGATAGAGATTTGGCCTAAAAAATTAATCTTTAATAAAAATCCTTCAAAACCAGTTTTAGATAAACTTTAGTGACATGAAATTTTTCTAGAAGAGAAAAATTTATTCAATATTATTATATTTAACGAGTCTTACTCTCCTGTGGGAAATTTTTGATCGCCAGAGGAGATTTTAAACCAATAAAAAAGTAAAAACTATATCATAATAAACTTAGAATTAAAATGATCCGCAAACATCTCCATTCTCTAAATTAATTTTGTGATTTTATAACCCCAAGTCGTTTGAAATCCATAAGAGGTTAATTAATATAATTTAAAATGAAATTCAAGAACAATTGAAATGAAATTCAAACATCAAGATATTGAAATACTGAGAACCCTAAAACCTTTAATCAAGAACAAAAATCTCCCCAAATGAAAAACTACACCCAACATCTTGAAAGACACTTTTGGAGATTGACATCACCAAATCCCATACCCAACATTAAATCAAAAACAAAAAATGACTTATTTTTAGCTACTACCACTCACATGCCCTAAGGCCTCTCATCCTTCTCCAATTGCACCATCTTCATATCAATTTCCCTCATTTTCTCATGAATGACATATGTGAGATCATTCATATCTGAAGTGCTTAAATCCTCAGGAACATTCCCTGCCTCAAGATAGTGATACAATTGAAGACTCATCCACATCATCCTATTCTCCTTCATTTTTTTCTTCAACTTCGCATTCAACTTTTGGATCCTTTCCTTCAAGTAACTCTCATGGTTGAACATCTTTCGGTCTCGATCGAAGTCTGGAGTATGCATGAATCGAACCAGCGCACTATGGACTCCTTGAATGGATGGCCAAATTTGTGGTTCAAGCTCGTCAGGCTTGAAAACTATACCACATGCCTGAACTCCACATAGGGTTGTGATTTCATAGAGCTTCTTCATCAAACCTTTCACCCTTTTCTTGTACGTTGCCCTTCTTGCTGTGTAATTGGTTATGAATGCAAGTTTCACTTTCTTTCCTGCCATGGTGGTATTGAGAGAAAAAAAATAGTAAATTGGGAGAGCAAGAAGGAAATTGTAGGGAATGTATTTGTTGTGATTTAATTAGCTTCTTGAGATATGTTCTTAATTTATAGAGCCATTGGGAGACATAATTTAATTTTTGTTAATATTATAATTATACCACCTCTGGCAAACACTCATGTATTCTAGAATTATGTTTGATATATGTTAATCATACGATTATTTAATGTTAATATCACCTTTTTATATATGTAAATATTGAAATAAATTTAAATTTTGAATTATTTTTATCTATTTGTATCAAATAAAGCTCAGGTTCAGGGTACCAAATAATTTTCCAAATAAAAATTTGTCTTGATACACACACAGATACATGTGTGTAAAAAGTATAACTTAAATCCTTATATTGACCGTTGTTCCATAGCAATCAAATTCCAATCGTTAAATCAAAATTCAACTCGAATTCATTGATTAATATTTGAATCGACAAAAGAAAACGATGATGATGAATGGATGGGTAAAAAATTTCAAAGTTTATACTAAAGTGGTAAACATCACTCAAAGATCACATACAACTGGATGAAGTTGTCAAACCTAACAATTATAAAAAGAAAAATATGTATATGAAATCGGATTTTCTATTCCAATTATGAGTTTTTGCTATATATGTGAGCAAACAATTCAATGGTTTTCCATATTGAGATATCTTTTTTTTTTTTTTGGGTATAATAAGAGATCTCTTTATTAGTTTATTTATGGAGTAAATAATTTCTTTTTTAAGAATTGGAAAATTTTCCTAATTGGAAATTGTTAGCGTGTTTTTTTTTTGGTTTTTGAAATAAGTCTGTTCTCATTTCATTTTCCTATGTAAGTTAAATAAAATATCATACTAGCTTTTATAAAAAAATATATATCATTTTAGCATGTGAATCCATATCAAGCACGAGCTATAATTTAAATTTTTATTATATATAAAAAGTTAAGTAAAATTATCAATTCTTGACAAAAAAAAAAAAGTAAAACTATAAAAAAAATATTGGAAGCATAAATTATTTATTTTTACATATAACGGACAATGTTATATATATATATATATATAACATGTACCTTAGCTCAGTCGGTTAAGTTAAGTAGTGGTGAGCTTGTGAGGGAGACCTTAGTTCTATTTCCATGTAACAGTATAACACATTCTTGAGGGGAAGGAGGAGCAAATAGCTTTAAATTGTGAGGAATGAAGCTTGTGGAGATACTTTACAATACCAAAGTGTTAAATGCTCAAAATTTCCATTTTACCATTTTCAATTTTCAATTTTGAATTTTTTTTTTTTTAGAATTTTCAAAAATTCGAAGTTTGAGTTTTTCTAGAATAAAATGGGTTCATTGGTTCGTGCATTCGTGCCTGTACGTTTTGTTGATGATGTTTATGTATTCATACGTCTAACCACTGTTGATTATGTTTTAGCAACCAATGAATTTTGAGAACTGCATCATGAAATTAGATTGCATATACGATCGTCGAAACTCTTGAAAGACATTGCCTCATGACATGCTAGCTATTCGTAAAGTTCAAGGCTCAACAGTTTAATATAGCATGTGACCCAAACAATTGGATTGTACAACTATGAATAAATCTAAAACTTAGTACTTATACATTAAGAACTCCAGTCCATCAATTGGGAGTGTCAATGAAGTGAAATACAACAATAAATCATAATAGTTTACATGCTACAAGTACATGATGATACAAATGAACAGAGGGGAATACATACATCCCAAAATACAATGATACACCAAAAATGAACATCACAGCAAAACCCTACGGGTGCTTCCCCTTTTTGGCGAGCACCTCAAAGAACAAATAATTAAGAATTAATTCTCAATATGAATCGAATACTTCCTGAAGTGCATATGTTGACTGGAGGTCAACGCTATGAAAAATGAATCCCAAGGATAAGTTAGAAGGTCAAGCGGTTTCTGCCAAATTCAAAATGTTGTGCTACTCTCACTTGCAGAAAGAGAAGGATCTTCGGACTTTACAACAGCTGTTCCTTTGTTACTAATGTCAAGTCCCTGAAAACGACCAATCTGGTCATTTTGTAATAATTCTGAATATGAATGAGAATTGGTTTGGTGCAGTTGATGAGATGGCATGCTAGATGAGGAGTGACCAAATAATGGCAACTGGATGTTCCGGTGACCAGAAGGACCTTGTGGTGGAATTGGAGCGTAATTTGATTCTGTAAATTGCATTTGTTGCATACCGAGATTAAAAGATTCAGTGTGGCTCATTATATCTCCAGTAGCAACCTTCAATCTCTCAACTTCTTTCTTCAATGCATCATTAAGAGCTACAGCAAAAAACAAATAAAATCCAGTTGAGTTAAATAATTCCAATAACACGCTTCAAAAGTTTGAGCAGAAAAAAAAAATGTTATGAAGTGAACATTTTTAACGCATTGTAAGAAGGTGATAATTGTTACCATCACGAAGATGTGCTTGTTGCTCCATGGCTTGAAGACGGAGCTTAAGCTCTGTATTTTCAGTACTTAGGCCTGTTGTGTCTCTCTACAATAAAGAAACAAATAACCAAGTGATTGAGTCAATTTAGCCACAAATTAGTATGAGTAAAAACTGAAAACAACCATGGTGAAGCATTCACAAACAAAGCAACCTTATGTTACAACACTGAAACCCAAATCACCAAAGTGATTATATGTATAGTAAATATCTAGAACATTTTATATAAAAGGAATTTCTGACAGAAATACAAATAGAAATAGAAATCTTCCAAAAGTCATATTTTTTAGCTATAATTGGAACAATGATATATGGCTTAAGGAAAGTGATGAACAAAGCAGTTAAATTTATTGCACTAAGCTACACCAATAAATCCAATAAACAAAACAGAGTTACTCAGCAATATTGAACTTTTAAAGTGCTGTCGTTGTAGATAAATGTCAATACAAACCTGGTATAGTGTCAGTTGGGCAGAAAGAGTTGTAGCTTCAGTCTGTAGAGTCTGAACTTTGCGCTCTAGTTCATGTATATAGCGGGCCTTTCTCTCTTTTGAACGAGCAGCAGATTGTCGATTAGCAAGTATTCTATTCATAACAGAAAAATGAGAAGAATGAATAAAACAAATCCACAACAATTAGTAAAATTGAAAATTAGATTAAACTTGAGAGCAGTTTGGTAGTATCAACTGCATAAACCCCTCTCTCACTTTATCCTCCACCCCCCAAAAGTTTAAATCTAAGAAACCCAGATACATAGAACAACATGGATACGATGTGACACTAGATACTACAATTTTTTTTAAAATCAAATACCACACAACCAAGATACGCTAACAAATATATGTGTTTATTTGGCAAGTATCAGAAGCGTATCAATATTGTATCTGTGTCAAAACACCGATACTTTTCCATATTTGACTTATTTGAACTTCATAATTATATGTTGATAGCTCAAAATGATTTGCACTATACAAAAAGATTCTTATTGGCCTATAATCTCTAATCATAAATTACAAGTTATCAATTGACACATCATTACAATTTCACATCCCACTATAAAAAAAAATAAAAAATACAAATATTGATACAAAAACAAACATCCAATTCCAACAATGCCTCAGTTACTCATAGAACTTGCAAAGTTGCTTGAACTACAATCTAGAATCACATAATAGGGTTGACTTTCACACAACAACCAACTCATCCCAGTCAAAAAATTGCGAAGAGTATTCAGACAAACATAATCCACACAAAAATTATCAAAACAACTAAACTGAAAATTTCAAACCACAAGCACACACAACAAACTTAAATTTCATTTTCTTTATTTTAAATTCCTAAACTAATAAAAAATATTCAACTTAGAACTTCAAAATCAATCACCAAAAGCTCAAAACAAGGAAAAACACTCACCGTTGAAAAATTCAGCAATTGGGAAAAGTATCAACCATTGAATTAGCAGAACTAGTTCACAATGAATGGTTGAAAATGAAATTTCTTTCCTAGTTCCCTAACTAAAAACATTTTTTCTTGGTTTTCAATGATAAAACCTAATTTGGTGTATAATTGGAATCAACTGGAAAGAAATTTCCAAGACCAATTTTACAGGGGTGATATGAGGGTCACTCTAAGTCTCTAACTGTTGATGATTATCTTGCTAGATTTAAACAAATGAGGATTATGTGTTTTACTCCCATCGCAGAAATAGGAGTGGTCAAAATGGCTGCTACTGGACTTCGATTCCACAATAGAAAGAAACTAGTCAATCAACATCTAATTGATTTAGCAAAACTCAGAGAGAAGGTTCGACAGATTGAACACGCAACGAAAGTCAATTCGCTTCATTTGATTTAGCGTCTGTTTGGTAAGACATAATTTTGAGCTTATAATCTTATTTGACTAAAAGAAGACTCGTTTGATAACTATGACTTTCTCACGAGCTTATAGCTTAATCGCTATTAAAAATATCATGTTTATGCCATATCATATTTATAAGCTAGTTCAATAGCTAATTTTACCAAACACTACAAATTCAATCAACTAACTTATCCGCCATCAGCTTATCAATTATTCCTTACCTTTTGTACCAGACAGAGCCTTATTTTAAATTCCCTAAACTAATAAAAAACTTCAATTTAGAACTTCAAAACCAATTAAAAAAAACTCAACATAGAAAAACACTCATCATTGAAAAATTCACTAATCTATCTACACACAATTGAAGTAGAAAAAATGATTCATTTCACGATCAAAATTACGAACGAACCTTTTGGCACGTTTAGGATCAACAGACCAAAGCTCAGCCAATTTATCAGGTGGCATAGCTTTCTTCCCATCCATAATCTCCCCAAACGAACTCGACCCATCAACCGAATTACTATGCCGATGCCTCGACCTCACCGGATTCTTCTCCCCCTCATCGTTTCCACCCGGATCTGCTCCACCATCTCCAAGCTTATCCATGTCAATGTACGTCGAGAACAAGTCATCTTCCGATCCGATCTCATCGAGGCTCGCCGTTGATGATCCGCCGGTGAATGGATCGGACGGAGAAAGGTCCATCATGTCGTCTGGTAATCGGAATGTGAGATCGGAGTGTGCTCGACGGTGGTGGGAAGGGAGATTGGTGGTGCGAGGGAAGAGTGAGGGTTTGGCGGTGGTTGCTGCCGCCGTGGAAGGCGGTGGTGGTGGTGGTGGTAATTGAGATGCATTGTGTGGATTTGGATTTGAATTGGGATTAGGGTTTGAAGATTGATGTTGCATTTGTTTTGAATGAATTTTGTGTTGTTTTTGTTCACACAATGCAACACAAATGCATTTCTATTTCATTCCTTTTTTTTCTCTGCTCTCAAGTTCTTACAATTATGAATGTTAGTATAAAATATTATTATAATATAATAAGGATAAAAATATAAATTATACTATTAAATTTGTGAAAGAATATGTTTTTTAAATTTCTTTTAGGCCATTAATAAACACTAATGACCATTTTATCAATATTTATCTTTACTAAAATAATTTTAAAATATAATCTAGAAAATAAACTTAATTTGTAATCTTAGTTGTATAGATTAAATGGGATCAACTATCCTTTTAATATATTTTGTAAAAAAAATATAGTTATCATAATTATGGAATATATAAGATGAGTTCTCTTCCCACGACTAATTTTTGTCGTATAAATCAAAAATTACATTTTTAAGAATCTTAAATTTCTTAATACTTGAGTCAATTCACTGTTGCTAAAAAAAAGTCATGTTCCATCTAATATACCTAAATTGACTAATTATTACATATAATTGATTCCACGGTGGTACATACATATAATAACGTGAGTCCTTTTTGCTCTAAAGTTACTATAAAGTGAAATTTGATTCGTTTAGTACTAGATGTAGGAGTATATATTTATGCACATCATTTTCAATCGCCATGTAGCACCACATGCACAATCATGTGAGTTGTTGAAAAAGTCTAACGATATGTCATGATCCATTGCACGTATTGGACTTTTGACCACGGGAAAAGGTTTTTCTGTCTTATTTTAAGTGTCTAGATCCAGAAGTTAAAGCAAGAACAAATTAATATAGGAGAAAGAAAAACAACCATGAATTTACTATCTACTCCTAAATTATTTTATATATGGCAAATGCTAATAGATGCTCAAATATAAAGAATCAAAGATAAATTTTTTGCCTTGGATACCCATGTTTAAAATATCAAATGTTAAACTTTAAAAATTTAAATATACGACTTTTAAGATAAATGTTGTATTGTATGTCTTCAATTTAATGTTGAGAAGCTTGAAAACTAAGGTGCACTTCTCAAAGTGCGAGGCATTATCCAATCTGTGAGGTGCCTGTGCAAAGGTACGAGACGTCTGGAGCATGGCGCTTAGTTGAACGAAGCGCGAGTCACCGTTCTGCATAATGTTCAAGACATAATGTATGAAGCTTGTGTGATATTTAGAGAATCTTGAGATAGCAAACAAGATAACTTTTAGAAAACTTAAAGGTCAAAGGTTAAAGGTCTTTGAATGATATTTTTGGGTTGAGAAAAACATTATAAACACTTTGAGTAGGGATATCTCATTGGTGGAAGAATTTAAGTTTTCTCTCCTTCCTGATTTATTAATTGAAGTTGTGATACTTTCAGTTATTAGCTGATCAAATACACCTTTAATTATTATCTCTTGTTAGATAAAATGTTGTGAAAATCGAATGTGTTTGGTTTCAATTCTAGAAGGTCAAGAGTAATTCTAGAGGTTGTAGAATTGATTTTAGGATGTTTGGATGATTTAAAGTAAAATTGATTTTCGTTGTAGAATTTATTTTACTTAAAGTTACAATTTGTAGCTTTTGACTTCTACAATTGATTTTAGCCTTAAATTCATTGCTAAATCCACTTTTACATATCCATACATAAACAACTTTATATTCAACTCATTTTTATCCAAAATCAATTTTACAAAATCAATTCTTGTAAAAAAAAAAAAAAAAGGTTAAATTGAGAAGTGGTGCTTAGTCTTATCGTGGTTAGTTGGTGACAGTTCAAAATCCTATAGAATTAGATAAAATCAGGTTGAAAGTTGAAACATTACAAGAAAAATCTTTCTATTTTTGTAAACAATTGTATTCTAAAATTTTGTTTAAAAAAAAACATATGAATTAAACATTTTAATATTCCAAATATGTTTTCCAAAATTAATTATCAAATAATTTCAAAAATAGAGTGGACAGTGTGGTGTGGATTTTATTGTGAAACTATTTTAATTTTTTTGGATGTGGGGTTTTGTTGTCCAAATGTTGGGTGCAACTAACAACTCCCTTGATGCAAAGATTTCTGTTTTGACAAAGTTGCAGCCAAACCTTATTGAACGACTAAAATTGCCATTGTTAAGGAATGTTCTTAAAAGTGAAGAAAAATGCACCGGAGATTGACGGCAGTTAATCTAAATAGCAAATCCACTTGAGAAACGTAATCAATTTTTTTAGGACGAAATGACAAAGTTATCATAAACTAACACATATAAGTGGAAGTTCTGAGATTCGAACCCCAACATGACGTCATGTCTAACAATTTTGACATTTTATTAGTTGAGTTATGACTTATAGACGAAACATTTGCAATTTACACTTTAACAAATATTTTTTATTATACCTTTTAATTAAATATTTGGTTTCACTTTTAAAGGAGTAAAAATTTATTATAAAAATGCGATTGAATTTGACATGTGTAGTTGCTTTTAAGCAGAATTAATTTTGTTTTAAGAATTAATTTTAATTTAGAACATACAAAATAAAGCTTTTGATTAATTAAAGAAATGATTATTACACTTAAATTTACTATTCAACTTACGCTTTTATAAAGGTATTCAAACATAAATCATTTTATCTTCAACTCACTTTTAACCACAATAAATATACACAATTGATTTATTCAAAATCAATTTTGTCATTGCATAGCTAAACAAACACTTATATTTACGTGCAAATTCTCTCAATCATGTGGGTCTCATAAATTTGATGGGATCTATAAGAATTTTAATAAATAAAGATACTATTTTGAAAAATATATGTTTTTTAGCAAGAAAAATGTATATTAAAGAATGAGTGTTTGGCATTATCTTATCTCGATAATGACACTTCATTTCTAAAAGGGTTTTGAAGAGTGCTAGAAACCCACTCTTTATTAACACATTTTGATGTGTTAGAGTGTGTTGCTAATACTCCTCGTTATCCTTTTGTTGCGAGCAATTGGGATGACCTATATGAATTTAGTAGAAGGTAGTACCAAATGATGTGGCCAATATAATTAGAGTGACATGTGAATTTTAACTAATAAAATAAAGTGTAGGTTAAAAAGTGTGATGTTATCTTTATTAAAAGAATAAAGATAGGTTGACACCCTTAACGTGGACATCCTTTTATACAATTTTAGAAAATTTCAGTTAACCAAATATATAGTTTGTGTAACCATATTTTCTCAGTTGCATGACCACTATTTTTCTAGAATTTAGAAGGTGAAAAATGTGTCACACAACTAAAATGCGCATGACCATTATTTTTTCACTTAGTTAACCAAATAAATAATGGTCACGCAACTAAAAAATATACTCCCATACAATGGCGTATCCAGGACCTTGGATCAGGGGTGCGAACTTTTTCGTCCTATATAGCTTTTATTTTTTTTCCTCACATTTTAGTCCTCCGAATTAGCTATGTTAATATAATCGCTCATTGTTGTTAGTTTAATGTTGCTTCAACTTTTAATATCTTATTTACATCAACGTAATTTAGTTGTACCAGGAATTAATTTTTTTTTAACCAATTAGCTATAATTTCTGAATAGAGAGGAAAAAATATATAAAAGAAGGGGAGTGAAGAAATGTAAGAGTGGCAAAAGTTACTAAAGCAAGAAAAATTATGAAGTTATACATATCCAATTAGCATCAACTTGACACAAACATTAGTATAGCATTGGGGTTGAAGATAAGATTTAAGTCACATACCAAAGGTGCGTTCAACCAAGTGCTTTTTACCATAACATAATATTTCCATGTAAATGAAACGGGTTAACATTTATACCTAGATTAGGTTAAGGATAGTGAGACGGGTTAACAGTTATTCCTTTTTAAAAAAAATAGCATACAATTATGAACATAATTTTATTTAATTTAGATAAACATTAAATGCAAAAGTGTGGAGGGAAAAATTAGGTTAAGTATAGTGAGACAAGTTAACATTTATAAATAAGAGAAGAGATAAACATTAAATGCAAAAGTGTGGAGAGACGGGTTAACATTTATAAATGCAAAAGTGTGGAGGGAAAAAATTAGGAGACATGTTAACATTTATAAGTCACAGACAGCGAGATGGGTTAACGGTTATTCCTTTCCAAAAAAATAACATACAATTATGAACATAATTATTTTATTTTATTTAGATAAACATTAAATGCAAAAGTGTGGAGGGAAAAATCAGGTTAAAATTAGGTTAAGTATAGCAAGACGGGTTAACATTTATAAATAAAAGATTTTGATTAAATTAAATATAGGGTTAATATAGTAAAATCAGGCGATAGAATTAGGTTAAATCTAGGGTTAATATTGCATTCGGGTTAACATTTAAAAATAAGAGTTTATTTTGCTTTGCATAACAATTACCATTTTGATAAGCACGAAAAATTTACTAACGATCTGTATTAGGAAAATAGGATATTTTGTTAAGCAATGATATGTTTATTTTGCTTTGCATAACAATAGGAATTTCAATAACAATTAACATTTTTATTAAATTAAATCTAAGGTTAATATAGTAAAATCAAGCAATAGAATTAGGTTAAATCTAGGGTTAATATTGCGTTAGGGTTTAACATTTAGAAATATAAGAGAGCTTTGCATAACAATGAGATTTCAATAACAATTAACATTTTGATTAAATTAAATCTAGGGTTAATATTGCGTTCAGGTTAACATTTAGAAATAAGAGATTTTGATTAAATTAAATCTATGGTTAATATAGTAAAATCAGACAATAAAATTTGGTTAAATCTAGGGTTAATATTGCGTTCGGGTTAACTTTTAGAAATAAGAGATAATAGATTTTGATTAAATTAAATCTAGGATTAATATAGTAAAATCAGAGGATTGAATTAGGTTAAATCTAGGGTTAATATTGCGTTCGGGTTAACATTTAGAAATAAGAGATAAGAGATTTTGATTAAATTAAATATAGGGTTAATATAGTAAAATCAGGAGATTGAATTAGGTTAAATCTAGGGTTAATCTTTGCGTTCGGGTTAACATTTAGACATAAGAGATAAGAGATTTTGATTAAATTAAATCTAGTGTTAATATAGTAAAATCAGGCGATAGAATTAGGTTAAATCTAGGGTTAATATTGCGTTCTGGTTAATATTTAGGAATTAGGTTAAATCTAGGGTTAATATTGCGTTCGGGTTAACATTTATAAATAAGAGTTTATCTTGTTTTGCATAACAATAGGAGATTTCAATAACAATTAACATTTTGAATAAATTAAATCTAGGGTTAATATAGTAAAATCAAGCAATAGAATTAGGTTAAATCTAGGGTTAATATTGCGTTCGGGTTAACATTTAGAAATAAAAGATTTTGATTAAATTAAATCTAGGGTTAATATAGTAAAATCAGGCGATAGAGTTAGGTTAAATTTAGGGTTAATATTGCGTTTGAGTTAACATTTAGAAATAAGAGATAATAGTTTTGATTAAATTAAATCTAGAATTAATATAGTAAAATCAGGGGATATAATTAGGTTCAATCTATGGTTTATATTGCGTTTGGGTTAACTTTTAAAATAAGAGATAAATAGTCATTAATAAAAAAATAAAAGTAAAACTAAGCCAGAAAAGGTAAAGAATTGAATATTAATTGAGTACAATTGTGTTGTAAAAAAAGCCAGTCCTCTCTCATGTGAGAGTATTTGGGGTTTAAATACAAATATTGTAATCTTAAGGTGCAAAATAAATAAATCTGTAACTTAAATCTCCTGTAAAGGGGTGCACATTAAGATAAACACAATTGAATTCTTTCAACTTTATTATCTTGAAAGTTTAACATTTTTTTCATTTGCAATTTTTAACGGACAACTATTTTTTCTTTTCTTAAATCGTTATATCTTCTACACCTAACCGTTAAGATTAATCTCTCAAAGTGAATGTGATTAAAGTATTGTTATCTTTCAATGTATTTTTGTGATTAAAGTATTGCCATCTTTTAACGTATTTTTCCCCATACACACAACTTGTCGCACACCATATTCGTAACAACTTTCCTTAATACTCATATGCTTCCAAGAGGCAAAATGAAGGGTATATTAAGACAAACAATTTTGTTATTTACAAATAAGTGTGTTTGACAATGTATCTTGACACCATATACAAATGAGTGTGGATGGCATAATAGAGAAGAGAGAAAAATATATGATGTGAGAGAGAAAAAAATATAATTCAAAAACAATATAAATTTATTGTGTTAGATGTTGGATTTTATTTTGAAAAAATACTTTTTTTTTCTCTAACGTGAATTTGCAAAACAAGATCACATCAATAATCTTTCAAGCAATAAGCTAAGAACAAATTTTTGTCAAAAAGAAAAAACTTATAACAAATTGAATTAAACAACATCCAATAAAGTGAAACACAAATTATTATTATTATGAAAGACTATCTCATGTCTCATGAGAAACTATATAGGATATGTAAATAAATTATTACTCTTGTTTAAAAAGGGAGGTTATTGTGATGAGGAGAGAAAGGAGAAAATGTGGAGGACAAGACAAAGGAGTGTTCATTGTTACTACCAATAGCATGAGGGCTTCTTGGTGCTATAGGGCTTCTTGGTGCCATAGGGCTTCTTGGTGCCATAGGGCTTCTTGATGTTGAATTTGCCACTCCACTTTGACCATATGATCTTCTACTTCTCCTTGGTCCTTTCTCTGCACACATAAGCTCAGCTTGCTTCATTGTAGCTGAGTACCTCCAACTGCAACATCCTACCTTTCCTGCTCTTTCTATATACCTGTGTCACAAACCAAATTAATTAACAATAAAAAAATAACCTTAGGCTAAGATAAATTTTGTCACGAATCTGATTAAAATAGCCACAATTGTTGAGTTAATAATAAAACCAAAAGGCTTGTTGAAAGAAAGTTGTGTGGATGTATGTTAGTAGAGTCTAAAAAGTATTTCATTAGTAAGGTGTTTGGACCCGCATTTTCACCAAAAATCTTAAAATATTCACTCAATTGATTGTTTTGGAGTGGACTTTTTGGTTGGATCAACGTATATCTCATTTTAAACCTCTCACACACGTCAATTATTATACTAACTTGAACACTATGAAGTCCCGATACTTTAAAATGGATGATGCATTGTATCCCCTGCGTATCCTGCACCGATGTCTGCCCCGATACTTTCCGATAAGTATCAATAGAGTATCCAGAGATTAAATTTTATTTTTTAAAAAAATAATTATCTGATACTTCTCGATACGTATCTAAAGAGTATTCGATAATTATCCTGCATTGATACCTACCCTGATATTTCCTAATTAATGTTAACTAAAATAACTTAACTCTTGAGTATTGATGTGTTCTTTTTTGGATCGATATGATATAGCACTAACAATGTTCCTTTTGGATATAGTATAACACTGATGATGCTCTTTTTAGAATACATTGTGTATGTAATTGACTAATTATCACTCTCTTAATCGTCAATATTATTTATATTTATGTTGATGTGCTACGAGCTTATGTATAATTATATTGTACATTTAATTATATAATTTTTTTATTAACGTATCTCAGCCGTATCGTATCTTAATTTTTGAAATTTTTCCATATCAACTTATCCATACAATATCGTATCTCGTATCCGGACTTCACAGCTTCAACATCAAAATGTTTACAATTACATGCTTGAGTGTTGGCAGATCCTTTAATCCCTTAGCCTCAAGTGGTGCTATTGTTTTTTTTTTTTTTTGAGAGATAATGGTGCTATTGTTTTGATGCACCAAAATGTCACATTATTGTTTTCTGAATGAGTACAAATTATATTAAGGGGACGGCAAACAAAGTCCTAAATGCCGTCTATGAGCGTGTAAACTATCTTAATTGGCTTATAGCTACCAAACAAAATAATATTCTACTCGAAATATTAACATCGAATTATAAATAATGGATATATATCAAGGGAAAATTGATTAGATATATATACCTTTGGCTGAATTTCAATCCAAGGCATTCTATACACTTTCTTCCTTCTACCATTTCTCCCATTCCTATTTTCACACATCTGCTGCAATAAACTCTGCCACATACCTGCATACCCCACTATCAGTATATAATTGCTAAAATATGATTAAGTCACGCAACTATAACAAACTATAATCTAAATCATGTTAGTCACTAAATATCTCTATTACAACGAACTTATTCAGGAAGAATTACACCACTTATCACACAAAGTAGTTTAACAATATTACAAGAGTGCATCACCTCCTTCCAAACATTCTTTTTATAATCGATTAAAATTCACATAGATTTCATCAATTTGAGAACGAGTCGCATGACATAGAAAATTATCATATAAATTAGAGAAACTCATAGTATTTGTTTGTCTTTTTCTCAATGGATCAACGTCAAACGTGATGTGGGTTAAAAGAAAAGCTACAATTTATAGTTTCTATTAAATCAAGGTCCATCAACGTATGAAAGGGAAACCAAACATATATATAATTTCAACCAATTTAACAAAAAAGAGAATTCGAAAGAGAGCATGAGATAGGTTGTTGACATACCAAACATCTAGTGCGGAAGATATAAACATAAGTACTACAAATGGTACAAATCTTAGAGTGAGGAATCCCAGGTCTCCGTCGTCCACCACTACCACCACCACCTCTTCCAGATGCCATACTCGCATCATCATAGCTCAGACTATACGCTGAACGATCATCTTCACCGGTCCTTGACCGAGGACTTTTTGTACTCCCATTTGCATGGCTAAATTGAGGAGGGTCATGAACATGTACATGCACATGCTCACAATTCTCCTCGATTCCGTGGCCAAATTGACCCCACGGCGAGTTGCCTTGGCCAATGTCATGATGATGGTGGTTGTGTTGGTTGGAAGCTTGCAAGCCTTTGCTAAAATCAAGACTAGGTATTTTAGCTAGTGAGGATGAAGGTGACAAATTGGCCCTTGTTGGTATATTATTAGAAACTTCAGAAACAGGTTGATTAGTGGTTGTTTGATTTCTATTCTCTGATGTGTTCACATTAGCAAGGTCTTGAAAAGTGAGATTAACAGATTCATCAGGGATTCCAAGGTACAAAGTTTCAAGATCAAGCATTGGCTTCTCATCCATTAGAATTTTGTGTTAAGGACATGTACATTTGATAAGGCTATAGCTATGAGTTATATTATAGGATTGTAGGCTTATGTTCTGGCTGTAGATAAGACTATAATTATAACTATATTATATATGATGTTTTTAAGGTAAAGGGTGACAGAAAAGGATGTTTTAGGCGTGTTAATTTTGTCACATTGGAAACAAAGACGATCATATATGGCCAAACATTGCAAGGCCGGTCGAAAATTAAAATGTTTAGCTAAGAGTAGTACATTAGATTCAATTCAAAGATACTTGTTGGCTGTTGCCTTTGTAAGAGACATTAAGTCAATTGTTTGAAAAAGTATACTATATAATAAAATAAAATAAAATGGAGCTGAGGTTGATATGTGACTAAGTTCATTTTTCTACTCCCAAGCTACTGTTTTTCCTTTTTTTTTTTAAATGCTAATATAGATATGACATATTTCTTATGAACGATATCCTCATATCGGCAACAAAATTATGCTTATCGTGTGATCTGAGTTGAATCCTTATCAATTTGACCATCTAATCTAATGTTATGTAATTTCGCTTCCTCTTTTTCATTACCTCAAATGTATTTTGTCTTACATTCTTGGCTCTGTTTTAACCGCCTAGTATGAGATTCCATGTATGTTTCATTACATAGTACATATGTAAAGCTAAAATACAAGGGATATTCTGGAATATATAGCATAAAGCTATATAAAACCTGTACATTTACCTAAACCAATGACTAATAGGGTTGCTATTAAGAAATTTTATCGTCCAAACATTAAAAAAAACATATTTTCTGCTGATGAAACAGAAAAATCAATGGATAAAATTACTAAGAGTTGTGTTATAAACAGAAAAATCAATGGATAAAATTTCTATAAGTTGTGTTATATGAACACATCAAAATACAAACATCATGTGTAACACCATATATGTTTATCTCTATCTTCTGATTTTTATTGTCTACAACTTAAACTCATGTAAAAGTTACGCACACAAACCAAATGACACTATCCTTAAAAAAAATAAAAAAAAATACACACCATATTTGACTTTAAAATATCATAACTCAATTAATGAATTCTACATGATACTACAAGTTTAATATGCATAGTTCAGCTTAGAGTACACAATTTCCTAGACTAACCATGTTAATAATCCCTTTATCATCAACACTTGTGATCGAATATGTGTCCGGTATCCATGTTGTTTGTCTCAGTGATTCATAGTTGATAAGAAGACACCTAATGAAAAAATTTCTTGTGTTTATATTTGATTCATAGAAAGAATAAATTTTCAGACTCATTTTCATGGACAGGAGAAATCTGAAATAAAATACTTGAAAGATAAACTAGAACAAAAACCACTTTAATTATCTGAGAAAAGAACCATATTTACCCTTCCTTTTGAAAAGGAAAGTAAACTAACTAAACTGTGCAATTAAGGAGAAGTATAAAATTGGAATGCCACTACCTAATCTCTTCAATTCTGCCTCCAAAATGAAAAATGAAGTAAAAATGAATGTAATCTGAACTTCAGTTGAGAATTAAGTCTAAAACTATGTTCATAATATATTCCCCTGCAATTGTTTTAATTTGACTAGTCATGCTTTGGCCTGTTATATGTATCAGTTTCCATTTCTTCATGATTGGGATGACAATTCAAATCCAATTGTCCCGCGGCACTAGGCTCAACAACCTCAAGCTGACCTCCATTTAGGCTTCCCTCATCCGTTGAGTGACTTGTATCTTGTCTCGATACACCACCACTAGTACCTGCTTCATCTCTATGATTAATTTGATTGTTTTGGTCAGCAACTGCTTCAGATTCTAATTGGTTTTTCTTCTTACGCATCATAAGGCTCTTGAACCGGCGCTTAAGAGTCTCACAGGCAAGGCAAGTGCATGTCGGGTCATGTTTTCCCTGTCCACTTGGTGGTTGAATGCACACGATACAAGTGCATCCAGGACGATGCCTCGGATGTTTTGTGGTGACTCCAGCTGACGACGACTCGTCAGGGTCAGCAAGATTATTGCCTAACACTGCTGCATTGGCAAGAGCATCTAGGCCTGAAAGCTTGTGTTCTTGAATTGACTTGCTCTTTTCTGCAATTTTTCGCTTCTTTTTAGAATCTGCGGAAGATCAAACACAGCCAAAAAATATAAGAATTAATTAAGTACTAGTTATCAAGGACTACCTCAGTGTTTTGGAAATAACTTTAGGAATATAATTCAATGAATGAACATTAGACAGCAAGCACAGAATTTAACAAGGATTATATCATTTATGAAACCAATCCAAACATCCCAAAAATATTTAGATATATGTAAAACATTTCACACATGCATGAAACAGAATGATCATTTAATCCATTTTACTGAAGAATCAACCTCTAACTCTGTTCCAATAAACATGACTACAGAGCTTATATAAATAAAAAACGATAGCAGGATTGTACCTTTTTTGGTTCTTTGAAGACTTTCTTGTTCCTTTGGACTGAGCTGCTCTGATGCAGAACCTGAAGACCTGAAAAACCATAGTACATAATAAGAATAATTACGATATACTCACTTTAATCAGTAGAAGTTCAAAAGCACCAAATAATGTAGACCTGTCTATATCCCAAACATTTGAAATAGGACTTAAGACAATAATATAGTTCGAACAATATTGACTGTTATTTCAAAGATACTCAACGAAAAATACCAATATATATTATAAGATATTTTCATATCTTCTAACTATCATTGTACATATTTGAAGACATGAACAAGTCATCAACAGCATATAAAACTGACAGTGCTAAATGTGCAAGGTATATAATCTTACCCTGATGGAGAGGCATTGGTTTTAATCTTTCCGAAAACCGGGGGTTCCTAAATGAAATAAATCAAAAACATAAGCCAGGTAACAGAAATTTGAAGACGATTCTCCAAAAATCCAAACTATATCATTCACAGTTTCTCACTTACATCATATTCTTCAAATACTTGGTCCTCAATTGTTACAATATTTGGCTTGACACTAGGCGGCGGACAAAGAAATTCTTGTGCTTCTTCCCATGTAAGTCTCAATTCCATAGCATCTTCACTATGAATGTGCAACCTCTTAGTTTTCGTCCCAATATTGCGAGACCTCTTCTTCTCTGAAACTGAAACCAGTCGCTGCAATGGACCATTGTTCATTTCCTCCTCACTATGTGCAGTTTTAAGCCAATCAGCAGTTCCATTACCCAAGCGCAGATGTTCTGAATGTCCATTTAAGTAAGGTTCCCCGTTACCTTTCATTGATTGAAGAAGATTAGAAAAACTACCTAATGAGTTCAAATTCTGAGGTGCACCAGAAAAGTTTGTATCCTTTATCGAAATGCCGTTAGAATGAGAAGATGTAGAGGCATCCTGTTTAAAGATAACCCTTTAATTATATTTTCAAAAATAAGTGAAGAATATAAACATATTATCGTCTGAAGAAGCTAATAATTGAAAATCATGTCATAACCTGTGTAACAATAGAAGTCAATGATCTTCTAAAACCAAATAGAAATTTTTCCCCAGGATCTATCCGACTAAATGTTACTGCAACAAAAAGAAAAACATATCAATCAATGATAACTTTAGATGTGCAACAAAATCATGACGTAGATTGACGTATACCAGTATCACCAGCATTTAATTGCAAGGACTGTATGCAAGGGGTTACACCCTCCAATACATACATCCTACTGTTGTTATTAGGCCAAAATCTGAACTGAAAAGTCCACTCATTCCCCATTATATCTTGGAACTGTAAAGGAACACCTTCTGATTGCAAAATACGAGGAAGAAAAGCCTGAAATTCATATACCAATTCGTCATATATGCCGCAATTACAGGGAAATATGTATTTCTTTAATATAAAAAATCTTCTGTAGACAGAGTCAAGATAAACGTCAAAGTATACCTCAGCACACGCTTTTGGGAGCACAAGACGACCAATTCGACCTGCATCACTCGGACTTAACACCTTCTCAAATAAGGGCACTACAGTAGACTTCAAACTGAGATAATAATGTTAAGGGAAACTGTTGATGAATCAACTTTGCATGTTTGAGGTAGATGTATAATAGACCAAAGTACTAAGGACTTGCTAGGATTGACTTATTTGAGCTTACTATTTGCATAAGTACTTGTGATAATATTTGAGAGAGTTTATCGAAACAGCTTAACGGCATGTCCATGAGTTTTTTCAGCTTATTTCGATAAGTTCTCTAGGATATCTTATGAAAACAGCTTATAGCTTATATGAAAACAGTATGACTTTATTTTATCTTAGTTACAAAAACAGCTTATACATAAGCACTTATATGATAAGTATTTATGATACAAGTGCTTATTAAGTTGATTATCCAAACAGAGCCTAAATATAAAGGATACTCCCCAGACAATTTCTCCAGCTCTTGATCAGTAATCCTTGGCCAGTATCGAGAAAGTAACTGATTTTTCCCCTTCACATCAGCAGGTGGCCGGCGTGGATGAGGGATCATGCCTTTATTTGTTTCAAGATTCATGGTAATTCCAGTCTTCGATAGTTGAGCCAATATAGACTGAGATGTTTGCCCTTGTTGAAAACGAGAAGATGCTTTACCCTCAAGTTTACCTTCTCCAATCTCTGTGCCCAACGGCAGAACAGAATTTCTTGATGAAATTCCTAGAGACATCTTTAGTGCAAGCGTTTCATCTATACTTTTAGTCTCCCATGATGGTCTATTATTTTCCAATGTAGTAAATGCCGTTAAATGACTAGAATTTTTCATCACATTCAAAAATCTTGTATCCTCTTTGTTGAATTGACACTTAACTTCTTCGGTCTTTGGACCAATACATGAAACCATGCCATCTCTTTGAGCTTGTGACCAACGGCTTGATTCACCGACTTCACCAATTCTACACAACTGCATAAGGTTTCCTTTGCCAGCTTGTTCCACCAGTAGTCTACCATCAATATGTTCACCATATCGGTCACATGCATTGTTTTTGGTCGATTGAGGGAACCTATTATGATTTTCAGTATCCTGTATGCATAGAAAAACATTCAATAATAACAGGAATCTGTAAATCTATGTGTCGGTATCACAATGACAGAGAATCAAATAACATAATTTCAGGTTCAAAATCATTATATAGAAATGGATATTTAACTTAACCTTACCGGACAAAGCTGGGAGGGCTTAACACAGGTAACACAACTTATACCACCAAAATCAAGGTACTCGAACACAGACTTCGATACTATACATCCACTGTGGATAGGCTGCAAAAAAAATCAAATAATATATTTCAATATCAAAGGAGAGAAAGACAAGGCTTAATGGGTATTTAAATAGTACAAAAAAAAAAAAAAAAAACATAAAATTTACCTTGCTGCAATTGCTGCATTTCCTCCATCCAGTTTCATGACGGTGGAATTTATCACAGAAAAGTGAATTCTCATAGGCAAGTCTAAACACACAAGAGTGATAAATTAAGAATTCGTAAGCAAAGAATAGTCAATAAATAAATCATTACTGATAAAAAAATTCTAGATAGTCAGACTGTTTAACAGCAAAACCTAAACCTATGTTTGATTGCAATAAGCAAAAGATATATTTTTACCCTCTAAAGTGCAACACGAACTTTAAAGAGCTGAACCTGACTTTCTAACAAAATAAACAAACCTCAGAACAAAAGCAGGTAAAGTAGCATTAAACTAAGAACAGCAAGATCAAATTTGATTAAACCAATTTATTTTTTTGAAAACTTGGTATAATCCCAATGAACGACTAATCCTAGGGGTCCAATCCCACCGTCGAATTGTGGGGGGCCCATTTAAAGTCAAAGCAAGACTCTGTATGGACTAGCCCACCGAAATTGGCATCGAAGGGAATCAAACTTTAGACCTTGAGAGGGCACAATGTAAGATCCCAAACCAACACCGCTAGGCCAACCAAGTGGGTACACATTAAGATAATCATTTGCAGGAAACAGCAACATGAGTTTAAATACACAAATGTTGTTTGAACAGAAAGGGTACATTACTTAAACTGATGGTTACGTCCCATCTAAAATATAAGTAAAAGTTGGTCAAAGAAAGTTGATGTATTTGGTCTACATCAACTTTTTTTGAACAACTTTTGCTTATATTTAAGACCGGAGTATCACGCAGTCACACTGTCAAGGAACCTCGATCCTTGGATGAAAATCGAGCATTTCATTTTTTTGATTTCGACTTTAAAATACAACTTCAAATATGAGCCGTCTGATCATCATTTCAACCAAAGGCCGAGATTCAAACACGCGTAAATGCACAGTTGCAGGAAATCCTTGAAAACCCCAGAAAAGAAAAAGGGTTGAAACTTTTGACTAACCCAACATGAGTTCATAAGAACACTCAAGTCAACCTCAAATCCCAAAATTATCAATTTGGATCAAAACAATAACATCAAAGTTAAAACCCCAAAATTATAACATTGTGAAATCAAATTTATGATAACATTTGAGCTCAAGTAAAAGAGAGATAAACTAAAGATATGAAATTTACCCGCATTTGTTGCAGAGTTTGGCAAACCCACCAGAGATCAAAGACCACCCTTTCTTCCATTCACCAGTTGAACCTTCCTTACAATAATTATTCATACACACTTCAACCCCCATTGAACAAAACCCAGAATAAAATCAACCCCTCTTTCCCAATCCAAAGTCAAAACCCTAAAAATCAAAACCCAAAAACCTCAATGTTAGTGTTGAATTCAAACATCAATTAATTTCACTTCACTAAAACAATCCACTACAACAGAAAAAAATAAAAAATTACATACAAATTAAAATACCAGTTTCAAGATTCAAGATTCAAGATTAAAACAATAAATAAATAATAAAAACAGAACAAAACAGAACAACATAAACAAAAACAAAAACAACCTTAACAAAAAAAAAACAAACCTTAAAAAAAAACTATGTAGTGTGTTGTGTTCTATGTGATGCTGTAACCATGCACATAAAAAGATAGAGATCAATAAAAGATGGTGTTTACGTTAATTGATGAATGGTTTTTGACACTAACATTGAGAAAAAGAGAGAAAAAGTGAATATGAATATGAATGGAACATGGTAACCGTAATTACTGAGAGAGAAGGGGTTTATAGAGAGAGAGAAAGAGATAGTGCATGCAAAATGCATATATAACATACAAAACAAACACAATACACGCACGCATAGAGATAAAGATTGTGCAAAATGCATGCATACTCATTATTATTGTTTCCTTCATATTAATAATAACACCGTTTACCTTACTTTCAGGTTTTTCTTTGTCTCTTCTTTTCTACTTTTCAACACAAAAACCTTACCTGTTGCTACTGGTTTTCTAGGTTGACTCTCGCTTGTTTTTGCATTTGGAAATAAAAAAAAAATTAAGTAAAAAAAGATATTGTATTTTTATTTATATATTGATATGGTAACTAATTATATGTTATTTTTGGTATTTTTAAATTTTGGATTAAAGAAATTATACTCCATACAAGTACAAGGAGAACTACCTCATTGGTCATTTACGGTGAAATTTACGTGTAATCTACCAATTATAATATATAAAAATTGGATTAAAAACTAAGTCGTAATAGTGTGAGTGGGAACGTTCACCATCTATGTTAATTGCAATTGGTGAATTAAATATATTTTCAATGTAAATTTTTTTGATAATTTTATTTTTATAAAAAAGATTGGGAAAAGAGAAATTATTATTGTTCATGGTCATATTACGATCGTCAATATGAGATTTGTGTTAGATTAATTATTTAATTAATCAATTATTTATGAAGTATTAATAATATTAAATATGGTGTTGTTAAAAAATAATTATTGATGAATTGACCCAACAACACTTGGGTGATGGTAAATAATCTCTTTTAGTTTAATCGGAGATTTTGAGTTTGGATCTCGTTCTAAAAATGCATTAATGATACAATTTTTAAAAAAGAGTGACAGAGTTTTGTCACTCAGTTCTATTCGATTCATATTAATCTCTATAGTTTCTTATAGAAGATAATTGGTTCGCATCAAACAAATTATTTACGAGATGTAAGATTACAGTGATAAGTTAAGGCTATTTCGTTAAGTCCAATAGGACATCTCCACTCTTTATTATTTAGTTATTTAAAAATTACTTCGTCAAACCGTTAAACATACCATGTTGTAAACTTAAACGATAATGAAAATAGTCAATTGTACTTTGCTTCTAATGATCTTCACTCTCGATTTTTGAATCTAAGCGACCCATCATGGACTAAGTGTGTCAGTGTATATATATCAACTAACATAGTTTTTGCTCGGTCCTATCTACAAACAGAAGCATTGAATATGCGAAAAAATATTATATCTATGAAGTAAAAAAAAAATTGATTCTACTATCTTAGAATTAGAGAAAACAAAAACTACACATATGCTTATAGAATTCTTTTTTTTTTTGAAGAAAATGCTTATAGAATTCTGACTTTAAAACAATTAATATTTTATTTTAAACAATAAAAATTTAAACACAAAGTCAAACACTTGATAAAAAAAACAAACAAACGTGTCTTTTCAAAAAAACGTGTAGAGTGGCGTGGGGCGGTTTATATTCTTTATCTGAGGCTAGCTTTTCTTTCAAAAACAAAAATATTTTGGTAAACAAAAACAAGTATATATATCCCTTAAAAAAAACAAGTATATATCACTTCCTTCATAAAAAACCAAAATTTCTTTATAGAAAAAAATTTAGATGAGTCCAACTCCGGATTTATCAAGGTCACCGTTGATCTCAAGACTTGGCAATTTAAAGAGGTGTTAATGGATCACTGACGAAAAAAACCCACACATCGGTAATGGTGGTTGAACCCACGACTTTATGGATGAAACAACTCTCTCATCAAGTGATCGACCATTCTTAATTAACATAGCACCAAATATTTAAGACCCTTAATATAATTTTATTTTTGAAGGAAGACCCTTAATATAACTTAAACTTATATATAATGCAAATGCAAGTCTAAATTCCTTTTTTAAAATAAAATAGTAAAATAAATTGCAATATGTTCATAAAAAAATATTTTAAATTTTTAGGTTTTGTTTGCGAGTTTGAAGGAGAAGGGAGGAGAGAGGTTTGGTAAAAAAAAGGAAGGTGCAAGTGGAAGAAATAGATGACATTGAGAGGGAAAGACTTTGAGGATTCATTTTTCTTCATAATACAAAATTTTCTCATTTGAAGGAACTCAACTGTTACTTTTTCCACCCTATGAGGTACTCACGCGCCCTTCAAAAATGACATAAATACCATTCGGATTATATAATCCGAAATAATACGAAAACTGGTTCGGATTATATAATTCGAACAACTTCAATATATATATATATATATATATATATATAAATCACCCCTCTTTCATTTTACATTTTCACTTTTCACTTTATCTCTCCCCCTTATCCCAAAATCCGAATCACGTAATTTTTTTCAAACTTTGAGTTTTTTTGCTCAAAATCATCGCATTTGAAGCTTTAACAAACATCAAAGTGAAGGTTAGTATTGATTCTCTATGGATGCAAGCCAATTAGTTCGAAATTTTTTCCTGGTACTGAACTAGTTCGGATTTTAAAATCTGAAATGGATTGTTGCAGTTTTGATTTTAAAATCCAAATTGTTTCAGTAGGAAATCTTTTTACCCTGTTTTGTGTCTTTTCTGTTGATTGTGTGTTACCCTGTTATGCATGTTACATGTATGAATCTTGTTGATCGCATAAGGGGTGATGCAGTAGCTATGCATGCTTCTGTTTGGAGAGAGCGTCGGGAGAGGACGGAGGCGGAGGGTGGATTGTCGGGTTCGCGTGGGGGTGGCAGGGAAGGCTGTGGTGGTGTTGATGCTGATGACGAGCCTCAACCTCAGCCTGAGCCAGAGTACGAGCCTCGGATGGACATGGAGATGGAGCATCAGATGAAGGATTATGATGAGGTTGAGGAGGAGGTGGGTGATGATTGATGATGATGATGAGCAGCGGCAGCGGAGTTGGAGGCGTGTGCCGGAGCTTGAGGTAGAGGTTCTTCATGACTATCCTGGTTGCCCACACGACATTACCCTGCTGACGAGGTACCATGTTTATGTGGCCAGGATGAAGGCTAATGGTGAGGTAAGATAATATATGTTTGATTAATTTTGTGTAATATATATTTGATTAATTTAGGTTAATTGTGCACTTATTATGTTGGTTAATTTTGTGTAATATTTATTAGGTTAATTGTGCACATATATTCTTTTGTTAATTTAATGTATTATATTGAGTACTTTTTTACTTACTCATATTATATTGGATTTTCTTGTTTTTAATTTTTAAAGTGGTGAATGAATTTAAAATGTGTAAACAATAAGAAGAAGATAACCACGATACATGATAATCAAACACAAGGCTATCATGAATGCACAGTGGTGGCGTGATGGACTGAGAGTCGTCGGTCTTCAGTGGCTACAGGATACCAGCTACAACCATATTGATCACGGGTTGTGTTATGCATTTGTGGACAGGTGGCAGGAGGAGCATCGAGCTTCCATCTTCTTTTTGGGAAGATGACAGTGACATTTGATTATGTTTCATGTTTGCTGCATCTCCCTGTTGATGGTATGCTTTTGTCCCATGAGAGTATGATAAGGGACGATTCGGTGGAGATGATAATTGAGCATTTAGGGGATGATTCGGAAAACACATTGAATAAGGTGACATACAATAACAGTGGACATGATCAATTTAGCTACTTAATGAGGATTTTCAATGAGCTTCTTTTGGAGCAGTTGGAGGCGCATAATGAAGGTGATATGGTTCTGGCGCAAAAGTTGCGTGAGCAGGCTCTCCGCATATATTTGTTGTATTTGGTAAGTATCACGCTCTTCACTGAAAAGAGTGCTCACTATGTGGATGTTGTTTATCTGAGGTACTTCAAAGACCTGCAGTTTGTGGTTGATTATGCATGGAGAGCTGCTGCATTTGCACACTTGTACAGGGAGCTTAACAATGCCGCCCAATATAATATGGAGCATCTGTCAGGTTACTTGTCTCTGTTGCAGGTATAAATAAATAAGTACATATGTTTGTTCATACTTATGTCTTTATTGTTTGTATACTTATATATGGTTGTCTTTGTTGCAGGCTTGGGTGTTTCAGCACTTCAGGGGTATGGGTATCAAGGATATATGGAATGAATATCAGGATCATGTTCATCCACGTGCCATGATGTTTGTACCGCTCAAGGGTATGTCTGCATCAGACATGTACAACCACCATTTGGATCAGCTGGATCTGACGATTGTTTTAATGTCCCCATATGTTGAGCACCGTGTTGTATGCTCGTTTGTGCATGCCAGCCTTTACTCTGGATGGCTCAGATACAGTACCCTGCAAGGTAAGATATATGTCGGAGCGGGTGCTTCGCCAGTTTGGGCACACGGAGACCGTCCCCCAGATCTCCACATGAGAGTGCACATGTTGACCTTAGGTAAGATCAGCTACCGCTACGCGTACAAAATGCTGATCATGTGCTAACAACTGAGCAGTTAGGTCAACCTGCTATTCAGGGTGTGGAGGCTTCACCGGGATACATTAGATGGTTTTATATCATCTCTCGTTCACGCATAATTCTTCCAAACCATGATGTTCATGTGTCGAGGCCACCAGAGCAGGAGGCCCTCGATGAGATTATTGTTGAGGAGAATAGAGATTAGGGCTACTTAGAGTTGTCTGGAAGATTGGGTCGTATAAGAGACCATATCTATGTTGTGATGTCCAGTGGCGTGATTGCGTAAGGGCCTTATGAATTGGTTCATTTGAAATAAGTCTTAAGAGAGGTTCATGGAGGATGAGTTTACCACCGTAGGCTTGATGTTGAGGGTGGCGAGGGCAGAGGTTGATTTTATGTTATGTTGTTGTAATATCCGGATAATTTTTATTTTGAATTTTATGTTTGAACAATTGGTTTGTAACGTTTGGATACTTTTTTATTTTTAATCTAATGTTTAAATATATGTTATGTTGTTGATTACTGTTTTTGGTTGAATTTTATGTTTTAACATCTTAATGCATTTTCATATCGTTAAGAACTAATTTAAAACATTAAATGCATGTGTCAGCCAAACATACCTTGTTTGTCTGTATGCTGATACAATTCGGATTATATAATCTGAAACGATTATTAGACATTTCGGATTATATAATCCGAAACACCTTATTTTCCCTCTAACTGTTGACTTCCCATAGGGTGTTTGACACGTTTCGGATTTTATAATTCAAACTGATTTAAATTTTTTCAGATTATATAATCTGAACCTATCTTATGCATTTTAACTTCAAGATGCTTCAGGGTGCTCCAGGTTGCAAAAGGATCGTAAAAATTTGGATTATATAATCCAAACATTTTATTAATAATAAGATTGTTAATACAATGGATATATCAAAATAAGTAGTGGTACTACTTGAAAATATGGTCTCTCCTAGGAGAATATGAGCTATCTTATTTCCTTGTCATGTATGAAACTCAACATGAGAGTTTGTAAAATGAGTGGTAAAAGGAGTCTTATAAGTTCTTATGATATGACCAAATTCTATAATATCAATTTGATTATGATGAAAGACATCAGTCGTTGTTTTTGAATATGCTCCTAAGTCAACATTGTCAAACTACATGTCACTAATCCATTGCAAAGCATGAAAAATACTCAAAGCCTCTCCCACCAAGACAGAGCACAAACGAAACAAGCTAATTATTTTCGCCAAACCAAAAGCTCTGTCATAATCTCTTAAGCAACACCGAAATTATAATTTTTTAAATATAAATCAATATAAAATTAACCTATATTTAAATTAGAAAATATATCAAATTTAAAATTATGATCAGATCAAGTTATTTAAATTGAAGAAAAAGGCAACACCATACAGGTATAGTTTTTCTGTAGGTGCAACAAATGTATTTATATCTTTTATAAATAAATAAAAATACAAAGGATAGATGACACTGCATTGAGGGTTGTTTATTACATTTTAAAAATCACATAAAAGCATGTTGGTTGGGGTTAATATTGCTGATTCGTGGTTGACTGAGGTTCCGGCTATTTTGCGTTGTATATTGGGTAAAATATCTTTCCTTTATTTGGGATTGCCTATTGGTGGAAACCCGCGGAGGTTGTTGTTTCGGGAACATGTTGTTAGCCGTATAAAATCTAAATTGTCTAGTTGGCAAAGTCGGTTTCTTTCCTTCGGCGCCGTTTGATTCTTCTAAAGTCTGTCTTCGCCGCTTTGTCTGTCTATGTTTTTTCGTTCTTCAAGGCTCCATTATTATTATTTATTTTTTTTGGGGGGGGGGGGGGGGGGGGGGGGGGGTGAGAATCATAGGAACATTTCTTGGGTAGAATGGAGGTCTGTGTGTATGCAAAAGGAGTATGGAGGTTTGGGAGTTAGACACTTGAAGGAGTTGGTGTTGGAGATTGTTAGTTGATAAAGAGGGCTGTGATATCAAGTGTTGATGACAAGATATGGTGAGGAGGATGGGGGCCGGAGTGGTTATATGTGGTGGAAGGAGGTTGTGAAGATTAGGGATATTGTAGGTGGCGGCGCCAATGGGTAGTTTAGTGATTGTGTGGTGCGGAGGGCGAGTGATGGGGAAGTCACGCTTTTTTGGTATGATTGTTGGTGTGGTGATGTTTCTTTTCGGGTGCGCTTTAGTAGGTTATTTGATTTAGCTGTGAATAAATCAATAACGGTTAAAGACATGTGTTTACAAGGTTGGGGGGAAGGGGTGAGGCTTGGAAGTTGCGTAGGAGGTTGTGGGTGTGGAAGGACGAGTTACTAGAGGAGTGTAGCTTATTACTTCTTGATGTTTCTTTGCAGCCTCTTTCTTATGAAGTGTGGTAGTGGCTACCGGACCCTTCCAGAGGCCACTCTACTCGTGGTGTTATGTTATGCTTATGCCCACAACTCAGGAGACTCCACAAGTTTTGCATGATGTCGAATTAATTTGCCATAAAAGGTTCCCTAAAGGTGTCTATTTTTGCTTGGCGGTTGCTCCGTGATCGCCTTCCTACTAAATCTAATTTGGCGACGCGAGGTGTAATTGATGCATAGGTGTGTCTGTGTGTTTCTGGATGCGGCAAGGTGAAGGATGCCTGTCAGTTGTTTTTGTCGTGTACGTGCTTTAGGTCACTGTGGCCTGCGGTCTTGGATTGGTTTCGATGGTATGGACCATCAAGATATTTCAGATCACTTTATTCAATTTACTAATTATACAGGTGTCTTGAAATCGCAGAGGTCTTTTCTTCGGCTTATTTGGCTTCTTACTGCTTGGATTTTATGGAATGAACGAAATAATAGATTATTTAAACATAAAGAATGCTCTATAGTTCAGCTACTAGACAAAGTAAAATATTATTCTTTGTGGTGGTCGAGTCCTTTGTCGTGTTCAGGCATTGGATAGCCACTTTCTGTACCTTGTGTGAACTGCTTATTTTTTTTAGTAGTTTTTTCGGCACACCTTATGCTGAGGAGACTACTATAGCATTGTTAATATAATCCATTTTTCCTTGTTGAAAAAAAAATCACATGAAACGATTGTCGACCAAAGACATTTGATTAAGTGTACTGTTTATTTTCATTTCAAGTTTATTATAAAGTCATTTACTGTAATTTATGTTTCATGCACTTTAATTTTTCCTGTAAATTATCTTTCTTGCACTTTACATTTCAATTTCAAGTCATTTACAATTTATGCCCTATACTTTTCTTATCAGTTTAATTTCACAAACTTTAATTTCTGCACTTTATGTTTCTTTTCAAGTTTTTACTCTTTTTTAATCTTGAACTTGAAATTCATTGACTATTGTAATGTAAAAGAAATTTACCTCAAAATCATACGGTTATCTCCTGGTGGGAAAAACAAAAGAAGGTAGGATTGTGTTTTGTTCAATAATGTTTGTTTAAAAACTTTTCAAAACAAGTGTTCAAATGAAACAACCCAAGTTAAAGAGATCAGATCAAGCTAAACATACGAGTTTATCATGGTTCACTATCAATATGATAAGTTAATATAGTCCCCTCTTGATAGATAAATCATGAAGTCTTAATCCACTATAATCAACTTGATTAAAATCACTAGAGTATTTGTTGTCCTTCTAACTACACTCTAGATTCCAACAGAAAGATTAAAACTTAGATAAATCCTTTGTTACTCAAAGATCCTGATTTCAACAAATTATTTAAGTATCCAACAAAGATCCGGACCTAATCTAAGTTACTTTGACTTCTTAAAGTTACTAGCTTCAACAAGCTCTTTGAGGTTACAATAGAGTTTATATGAATAAATTATTAGGGATTATTACTCTTAGATAAGAGGATGTGAAAATTTAAGCTTGAATACAAGTGAATATATTTCTAAGAAAGTGTTTGGGATTTAAAGTTCACTTGATATTCAAAGGATAACAATTTGGTATTGCTAGAGTGTTGCATTTTTGATGCAGTGTTGACCAGAGATTAATCTCATTTTTCTTCTAATGCAAACCCGTCAAAGGATCACTACATTCAAAAGACTATTCTTGTTTTCCGTCTGTGCGAACCATTTAGAGGATCGCTTTGATCATATGATTGGTATCATCTTTCTTTTGTACGGACCATTCAGAGGACTGATTTGATCGATTAAAGGATATCTCATCTTCCTTTTGTATGGAACATTTAGAGGATTGATCTCATTTTTCTTATATGGAGAAATATACGCATTATATCATAGTATAATGATATTCAAAGGATAAGGAAATATTTTCTACTACACAAGAAACAAGTTGCTCTCTTACATCTTATCATCAAAACAAAAGTCAGAGGTTATTGTTATTCAAACCACTTTGGTTCAACAAAACCTCTTGTCCCTTGTGTCCGGGCATTCAAAGACAGTTTTCACACTAATAATTTCCATGACATATGCGAGCACCTTGACAACAAATAAGACTTATATTTTTGGATTGAACACGCTCAATGTTTTACTTTTTAACTTGTCAAGATCTCACATTAAATATTATATTTGTTGACGATTTTAGATCAATATTCATAATTTTTTTGTTAAGTAATTTAGTGGTTAGATATGCACCAAGTATGGTAAATAAGTGAAAAATTCGACTCAAACTTTGATCCTTACGTACCACCGTATCTTTACCAGTTTGGTTATGTTCAAGGGAAGAATAAATATCTTATTCTAATAATATAAAAATCCACTACGATACCTTTATATATATACACACACAAAAAACGGTTCATTGATTAAAAGAAAAGAGAGTAGTTCAAAGAATTAGTAGACATTCATATATACTATTTTTTTTTCCTTCTTCTACTGAATAGCTTATTTATTTTAGGCTTATTCAATCGACCGGTCCTTTAATTTAATTGATTGTTTTAATTTGGCCCCCTAACTATAATTTGTACCAATTTGGTCCCTTATGTTTTGCTCCATTACTAGTTTTAGTCCTTCCTGTTAGTTTCTCTTAAAAAACGTTAACGTATGTACCAATTTGGTCCTCTATGTTTTGCTCTGTTACTAGTTTTGGTCTTTTATGTTAACATTTTTTTAAAGAAACTAACAGAAAGGACTAAAACTAGTAACATAGCAAAACATAGGGGACCAAATTGGTACAAATTATAATTAAGGGACTAAATTGAAACAATCAATTAAGTTAAGGGACCGGATGATTGAATAAGTCTTTTATTTTATTGTATTATAGTTTAATGAGCTTACAATAAAATATAATATTCTACTTTACTTATAAAACATGCTTTTCGTCTATACATAGAAATTAATCTTTTATTTTTGGTTATTTAAAAATCAACATTTTATTTTTACATTTTTTAAATAAAGTGAAGATTTTTTGTTATTTTTAAAACACGAGGATTTTTGGTTATTTTTTTCAAATAAAACATGAGGATTTTTGGTTCTACCCTTCACATAGAAATTAATTTTTTGAAACATGAGGATTTTTGGTTATTTTTTCAAATAAAATGTTGATTACTAATGCTACAGGAAAAATAATTCATACTCAACCCATGATTACAATTTTTTTAATGTTTTTCTTTAGATCTCTCAATATCTCTAAGGCTTCCTAAATAAACATCTAGTAGTTATCTATCAAATGTAGGTTTGACAAAAAAATGTACAACCGATAGATAACAACCGAATGTGTATTTTGAGCCATAGTGATATTTGGGGGTTAAAGAGTAACACCCTAATTTTTTGGCTGGAAAACAAGACTAAACCCAATATGTAAAAAAAAAGGTGTAAGGCCCAAACACGTTATATATTGTGAAATTTTCTTTTTGTACCTTCCATTCTTCTCAAACACTCCTCACTTTCCCATAACTCATAACACCAAGATTTTTGCCAATAAATGACATTTCATAATCCCGTAGTTTAATTGTTTGACGTATATAATTTGAATATAAATTAACATTTTAGTTTATATAATCTAAATTGTGTCAAACCCCTATGACACTAAATATTAACAACATTGGATTCATTATATTGACATTTTGGATTATATATAAAGTTAATGTATAAAATATATGTTCGGAACAAAGTAGATAATGTAAACAGACATAATTGTTAGCACGAAATATATTTGCAACCCACATGCTAACAACGCACATTAACACGTAATATCAACACACGTCAAAATATAATATAAACATAACATATCAAAATATTATAAATGCATAACGAAATATCCATAAATATAAAGTCATAAACCTTATTGGGTAGCATACCCCATAGCACCTCCTTCCTCCTACGACAGTACACCATTCCTCCTTGATTCTCTCTAAATATTTGCTTCAAACCCTCCTAGACTTGGATCTCACACTCCACATGGCCATTCACCATCAACCAGCCTTTTAATATCTTGATACGGCCTAACCGTGGGACCATGTCTATATTTGAATTCCCTGCCACTTCAGCCATAATTTTACAAAGGCCTTATTCTCATATATTATATGAGGGTATCCTGAAGGTGTGTCCAACACGTACAAATGTGATATTCTCTTATACCATGTTATGTAACTCGGTGTTGTATTCCACTCATACAACACAAAATATCTTAGGTCATTTACGACCAACACATAATCAAAAAAAAATTCATAAGCCTTAGACACCTGTTGTTAGGTCATCAGAGGTGAAGCGGAGATGGATGTATGCCTAGAAATAGTCTAGAAAAATTCGAACTACCGTAACACGCACTTCTTGAGATATCAGACCATGCATGGTTCATATCTAATATATCCTTAGTAGAGGCTAATGTTCTCGAACGTGTGTGACTGGTGATGAATGACGTAGACATATAAGACACAATCATAGGGTAGCAGTCGATCTAGGTACTCGTGGTAAGGGTTTGTGACTGTGTGATCCTTAAGCGGTGTAAACATCCTAACACATAGGTGTCGGTCCTCCATGTACCCTTACTCAAAATCATTGGTCCCAAGTTCCAACATACTGGAAGTGCAGGAACACCCATATTTGCATCAATATATATATATTAACTAGTAAACAACATAGAATAAAGCATTTTTAACAATTACTCTCTCCGTCCCAAATTATAAGAAAATAAACTAATTCTCTTTGTTCCAAATTATAAGCAGAAAAGACAAACTTTTGTCATACTTAATTTGTTCTCCCTCTCATTTTCTCCATAACAAATAACCAATGCAAATTGATTTTACATCTTCTCATGAAACTAATTTCAAGGAGAACAAAAGAAACTATACTCTAAATTATAATGTTTTAGTTTGGAACATAAGTGTCCTATAAAAATACTCTAAGTATCTCACATCAACATAAGTGTTGTGGTGAAGTCACCGAAGAGAGGTATCCACCAATATAACATGTACACCATCAGACTCAAGAAATGCTCAGACACTAATACTTGAGACGATTCAACTTTGCCACGTTTCTCCTTCCTCACATGTTTCTACCAAGCCTAGGCAATCATAACTACTTATATGTTGTTTAAATGGTCGTAATGATTTATGTGTTTTATGTTTTATATAAAGAACCAGAGGGAGAACATAATGAAAAAATTGTTAAAAGCTCAACTATGTGATTTGTTTTCTTCTTCAAATGAGCGTACAAAAACCAAGCTATGATTATCCATAAAGTGATGGTCTTATACTTTTAAGACTTGATATCTAACAAATACCCATATTGTGGAGCCAAAAAATGAGTATGTATTGGAGAGAGGTGATTTGTGAAGTTCTATCTTTTGGTGGGATTCAAGTTTTTTTTTTATATTAGATTATTAAAATTTAATGATATAGAGTTTTTTCTTTTATGGATGATTAACGTGTCTCCTGTTTAAGAAATTGTGAGGTGTTTGATTGGAGAAATTGAATGTTTATTAGATATTATTATTAAAATATTATAAATGAATAATGTATACACATAAAATTCATTTAAGGGTTAAATTTGTTTTTGGACCTTATAAATTTGTCAGTTTTTCGTTTTAGTCCCTCTAAAAAATTTCTTCAACTTTTAGTCCCTCAAAAATTTTCCATCTTCACTTTTGGTCCCTCTTTTAAAGTAAACTCATATGTAAAATTCATATTTTTGAATAAAAAATTTCAGCAAAATTGAAAATATTATAAGAATCTCTCCAAAAAAAATTAGAATTTTTTAACAAAACATGAATTTAATATGAATTTTTATATTTTTGACGATTAAAAATTCATAAATAATTTTTGTTTGGTTAAAAAATTCTAATTTTTTTTTGGGAATTGTTTTTACAATATTATACACATTTATGCACAATTTCATTAAAAAATACAACATTTAATTAAAAATAGAGACCAAAAGTAGTGATTGAAAAGTTTATAAAGACTAAAAGTTAAAGTAAAATTTTAGAGGGATTAAAATTAAAAATTCGTATATTTATAGGGATCAAAAACATATTTTACTCTTCGTTTAAATAACCAAATATAGATATATTTGTTGACTGTTGAGTATCCTCTGAAAGTCAGGTTACTGACATTTACCAGAACACTATTGATCGAAGAATATTAGAGACAGGTACAGGTACAGTTAAAAAATCATCTCAAAACCATTACTTCAAATTCAAAGCTTTATACATGGGACAAGCACAAAACAACAACATTATTCACCTACCCAATTGCAGGCTAATAAGACATTTTAATAACATTCCCACATTTTGAATTATTAAAATGCATTACACAAAGTAAAGTAAAGTAAAACAAATTAAAAGGGTATTAGTGTGAAGACTAATTAAAATGATCTTGGCTTAGCAACAATGGTTGAATGTTTGAGTATGTGCAGACTAAACTGTCCTCCTTTCTCAGATGTGTCAATCTTTGATTGTCCGGGTGGAGGCAAAAGCTCGAAATTCTGAACCAGACGCCCAATAGTGATACCAAGGATAGGTAAGGCAAGAATAATTCCGGGGCAACTTCTTCTGCCAACACCGAAAGGAAGGTACCTAAAATCATTTCCATTAGCTTCGACATGAGACTCTTCCTCCAAGAACCGTTCGGGCCTAAATTCCTCCGGCTTTTTCCAGTGAGCCGGGTTGTTTGCGAGCCACCATGCATTGACCAATATCTTGCTCTCGGCTGGGATGTCGAAACCATTGAGCTTTGCATCATGAAGGTTCATGTGTGGGACGAGGAGTGGGATCGCCATTCGTAGACGAAGTGTCTCTTTGATCACAGCTTGTAGGTAAGGTAGCTTTTGGAGATCTGGCTCAGTTACTTGGTGTCCTGGTCCAAGAACTTTGTCCATTTCTTCCCTTACTTTGTTTTGGATGTCTTGGTGGTTCACTAGCTCAGCAATTCCCCATTCAATTGACCATAGTGTTGTTTCAATTGCTGTTTAAGAAACATATTATTAGAATAGAAAATGACATAAGAACTATAGGTATAATATAAAGAGCAATTTAATTTTTTTTTCTTCATATATACTTAAGAAGTGTACAAGAACCCTATAAATAAGTGCATACCTCTTAATTTATTTTTTTATTTTATTAAAGTTTAGGTTTCAACGATATTCTTAAATATTTCATGCTTATACGAAAAAGTTCAAGATCCACATAATTTCTTTCCTTCTCGTAACTTCTATTCTAATCAAATATAACCCAAAAGTCCAAAACAATCAAGTAATCAACATGTAACTTTATAGGGAGGCAGTTGCACCAACCAAATTTGGTGACCACCATTTTATTGGACGGTAGTAGGTGCACCAATAAAACTTGGTGGCCACGATATATTAGAGTTATCACTTCATCAACTTGATTATTGTTTTCTCTGAAAGGTTCATCAACTTGATTTTAAATAGAATTAGTTTGACTATAATGGATTTGATCTAAATAATTCATATTTAAGTACATTTTTATAAATAGCATATTTAATTGTTTTTACTCTAAAAGCAAATCTCATAACTACTATAAATTTTTTATAACTTTTGGTCAAAGTGATATTTAAAAGTAATTAAAACAAATCTGACTTCATCAAAAACACCAATATTTTTACTAAAATATGTCTTTTAAAGTTATTTTGCACAAACAAAAAATAGCTGAGATCAATAAATAATTTCAAGCATCCTCTCAAAAAAGTAATTCAAACATTCTTTTACCTTTCATTGAAACACTCACCTACGTAAAATAATTAATAATGTAAAGAAATAATTGACAAAAAGAATAGTTAATGAAATTTTAGAATTTGAATATGACTTATAAATTGTAGAAAAAAAATTAGAAAATGACAAATAAAAATGAACATAAGAATAAGATTTTACTTATAGGAAAAACAATTAAAAGCATAATCAAAACAAGAAAACGAATTTCCCTTTTACTATCAAGGTTATAAAAAGACACATAAGTGTTTAAAATTTGACCAAACTAAGTCCACACGGCACGCACATACAACAAAAGAAATGAATGATAGTTAGATCGAGTCCCAATATAGATCCAACCAGTACCTCAAAACTGAAGGAGTCAACATCAAAATCCTCTTGCAAGTTAGTAAGAATGAGTCTGATGGCCCCATGGCCATACTGTTTTTTAAGAAAAAGAATGGGCTGAAGTGTCATTTATCATTCACCTATCCCTCTTTCTTTACTAATGATTAATAATGACTCAATGCAAAATCTACGTGTCTATTTTTCCTCCTTTCATATCTACAAGCAAGTATTCCCACACTTAAAACTACCAAAATAAAAATATGTGCAACCAATGACGTAAATGTCACTCAGTTTGTAGTTGCCAAAACAAATGAGAACATGAGAGTCCTTAATTTCTTACTTAGAGTAAGTGAGTTTAGACATTAAACATTAAAGTACTTGATAAAAAATCTACGAATAAAATTACTCACCAAATTTTATAAGTTTTCTAATCTCTATATTACTAATATTTTAGTAATTATTCTATAAATAAAATAAAATACTCGTCTTTTATCATTTCACTTCTTAACTTAGTGGACAAAACCAAAAAAAAAAACAAAGGGTTCAATAAACCTAACATTCTTTTTCTTTTCTTTAATGGAAGCTAACATTCAAATTGTCAATGGAATGGAAAGTCGGCTATGATCACATTTAAACAATGATTTAATGAAAATGACAATTAGGTCCATGACTACATTCTGACAATACATCCACCTTCTTGTCAGATTAATTATTATAATCATTATTTTAGTTCAATATATTTGACTAAAATCCGATTCTAATACGCTTTCAATTATTATTTCAAATATTAATAGAAAAAAGTAAACTAAAGCATAAATCATGTAACACTACCTTAAGCAAAAAATTTACTATCATGTAGAGCAGCACTACATTTCTTTTTGTAAAGGGATAACAAAAAAAAAAGCATATCTTACCAGCAACATTGATGTTCTCAACAATGTAAAGAACGTTGTCATCATTGATTTCACCCTTCTTTTGTGCATCCAAAATGTGATCAATAGCACATTTAAGTCCATCATTGCTCGTGGTGCTCTTGGTGCTTCCTAGCTTCCTGTTAACATAATAATTCCCATTTAATTTATTAGCTATACTAACAATCATCCCAAGTAAGTGCCAAGTGGGTGTTTCAAGTAATTATTCAGAATTAAAATAATCAATCTCCCACTAAATCAAGAAGAAGAAAATAAAATATTACAATCAAAAGATGTAGAAGAAAATTAAATTTTGTCCAAAAAAAAACTTGTCAAGTTAGGAATGAGACATGTGGTTGGACACAAACCAAAAATGAGAAAGGTAAATAATCAGAAAACAATAAATTCAAAAGAAGAAGAAAAACTTACTTTCTCTCATCAACAAAATAGTCTTTGAAAAGCTGCAACCTACGATCTTTAACCTCTTTACAAACCTTCAAATAGCCTTTCAAAAAAGGTCTCAAAATAGGAATAAAATCACCATAATTATACTCAAAACTTTGAGCCAAACGACTCCTTTCACCATTCAAAGCTTTCAACTTCACAAATAAAGGATCTTCTTCACTCTCAAATCTTCTATCGAACATAATCCTATACATAATATTATACATCATCAACTGTAATCTCTTCCTTATAACAATCCCACCAATACTCGCTTCGGCGTTGTTTTTGACATCGTTAACAACACTCTCAGCTTCAGACTCCCAACCATGACGGTATTGTTGAACAACCTTGTTTGTGAAAAATGGTACTGTCATGATTCTACGCATTTTACGCCAATGTTCACCGTATACAGTGAACACCATGTCTTGTCCTTTACCTGTGAAGATATCGAAAACAACGTTACGTGTACGTGATCCGAATTCAACACCTTGTGTGTGGAGGACTTCTTTGGCGAGTTCTGGGGAAGAAACTACGACTAGGTTACGTTGGCCCATACGTAGGAGGAAGATTTCACCGAAGCGTTTGGCGTAATCGGTGAGGTTACGGTGGTTGAGATCATCTCCGACTTGAAGCCAGTTACCGAAGATAGGGACTGGTATTGGACCTGGTGGGAGTTTGAAGCGTTTGCCAAGGAGTTTTGAGATTGTGACGGCGATTGTAGCGGCGATGAAGAGGGCTAAAAGGGTCTTTTCAAGGAGGAGAAGATCCATTGTTGTGTGTTTTGGAGTAATTGAAAGGTTAGGAGTGGTTGTTGGGTTTTTATAGAGAGGTTTTGATGATGATAATGATGATGTGTATGGGTTTTTGGTTAGGTGGAATTACTGTAGAGGGTTAGGTGGAGTTTGTGGCCTTGGTGTACGTTGTCTTTTTTTATATTAAAATTAGTAGTATAAGGATTGCATTTTCTTTTTTCATTGAATAAGGATTGCATTTTCTAAAATAGAAATAAATATTTTAAAAGTGGTGCATTTAACTCTATTCAACTTTTTAAAGTTAAAATTTTGTTCTTTTTTACGAAGAGTTTTTAATTTTAGATTCATTAACTTATGCCTTAAGGGTACAAGATAATGATTTGTGAACATGTTGGGGATCAACATAAGAAATCTCAGTCCAATTTCTGACTAACTGCCAAAAAGAACTAAATATATTACAATTGAAGAACATACGATGAGCGGTTTCTACCTCACCACACCCACTCACACAAAGTTGTGCTTTCTGAGGAATGATATCACGTCTAACCAGATTATCCTTTGTCGGTAACCTGTTTCAAAGAAGACGTCACACACAAATAAAAACCTTCAATGGAACTTGATTATGCCAAACACCATCAAAAACTGAATCAAAGATACGAGTTTCTTGACTGGTGAGCATATGATAAACACCACTAACAATATACACATCTCCTTGATTAGGAAGCCACCTTCATTCATTTGGAATATCAACGTGCAAAGATAGATCAAGACATAAAATCCTACACTCCTCCTCCCACGCCATCAATTGCCTCTGCCACTTCTAAGTCTCTCCCTCTTAGACCCATCATAAAGAAAACATATCCGCCATTGACAACTCCTTGAAGCCTCCAAAACCTCTCACACAAGGGAACCGGACCGACCCAACAATTTGTCCAACAAAAAAAAAAATTACACCATTATCGACCTTCCTCCGCACATTATCTTCAAACCACCTTTCACCAGCTACTCCCATACCAAGCCGGATTCTCTCAACCTCCCGCCACTAAGAAGAACCTTCCCTACCACTAGATTCCAAGTGCCCTCTCTCATCACCACAACTAGCAGCCATCACCTTAAACCAAAACTCCTCCATATCCATCAGTACTCTCCAGCACCATTTGTCCAACAACACAATATTAAAACATTCATCCGCCTAACCTCAGACCCCCATTCTCTTTTCTCAAACATATAGAATCTCAGTCAACTCATACAATTTTCTTATGATCCTAACACCCGCCCCCAATTTTTTATTTTTATTTAAAGTAGATTTAATAGAGTAGATTATATCTGATGGAGCTTTGAAAAAGGAAATGACATAAACATGCAGAGAAGATAAGACATGCTTTAGGCGGATAAAGCGACCATCAGACAATAATTAAACTTATCTTAAAAATTGTACACAAGGTGATTTGTGATTTACTGACAATATAAAAAAAATTATACTTTTTTTGCATCAGAATTGAAGTTAGGTTTATTAATACATTTAGTACCTATAAATTGGGTGTCACTTGAGTTTTGGTCCATGAATTTGATAATCCTTTCAAATTTGACATGCAAGTATTAATCACTTGACTTTTGATCCCTCAAATAGCGAATTTAATTACTGACATGTCACGGTTTAACTGATGCGGCATAGGCTAAGTAGTTGTTGACTCATAAAAATAGAGGGTATGTTGACAAAAATGCTCAAATACATGTGAAATAACGAAAATACCCATGACTTCATTTTCTTAAATACTCTTCATCCACGTCCCCAAATCTTTCTCCCTTCAACCAACACCAAAAACTCAAACCCATTCCAATACTAATCAAACTCAAATCTTTCATTTCATTTACACGAATCTATTCTTCTGATTCATTTCATTTTTCCCCATCTCTCTCTCTCTCTCTCTCTCTCTCTCTCTCTCTCTCTCTCTCTCTCTCTCTCTCTCTCTCTCTCTCTCTCTCTCGTTTAAACAACTGAAATAAATTATAAAATTAAAAATATCTTTTAATGTTATTTTATATTTATCAACCACTCAAAAACTAATTTTATCAAACACTTAAATTGTAAAAAGCTAAATTTTTTAGCTATAAGCTATCAGTTATCAGCTAACTTTTCAGTTATTAGTTAGCTTATCATTTATTAGATAGCTTATAACTTATTTTTACCAAATAGTCCCATAAAATCATATTTTTGAATCGTGGAACAACACTAGAGCTATTAAAAGCATTACATGGTTCGGAAGGTTGACAAGGAGGATATGTGGCATTGGAAATTGGAATCAAGTAAAGATTACACGGTTCAGAGTGCTTATAAACGCATGACTCAAAATCAACATATTGTCAATACGGTCTCTACAAAGGTTCTTTGGCATAAGGATATTTCGTTGAAGGTTGTTCTCTTTGCTTGGTGCATGTTTTGTGATAGGTTGCCAACTAAAGATAAATTGTATCGTCGTGGAGTTATAGCTGCTGATGACAGGTTTTGCGTTGGTGGTTGTGGCATGCTCGAATCTTCCAATCATTTATTTTTACACTGTAATATTTTTGGTGATATTTGGCATTTAATTCACCGATGGTTGGGTGTCTACTCGGTCCTCCCATATGACCCAACGGATTACCTCATTCAGTTTGGTTCTGTTGGTGGTAATTGTTCTAGGGTGCGGCAATCAATCTTGCATCTAATATGGTATGCAACTACGTGGGAAATATGGAAAGAAAGAAATAGCAGGTTATTCAATGATAAAGTGTGTCCAACACATCAAATTGTCGAAAGGATAAAGTTCCTTTCATTTACGTGGTTGAAAGTGAAAATTCTCAACCTCACTGTCAACTACCATGATTGGTGGCTTAATCCGGTCACTATGTTAGGCATAGGCTAATGCTTCTTCTTTCTCTGTTTTTTACTTTCTGTATTTTGTTTCCATTTTCTCTATAAATATGTTTGTGACTTTGTTCTTGTCCTAGTACGCCTTGTGCTAGGAGAAACTTTCTGATTGAGTAATATATTCCATTTTAACCTTTAAAAAAAACCCATTTTTATTAGTGTGACGGTGTTGACTTAGGACTTTAGAGTATATTCCTCCTCAAAGTCCGATGTTCGATTCTCCCAATGTCAATTTGGATGAATTAGTTTAACATCTTAAAAAAAAAAATTAGAGCTAGCAAAATCAGGTATCAAACCTATTATCGAGTTCGAGAAAATGTCCCATCACATTTTAGGGAAAGTTTAATTTAAAAATTATTTGTATATGAAATTATTTAATGCTTATGCATTTTAGGACACTTAAGTGTGTAAAATTCACAATTTTTTTCTAAAAAAAAATTATCCATAAGAAGTCTATCATATTTTCGAACAATTTAATTGAACTATATTTATTTTTGAAATTATTTGATGCTCAAGCATCTTAGGACACCTAGGGAGTGTTCGTTTAATGATTGTAAAAGTTATTTTCAAGAATACCAAGGTTACAAAGATAAATTTTTGTGTTTGGTACAAATTTAAAAGTTATTCCATCTGTTTTAAAATACATGTTGCAATTTTACAATGCGCATTATTCACATAACTTACTTTGACGATATTTTTTAACTAATACATAAATTCAAAAGTTAGCATGTAAGATGTTGTTTGATTTTTTTCGATAAATATTTTCAAATTATCAATTTTTATAATATTTTATTATATATAATCAAAGACATTAATGGTCAAAGTTGTATATTGACATGTGAGTAGTGATTGCTGCAACATGTATTTTAAAACGGACGGAGTAATTCTTAAGAATATAACATTGAGGGGAATAAAATAACTTTTACATTCCCATACCTCCATTCCTAAAAAAAATGAAGTGGGTAAAACATTCCTCATATATTTGCTAGCTGCTGGATATAGTCTAGTTGGGGGCAGCCCCAGGCTGAAGGTCGGGAAGTGTTAGCTTGGTGGCGGGAGATAGTTAGAATCCGTGATGGTGTTGGTACAGCGGTGGACAATTGATTTTCTGATAACGCTTGCCTTATTGTTGGCAATGGTACTAGTACTTTATTTTGGCTAGATAGTTGGTGTGGTTATATTCCTCTTCGGGATAGGTTTTACCGCCTGTATGATTTATCTGAGAATAAGTTTTTCATTGTGGCGCAAATGTCTGACTTGGGGTGGGGTGAGGGTGAGGAGACTTGGAAGTGGAAAAGAAGATTATGGCGTGGGAGGAGGACATGGGCGGTAGTGGAGTGTAGGGATCTTTTGCTAACTGTTGTCATGCAGGTCGATTTTGATGATATGCGGCAGTAGGTCCCTGATCCAGTTGTTGGGTATACAGTCAGTGGGGCATACCGCAGTCTCACCGAAAAGGTGGCTGCTCCTGCTTCTATCACCGCGACTCTTCTATGGAGGAAGGATGTCCCCTTAAAGGTCTCAAGGTTTGCTTGGCGGCTTTTTTGGAATTGATTGTCATCTAAGGTTAATTTATTTCGAAGAGGGATTATTCATTTTGACTCTCGGCTATGTGTTACTGGTTGCGGTCTTCAGGAATGAGAGAATCACTTATTTTTTATTTGCAGTCTCTTTAGTCGGATTTGACAACTTTTTAGATCTTGACTTTGTGTTCATTCAACGGATCCACCTAATATTAACTTATGAAAAACCACTTAAAAAGGATAAAATCTAAAATTTTAACTTAAATAAATGCAGTAGATTGCTAAAATAATTTTGTCCAACTAATTAAAGATGTGTGAACTTGGAGTTTGTGGTAGGAAGTTAGATGACGCTGACTTTTTGGTGGAGAAGTGGTAATGGTAAGAGCAAAATTGAAATACAGAGAAAGGTTGTCATGTGTTCGTGCGACGGTCCACGTTGTCCTTTTGCATGTAGTAGGTGAGAGAGGTTGGTGGCTGCCAAAGCAACATTAAAAAATGTGGCATATATTATAAGTTTTTATTTTTTTGACAGAATGTATGTATATACTACTTACGCAAAATTAATCAATATTATAAGCCACTATGACTGTAATGATTATTATAAAAATTATGGTTTTAAATGTCAACATTTTTCATCATCAAAGTAATATTTATAATATTTAGTCTAATGAACCCCTAAAAAAATTTAGTCTAATGAAGTTGAGATGCGCTGTATGTATCAAGTGGTACTCCTTGGGATATATTTTTTCATTTTAATTTTAATAAATTTTCTTTATATATTATTGTTAACTTTTTTTTTTTGGTGTATGATAGAAGGAAGACATCAAATGATTGAAATCAAATGTTTAATTTCAATAAGAATGAATCGTTGGATAAAATTTGAATTTGATTCTTGAGTTAAACAATTACTAATTAACAATGAGATTGTATATTTAGTTTTTTTGTTTTTTTTAAGGAATGTTTAGTTTTTTTTTTTTTTTTTATCATTGTTATTATCAGCATCATCATCATCGGGTCAAATATATTGTGTGGTCATTTAAGTTGGATGCTTATAAAAAGCTAATTATTCATGTTTTTTAACGAGCTGTCCTTTAATTTTTTTTTTTTTGTTAAAATTTAGTCACTTAAGTCTTAAAATATTTACATATTTATGGACCGTACAATATTGAGATGATTATTGGATGGGGCAGGAGGGTGAAACTTGCAAGGAGGAGCATGTTAGGGAGTGTTATGAGTTATTATCTAATATTGTTTTGCACCCTAATATTTATGATAGGTGGTTTTGACATTTCCATGCTTCCAACAAATACTTAAAAGTGCTTATAATTACTTATGGTTAGCGGTTAACATTAAGGCAGAATGTTTAAAGTGCGTATATTTACTTATTGTCATCTGTTAATATTACGACAGCTTATCACACAAATGCAGTTTGAAACAAGGAGGTCCCTTTGAAGGATAGTCTTTTTGCTTTGCAATCACCTACTTACAACATATAATTTAATTAGGAGACACATTCTTCATCTTAATGCTCATGCCTCAATTTTATACGAGCGGGTACAACACTATGGAGGATATTGATCATTTATTCCTTTCTTGCGATTTCTTTGGGAAAGTTTGGCTAGGTATCTCTAATTGACTTGGTTTCAGTACGGTGCACGCTGCACCCTGAACATGTGGCAAATAACTTTCTTTTATTTGAAAATTTAGCGGGTTTCCAAAAAGCATTCACGTAACTTTTCAACTCATTTGGTTATCATGTGTGAGGGTGATTTGGTGTGAAAGAAATGCTCGGGTTTTCGTCAAAAAGAGAAATCGTTTCAACAACTTCTCGACAAAATTAAGCTACAATCTTACTGGAGGCTGAGAGCGAAACCCTTTAATTTTCCTTTTAACTATCATCCATGGTGGCTTGATCCTTTAACTTGCTTGGGAATCACCTTGTAATGAGGTTGCTTTGACATCTTTTTTTTGACTTTGTTGCATGTTGTTGTAATTTGATTTTTTCATCCTGATATTTTCGGCACCCTTGTGCTTAAACTACCAGGACCTTAGTTAATATAATCCATTTTAGCCTCTTCAAAAGAAAATAAAAAATTTGAGATGATTATCAAACATGATTACTTACTCAAATTTTTCTTCTTCTTGTTTTTTTAGTTCAAGAATAACTTAACAGATAAATATTTCAGTATCAATATTATAAATCAAGCTATTGATCAATTTTGTTTCAAATCAAGACAAAATAACGCACCTTTGAACCCTAGTTTTGAGAACGGTGAATTTGAACATATTTACTAAACATTAAACGTCTATAGAATCACTTTTTAATTGAATTTGATGAAAATAAGATCATAATGTAGATATTTTATGACTTAATGAACTAATTTGTAAATAAATAAACTTAAAAGACTACATTGTTATAAACATCTAACTTAAGAAGATCACATATAGCGTTTGGTCTCATTATCATCGTCATCATAGTATCATTGATTAATATTAGTATTGGTGCTCAAACCCCTCAATGTACTACACTGATCTACGTGGCTATGGCCTCTTGTATGCTTCTCTCTCGTTTTTATACAATATAATAGTACTCTCTTTGGTATTGAATATAAGAAAATATTATTTTTTTAGATTTATTTAATAAATAATGTATTTTATTTATATTATAGACCAAAACATTATTTAGTGAGTGAACCTTAAAATATAATATTTACTTATATTTAAGATCGGGGGAGTACTACTCTTTTAAAACCTCATGTATAATGGCTTAATTAAATGTTCTATTTTGACAACCCATATTACTTAATCTGATTGTGTAGATTTAGCACTTTGAAGTGTGTTTCTCTCCTTCAAAGTTTTCACAAAAAATATGTGCTATTTTGACTTTGTTATAACTTTTAATAAATTGTTATTAGAAAAATGTATGTTGAGATGATATGATTAGGTGTGCATACACGTCATGGTAGATCTGGTTTCAAAGAAAAATACACTTAATATGATCAAATATTACATGTTAATTTTTTATGTAACCCAATTCAACCTAACCAAATTAGGAACGAGTTGGATCGGGTTGAGTAATTGAGTATGGCCTAAAAACTCGTTTGTGTAGCCTAAGCTATAGAAAAATGAAGAAAATATACAAGAAAGTGCTCCAAACTTGCGATGAGTTTGTATCATCTTCATGATAGGTTTTTTTCTTCTTCTGGCTGCTGAAGCTTACGAGCACACATACTATCAAGAAACAATTCTCACAATTTTTATTTTTATTTTTAAAAGTAGAGGTTCGAGAAACCAAATTGAAGTAGAGAACTTTCAAGAATTCCCTCTACAAATTTTAAATAGTGTCACCATAACCATAAGAAGAAAGGCCTAAATCATTGCATTCATCTATATTGATTATGTAACATATATCAGGGTTGCATGAGACCTGAATTTGGTACGATTAGGAATATGTCTAAGCGTCTCCTGTGAAATGATTTGAGTTTGGCCAAGAACCAATAATATGGGTTCACAATATTATTAGGGAAAGTGTATTTATGAGAGAGGACATATCATTTGCTATCATTAAGTAGAGACTCCAAACATAATTGTCCAATTCAAGTGATCCACGAAGTGTGTGGTTCCATTCTCTCTAACAATTGATGCACGATATATATATATATATATATATATATATATATATATATATATATATATATATATATATATTTCTTGCAATTTACATAAGGAAATATCTAGCTAATTAGGCATTTAACCAAGAGATGGACTATAATTCCTGCTGCTTTGTGTCAATTTCTCTCTTATATTACTTCATTTTATCTTATCTATCCTTTCTCTTTCATTTTTCTCTATCTCAAAAAAACGCACAAAATAAGATTAAAGACATCGTGATTTTTCCTCCTTGAAGTTACAGAATCCTAATCCTTAAGATAACTAGTATTATTAGCACAGATTCTTCAAATATGTTTTGCCAGCCTAATTCCATTTGAAAGCTCTAAGACTTTTAAAAATTGTCCCACTTTCATTCTTTAAGCATCTAGTTTTATTCCCATGAGTTTTCCTATTTGCTTTTTTACTTTTCCACTAAAAAATTCACGAGACTCTCAAATTTTTCACAAATGCTTTTGAGGAAGTAGGAACCATCTCATTACATATTTTGGAAGGGCTTGTGCCAAAAACTTGATAAGAATGCTTCTTCCTATAGAAGAAATACATTTTTCTTTCCATCCCTTAATCTAGTCCAAAATTTTGTTAGATGTGAAATTTTGATAGGAACTTTAGGTCTTGAATATCTCCTTGTTGATTTCAGTAGTGTTCTTGCTTGACAACATTTAATACTTGTCCAAATTAATTTTTTGACTTGAGGGAGTTTATTATTATATGATGATACCAACAAGTTACTTTGCTTCCTTTTGATCAACCCTTCAAATTAAAAAGAATACTATCATCAACAAAAAGCAAGTGTGATATATGGAGAATTAATTTCTATAAATGGTTAGGGATGGATCTTTCCTTGCTTCTAACCGTTAAGGATAAGCCATGAGGGAACCTCAACATAAATGACGAAAACATAAAGCGATAAAGGATAAACTTGTCTAAATCTCCTTCATGGTTTCAAATTTATTATGGACTAACTATTATTAATTAGGATTGAGAAAGATACAATACTATTTTCTAATCAACCAATATTAATAGAATATGACACATATATTTTTCCGAAGAAGTTAAAATGGATTAAATTACTGAAAGCTCGAAGATTTCAGTATAAGGAGAACTAAAACCCCAGCTGAAAGAGTCAATTACAAGTAATAACAAACGGGGAACCAAAACAAGCTAAAAAAAGAAAGCTACTCTGTTACAAAAATATTCCCAAGCAAGGTAAAGGATTCAACCACCACAAATGGTAGGAGAAAACAAAACTAGGGCGATTTGCTTTCAGCCACAAGTAAGATTCAAGCTTAACTTTATCTAGCAATTGATTAAAAGAAGCTTCTTTTTGGTGAAAGATATGAGCATTCCTTTCAAGCCAAATCACCCACACATAAGATAGCCAAATAAGGTTAAGAGCTGAGTGTTTGCTGTTAGAAAAACCGCTAAAGGTGCCAAATTGATATAAGTGGTCTGACACATTTTTCAGGAAACACTATGTTGTAATCAAGCTAGTGGGAAATATCATACCAAAGTTTGCCAAAAAAATCACAAGAGAGGAATAAGTGTTTTTCATCTCCTATCGTACTGCATCCACCCCACGCATAACTGAGCATTCAGATGTAAAATGTGTCTTTTGATTAGATTGTCTGTTGTTGGTAATCTATCACGTAACAAGCGCCAAGCGAAGAGACTGATTTCCAGGGGTACTTCCTAGTTCCAAATTTCAGTAATGTGAGTAAACGTCAAGTTCTTACTGGTTGATGTCAACATATGGTTATAAACACTTGTGACTTTATAATTGTTGGAGGGATGTAAGTGTCAAATCCACCTGCAGGATGAGTAGGCTGCAAAACAATATTAGATAAAATATCACAACATTCTCGCACCTTCTCCTCCTCCCAAATTAACAAACGACGCCGCCACTGCCAAGCTACACCCTCAATCCCCCATCCAAGGGAATACATTTAAGCCACCGTTGCCATTTTATTAGTAGCAAGATCAAAAAGGCGACTAAAACTATTCTTCAAAACTAACCCGTCAATCCAAGGATCCCACCAAAATAAAGTTTGGGCACCATCTCCTACCTCCCGTCCAACATTATCATCAAACCACCGCCTACATCTCACACCAGCCCTATTTTTAACATTTATCAAATTATTCCATCAAATAGAGTTAAATCTCCCCTCCTCAACGATTTTACCCACATATTAGCATAAGGTGTACCCAAAAACGCACAAAAGAGTACAACAAAACAACCTTAGCGGTGAAATAGCAAAACTAAGAAAATGATCAATAAAAGTAGGGTGGACAAAAACACATAAAACTTGCATAAATGATAAAAGAAAAATAAATTAAAAGCCCCTAAACTAAAGCTAACCATTAGCATTAACATATCCTAAAAACCAGACCAGACCCCACCACCACCGCTAATTTTGCCAATTACCAACCTCCCCACCATAATATTTGATACTTCCCTTGTAATATTTTCTCCACATCCTAACACCCCCAACATTGCTCAAACCATACTTAGTAACCAAGACCTCTTTTCAACCTTCATGGCATGACAAAAAAAGTTTCCACATCTACTTAGCTAACAAACTAAAATTCACCAAGTGAGGATCCATCACTCCCAATTATCTTATCATGTGGGATTCACAAGCCCCCTACTAATGCTTCTCCCTCTCCTCAACCCTCCTAAAAAAAACTCCCTTTAAAATTTTACCACCTCTCAAGACCTTAACCAATATCTTCATAAATGAAATACAGAAAATTTGGTCTGCACTTAGAACAACGTTTAATAACACAATTCTTCCCCCCAAAAGCCTAATATCCTCGAGAGAACATCTAACATCGATTTCAAAGTAGAATTTTTTTTGGGAATTTTCTTCCACGAACAACCCCAAATACTTGAAAGAGGTAGACCCAATCCTACAATTAAGAAAACGAGACGACATAACTAGGAACTAATCTAGTACATTAACCCCCACCAATTAACTCTTTCAAAAATTGACTTTCATACCTAAAGCCATTTCAAGACCCCTAAATGTCTCCTTGAGCAACCACAAATTCTCCACCATTGTTTAACCCAAATCTACCATGCATTTAGTCAAGTAAACTTCAATCGAACGAAACTTTAACCTTTTCAAAATCCACCTTTAGAATCATATCCTTTTTATCCAATCTGTTAGCAAAATCAATTACCCCATTGATGACAAACACACCATTCACTATTGTCTCTCTTTTATAAATGTTGAATGCGTTTTGGTACCATTGAACCCCATCTAGTCTCCTTGATAACATCTTCTACAACAACTTGTCCAAGAACCCCAAAAGAGAAATGAAACGAAAATCCCCATGAGATAAGGGGAATGCACCTTTAGAATCAAAGTAAAGAAGTAGGAGAAATGACTACCGGAAAGACACACATTCACATGGAATTGTTCAAACATATTTTTTACCTTCAATTTCATTACATCCCAAAACTCTTCGATAAAGGTGGAGCTAAAACCTTTCGACCCCAAACTCCTGTCATCTTTAGAATTTTAACGATATTTCTTCAATTTTTCGAGCGCAATCAACCCATTATTATTTTCATAATACGACTATTATTTGATGATAAAAAGTTAAAATTAAATATATCTTTATATAAGGGGATATTGAGTGAGAAAGTATAAGGACATATTTGAGAGACATTCACATACAAAATAAACATATTAAATACATCATTTACCCATATTAGAGTTTACGTATCTTAGATGAATCAATAAATTTTTCAATAGAAGTAATCAAAAGATCTAAAAACAAACAAATATAAGTGGTGTACTAAACCGCAATCCTTATCGATCATGCTTGAGACCTCCCTTAATTCGATGTTAAACAAATTAAGGGGTTGGCGCTGCCGGCACCTAGCCGCCGGTAAGATTTGATTAATACGACTAAATTATTTTGGTACTTCCTCTCTGGGGGTTGGCAGGTGGCACCGACCGGAAAGGTGGAAACTATAGTCAAAGCATTGTAGTTGAATTTTTGACTTTTTTGTACGACTAAATGTGGCCCTTCAAAATATTCAACCTAGTTTCTCACTACTGCCAACTGCCAATTCTAATTAGTCAACTAAGTTCGATTACTTTTCGTATTCTATTCCAACATGTTTCTTTCTTTTAGAGGCTACTCCTACATGTTAAACAGCGTGTAATGGAATGAAGAGAAATTCTAAACAAATTTTAAAAATGTAGTTTAACTAAATCGACAAATTATTAACAATTTTGTTTAACGAAATGGCCCTTCCAAATATTCAAATGTAGTTTCTCACTACTGCCAACTCCTACATGTTCAACAACATGGTTTAATATACAAAGAATCTTTATTTTAGTCCCTACATGATATATAAATTCATAAAATTTGTTTAGTTTGGTCTTTAGAGATTCGTATGCAATGGAATGAAGAGAAATTATAAACAAATTAAATTCCAAAAAGAAAAACTATATTGATTCCCATAAAAAATATAGTAATTTGGATCTATGTAGGTTGATCATTTCATCAACTGAATTTTTTAATTTTAAAATTTATTTGAAATTTTATATAGTTTACATGAAAAAGAGTTGACTGCATGATTATATTCACTAATAGAAAACATCTAATCTCATCTATATGTGAGTCTAAAATTTAATTGGTAATAACATTGCATAATATATACCAAACCAGATTTCGAACTTCAAACACCACACTTATTTATTTTAAAAGATAAATTTATAAAGTTGAGGACACAATTTATAAAATTTCAATGAAACTTAGTCGCTAAAAATCAATAACAATAATTTATACCAACATACCCCATTTAAAAATGGATAACCATGATTTTTTTAATCAATAGATAAAAATGATTTTTCTTTAATAAGGTAACTATGACCTAAGAATAAAAAAAGGAGTCCAAATTTAAGAGCTTGATCCAAAATGCTTATTTTGTTCTTGAAGAGTTCCACAGGCAGAGTCTGAGGCAGCAAGTTGTAACTTCTGACCTTTGATGCTGGCTCACCTACTACACAGAAAAAGACACAAAAACAAACCTTTTCATTTTAAATTTGTTTACACAGCACAAAAAAGTGATAAACCTAACTCAAACTAAAACACCATACAGTCAGATATGGTCACCCATTAGTATTCATCATATGACACCATAATTTCTCGTCACGCTTTATGTCATCAGCAACTCAATTTATTCAATAATGGACTACAAACTAAACACTCTTATCATATTTATAGACAAAAAATTACTTTTTAATTTTTTTTAAATTTATATATAGATTAAGTATGTTAAACATTGAATGAATCTATTTTATTTTATTTTTAATAATAAATATGACTAAAGAGAGTATCTAATATAGACTAACAACCGCACCAACTCCAAGATAAAACATCTCAATTCACCTATTCGATTACGTATTGCACTGCAAGTAATTGTTGAAGAAATAACACCCTAAAATATGGTTTAATCGAATGATTAAACCACACTCTATGGTACGAAGATCATTCAAAGCTGAAGGGACAGAAGGAGTAGAAGAAAGGAAGAAGGACTCGCCAACACAAGTCGAAGTGGGAGAAGAGAGGAAAAGCACATGAAGCATCAACTGTATTTTTTTTAAGGGAAGTTCGTAGTGATTTAAGGATTAAGCAGACTTACTTACTTTAAGCATTCACGGATCAGTTCATTCTCACGCGAGTAGATATATCCGAAACCTTCTGGATATTCTGTTGGATCAGATCGGATCGTAACAAAATTTATTTGTTACAAAAGCGCTTTCGGATAATGATTAAATTAACAAAAAATTAGTTTAACATTTTCAAATGATAAAAAAATATATTTCTTTCTATCAACACAAGTCAAGAGTGGGAGAAGAAAGAAAAAACACATGAAGCACCAATTGTATTTTTCAGTGTGAATAGACGAGTTCTCCTTTTATAGGAAAGTTCGTAACAAATCCATAGTGACTTAAGGATTAAGCAGACTTAATCATTAAGAATTCACGGATTGGTTCGTTCTCACGCAAGTGGATATTTGTGGATATATCCAAAGTGCTTTCAGATAATGATTAAATTAATAAAAAAATAATTTAACATTTTCAAGTGATAAAAAAATATATTTCTTTTTGACTCAAGCCCAGCCGGACGTGCGGCGGCAACATCGTCACGCGTGTGATATATATATATATATATATATATATATATATATATATATATATTTGTAAACGCTCACACGTTCGCAAAAGTGGTACCCAAAAGACATATTAAAGGTCCCACACTTACATAAACACTTGCTTGAAGGGATATCTATCCAATATAAGACATTTTTCAATTCATACTAATACTATGTGTTTATTCTTTCCAATTTCCACTAAATTCACAAGTGTTCCAACATAACTAGTGCAGAAGTCGGTGCAAAGTTGGGTGAAAATGGGAAATGGATCCGCTCAATCTTTTTCATGTCATGTTTTTTCAATTTTTCAATCTCACACCTTAACCAACTTTTCACATTATTCCCTCACGTTTTTCCTGTACATTAGGGCAGGGGTCAAGATTTTTCCATTATCCCCCCCCCCCCCCCCCCCCCCTTATTTTTTCAACATGAGAGAAACTTGACGAGTAAAAACACAAATATAAATTCATTGTTATGAAAAAATTATAGTATCATATTTACAAATAGAAGAAATTCAACTGAAAGAGAACTCATCTTGTATGTTCAACATATTTTTCGATAAGGATTAACCACACTTAATAACAATGACAATTATGGACCACAAAAAAGATGGTAATATTAATAAATAATTTTTTATATCGAATCTTTTAAAAAAGAAATGCAAGTTGCATTAATTAGAAAAGTGATGCTATATATCACGATGGATGTTTGCCGAAAATTTCACGAGGTCACGTGTCCAATTTGTAGATATAGCAGGAAAGTTTAACTTCCGTATGGCATGGAAAACAGGTTGTGTCAAATGTTTGACCAACCAATGAAAAACTTTCGCTATGTGCTCGGGACAAATTCTTTTGCTAGATTTATCATTTCCCTAATTAGAAATACCTTTAAAATACCTGTTTTTTTTGTTGACAAAACCTTTAAAATACATTCTTGTTTTCTAGTTTGTTTTCTAATCTTAAACTCAGCAATTACAGCGCAAAATTAATTGAGAATGAGTAGCCTAAGGTACGCAATATATCAAGCACCATATGCATCAATTATATTTTATTTCCTGTGGAAGTATCCATCAAAGAGAAATGAATGTGTATAATGTTTAAGAAGAATTTATATTGCATAGAAACCATCAATTCAAAATCATATTGTTTCATGTTACTTTGTTTAGTGACGTAAATCGTTCTTATTTCCTCTCTCTCTGTCTCGTTCGTCCGCTCATCTTTACTCTCTTTGTTTCTGCACACATTAAATCCACCGATTCTATATCTTCTTTGTTTCATGTACTCATGAAAAATTGCTTTATACTGTTCTTTTAGTGCAAGAAGGTACTCCGAGATGGAAAATTCAAATTTGGCTACATATGCAACGTCAATGAACCATTACTGAGTGATGATAAACATCCAATGAGTATGAATTCTATGTTCATGTCCATGTTTACTTATTTCTTTTTCTTATAATGAGTATGAACCATTAGAAAAGATTGGAGAAACAAAAGCAAGTTAAATAATGAAACTGTGGTATCTCGAAAGTTCGTGTGTTTTAAAGAAGGCTTGAAGAGGATCAAAGATGATGATGAAAAAGTGTTTCACAAAGATGTCAGTACTGGATGTTTAGCACATGTTGTCATCAGTCGGGAATCAAGTGGCAAATATGTTGTTACATCTTTCAAAAAAGACCATAATCATGAGCTTGCATCCCCAATAAGTAAGCATAAATTACCATCACAAGGAAGGTTTCTGCCGCTCAAGCAGCAGATGTAGAGATGGCAAACCGATCTAGTATACGCCAAAAATTGATTTTTGAGTTTACAAGTCAACACGTCGGAGGGAGGGAGAACGTTGGCTGCACTTCTGAAGATATTAGCAATCATTTAACCGCCAAAAGGATGAAGGAAATGAAGGAAGGTGAGGCATATACTCTACTTCATTATTTTAAATCAAAGCAGAGAGAGAATCAATCATTCTTTTATGATATTCAACTTGATGTTGATAATCAAATAACAAACATTTTCTAGGTAGAAGCTAAAATGGTTTTAGATTATGTTTATTTAGGAGATGTAGTATGCTTTGATACCACATACCGCACTAATAAGAATTTACGACCATTTTCTCCTTTCATTGGATTCAACCATCATAGAAAGTTTGTTATTTGGTGCAGCATTGTTATATGATGAAACTGCTGCATCATTTGAGTGGTTGTTCAAGACTTTTCTTAAGGCAATGTGTGGGAAAAAGCCAAAGACAATTTTCTCAGATCAAGATGCTGCCATTGCAAAGACGATTTCAGAGGTTTTTCCTGAAACATATCATCGTTTATGTTTGTAGCATTTATTTTAGAATGCACTTAAAAATGTTAATCATGCCTTTAAAAATGTTAATCATGCCTTTTAAGATATCAGATTCTTTTGCTTGATTTGAGAAGTTGCATTTATGGTTTCGAATATGAGGATGACTTTCTTGCTGCTTGGAATTCATTACTTGACAAGCACAACCTTCACCAAAATAAATAGATGCAAGATTTCTATAAGAAAAAAGAAAAATGGGCTTTAGTATATGGGCGAAACATGTTTTCAGCTGGTGCTATAACAACACAATTAAATGAGAGCTTCAATGGTCGTTTACGGCTTTACATGAAGTCTACTTATAATGTGTTAGAATTTTTCACGCACTTTGAAAGATTGATAGCTGACATGCTAGAGATATCTATACACCAGGTATTTTTTCTCTGATTCGTGGAGAATATGAAAATTCTTGTAATCTTCTTTTGAGCAGTTGCTCTAGAAACTTGCAATTATATGAATATGAAGTGTGTGTTTTTTAGGGACACGAGGCTACATAAAGTTACCTTTAACTATGAAGATCAAAATGTTGAGTGTAGCTGTCGACTTTTTCAATTCATCGGAATCCTTTGTTGTCATGCTCTTCGTGTACTTAATTATCAAAATATAATTGTTATTCCCTAAAACTACATATTGAAGAGGATGTTTTCTAGACAGTAAGGGACAAATTATCAAAGAAGATCCAAAGATTGTTGTGGCAAATCGCTTCAAAGATCTATGTCACATTGTGGTAGGTGTATCAAGCAAGGCTGCTGAATCTGGAGATGCTTCAGCAGTTTTATCAAGAAAATTGATGGAAGCTAATATTGAAGTTAATAGAATCTTAAGCAAAAGATCTCACACCAACAACAAATCTTGGTGATGTAAATAGTCATACCAATGAGAAAATAACAGATGATATTACCACTTTATCACAAGCCATATGTATAAAAAAGAAGGATGGTAAATCACGGATAAAACGCAGGCCTAAGAGTTGCGTGGAGAAAAAACACAGAAGAAGCAGAGCCACTCACAAGTGTAGTCCTATGACACAAAATTCAACCACCATGTCAATTATGCAGGTACTACGATTACAACATAATTTTTCTCTTTATTGATAGAGATTGAGACACTGTCTTATTGTTATTTACCTGCATAGAAAAGAGTTATGTAGCAATTAATTTTTTATTTAGCATTTGAGACCATTGTTTAGTAGGGAAAAGTATACTAATGCATAGTATTATTAGGAATGTAATTGGTTTGACAGTAAGAATTGCTCCAACAATCATAAAAATTTCATTTGACTTGCTTGTTTTGTTTTCCATTTGTATATTTGTTATTTAGCACAAGCAATAAGCGAAAAAGCTTTAAAGGTAATACACCACCAAACCAAACATAAGAAAAAGCAAAGCAAAAAGCCTAATAATACAATAAGAATTCAACTCTGCTACATTGGGTTGCAAATCTGAAACTGCAACAAATAACACCCTCCAAACGCCAAGTTCATGAACTCGAATCGCCACTTACCCCTTACCATCAATGGTGACTGAGACTCATACAATTTTTTCACTGCAGAAAGAAAAGAAAAGAAGACCACAAACACTCAAACTGCAAAAGAATTGGCTGCAGACTGATGAAGAAAATGCAGAAAAACAGTTCGAAGTCGCTTGAAAGTATATCTCCACCTTAAAAATGCAGCATGCGATACACAACTAGCAGAAACTGTCACTACCAGCCCCAACAACAGTGTGATTACTATTAATTTTAGTGCACCTTATTAATTATATTTTTCTTTTGCAAAAAAATAAAAACTTCTATATTTATTTCAATTGAGCAATAGAATGATGGATATGGATATAAAATGCCTTCCCCCTCATCATGAACCAAGCATACCTTGCTTATGGGGGTTACAATTGTTTGCCTTTGTATGTTAGCATTTTAATTATTGTTTCATTTTTCTTTGTCAATATTATAATTTCATGTGCCCATGCCATGATACTCACGTTTGAGACCTCATTCACTATGGTGAGTTCTTTGTTATTTTCTTTGACATCTTTTGATAAAAGCACTGGTTATAGAGAGAGTACTTTGAACCCTTAAATAGTCTCTTGCTCTGTAGTTTAATAAATAATTGAATCAACTTATTTTCCCTTTCTCTGAAGTGATGAGCAGCAAGCAGTCATTGTTTAAGTGTTTAAAAGAAAGGATGTGCAACAGCTAATTGTTTCGAGCAATATGAGAGAATATTGACCTTTAGGTACACAAACACCGAACTCAACACTCCGATAATAATTTTGAGAAAATTTAATATTGAATGTATGCACACATGTAGATGTCGTGTCAGTGATGGACACCGACACACATTGTACTTGTACACTGAGACCGACACGTCTTGTACTCCAACGTGTGTTGAAAACCGGCCATGTCTTCAATCGAAAGTGTCCATGCCACGTACCTGATACATCAATTGAGTATTTTCACAACATTTTCAAAAGGATTGATTAAATAGTTTGTTTCTGAAAGCCTCTCTAATGCTTTGAAGTTTGAATGAGATATGTGTGTTATAAGGAAAATATTAAGAAAATTCATAACAAGATGTTAGTAAAACTTCAGCACACTTCATTGGAGCATAACCAAGTCTGAAAATTATGTTGTTCATAATTTCTTAAATTCCAAATCCAGACAATTCCATTTCTTCAACTCCAGCACACTTTGATTTCAGTTGGGTTCAGCTGGGTTTTTCTTACTAATTGAACCATGACCAAGCCTATGCATAGTGTATTATCTTTTGTTTGATGTTCACTTTCTAATCATGAATTATAACTAAGCATTTATGCACTTTATCAACCCAGCTTAAACTTTATGTTGACTTGACATCCCCATCACTTCATATGATGCATCCGAGATGCAAAAGTAGTTTCCTCTGTAGTACTCCTGAGTTGAAAAAACGTTATGAAATGCTTGTGAAATCTAAGGATCAGGTTTGGTCTCCTAAGCTTGAAACTATATTGGAAAACAAAGTTAGGTTTATAAAGGAAAAAAAAGAGAAAAGGCACAACTGCACAAGCACAAACTCCTGCTAGATAGAGTTCATATATATATGTATAAATTTTTAGAGTGAAAGTAATTAAATCTGTGGAGATAGGGGATCGAATAAACTGAAAATGTCGCCTTGTTTATTTTATGAGTAATGTTGGGATCCTGAAAATTGTTCCGAAAGGTAGTGTTTTGTTCTTGTATAAACCGGCTTGTAAAGTGAGACTGAGCTGACCAAAGCTACTAGACTTTGTTGGGTTGCTGAAAAATGTTTTTGACTTCGGATCTATCACTCTTCGGTCTAACTGATTTGACCACAACCATGGACCTAAGCAGTGAGCATCATCTTGACAGGAAGCGTTTAGAGGTCTTTTACAGTTGTTCTCTGCATGTCCCACCAGCCCACATTTGAAACAAAACTGGGGCAGTCTTTCAAACCTGAAATCATTCCAAAAAAATTCGTCTTTGGGATTTCCGACATGCAGGCCAGATTTGATGGGTTTGCTTGTATCGATATACAATTTAATCGTGATAATGAAATTCTTTTCTGGGTACTCATAGGAATTTGACTCTTCCACGCGTCCCATGATGGATCCGATCTGCCTTCCCATTTCCTTTCTGCAATAGTGCATCCGCAGCCCCCAAAGTTGAACCCAAATGGGAACGTGTTGGAAATCTTGGTTCTTCGATTTTGAGATTTCGGTGCCACGGTTTAACCACCAATCAAGAATTTCGAATGATTTAAGGATTTCCTTGGAGAATTCTTTCTCGATCAACTTTATCATCCATGATTAATTGAAAAAAATTCCCTTCTATTTCACGGATTTTTAAACCAGGAGGATTACACCAGACATTTGCAAGAGCACTTTGGACGGAGCTCATGTGAATGAGTTTCTTTGAAATTATTTTACCTAGAATGCTATGCTTTGATTCCTTCTTGAACTGCCGTGTCTGCATAAATGAGGTATATTCCTCATCAGCTGTTTCTTGATTATTTTCCATGTTTGCATTTGCAAGTCCTGTTGACATGTTAGGAGAGGGAGTAATTGGTTCATCAGGACACCGTCTGTTAAAAGATCGTTACGCAACTGGAGCAGTCTAACTCGTTACAACTGAGGGTTATGGAAAAAGTAATCACTCCCACCAGCAAGATCCTTGACAATGTTGTGGTGCATATTGCCAAACCAAAAACAGACAGACAAGCAGCAACGAAGAGAAACTAGAAAAGAACCTGAGCCACACCAGAGCAAATGAGCAAAGAAAGATCGAAGGGGGTCAATATGAAAATGGTAATACAAGGAGAAACAACAAACTTCCACAGATTAGAGAGAACCACTAAGCACTCTACTCAAGCCAAAGTTACACAGCCGTGAGAGTAATCTTGAAGAGTTTTACTAAATTCTTGGAGCTTTTTCTTTTTACAATACTATCATTTTATGGAAAATTCATTTTGAATTAAAAAGGCAACTTTTATGTGTACCCCCGTAGCATGTTTCTATATAGGCCTTTCTGGATATACATATATTATCCCTGAACCCACGACGACTATCTAATGGTTCCATACATATATACTTGCAAAATACTACTATTCCAACTTTGATGAAAACATTTATCTCTGAATATATTTTTTTCCTATGACTCATTCCCTTGAATAAGTTGCATAGAAAATCTCCATTCAAAAGAAGAGTCTATATGTTGCATAGGAACAGAAAATACAGATGCAAATATCTAAACAAATCAGTTTGAATTTGATATTGTTAGTTAGTCAATATGAATGAACATCTTCCATTGGAGATAAACAAATATGACTATATATGACAATCGATTTATTATTGATCAATAGATTACAGGAAACATCGGCAAAAAAATAAATAAATATATTACAAAACTCTATAATAGAGTGGAGACTATTGTGCTGCACAATTAAGCTGAGGGAAAATGTTGGTTTAAATTATAAGGTAGTGAATAGAATTTTTCACTTCTTGTGTCACCCTTGAATGACTTGAATATATTTGCAAAAAAATAAATAAATATATTACAAGACTCTACACAATTAAGCTGAGGGAAAATGGTGGTTTAAATTGTACGGAAGTGAATAGAATTCCTCACTTCTTGAGTCACCCTTGAATGTCTTGAATTTATCCCACCAATATTTGCTTCTATCCTTTCTGATCGATGTACTTCTTGTATAAGGTGTTGTCGAGGAAATGAGCAATGCTATATTTCTAGAAAAATAACATCAAGAATTCTTCAAGAATAAAGAGCAGTCAATCACAATGCACTATTTACCACAATTCAAGGAAGTGTGGCTGAAAAATAGGAAGTGAACAAATAAATTATGCAATTAAAACTTACCAGTTGTATCTTGAAAAATTCTTGAAGCTATTTTTTAGAAAAATAGCATTTTCCCAAGGGAAGAGCATACACCACAACACCCGCAACAAATGCTTTTGATGTGAAGGGCACATCAACCATCTCATTGAACTGCCATCACAAAAAAGAAAAAGTGCGAGTATGATTAATTGACAGTGGAAAAAGTCTTTATTATTATAATATAATTAATATTGTATATATATATTATCAATACCCATGGTTTGCTTGTCTGGACTGTACCAAAACCATGAATTGCAGTAGAAAAATGTTGTATACACAGTGTTTGGCTGAAAAACATAAGTAAGAGACGAAAATGCCCATCAACAATTAATTGCCGTCGGTTAAAAATTTATTGGTAGTTAACTGCCAATAGAGTTATATTCGTAAATTAATGATGTTTTTCAGCCAAACATCATATGTATACAACATTTTTTCATTGCAGTATAGTCCGTGAAATATCGTGGCGCAGAAAAGCCCAATATTATAGAGAATCCTACATAAATTTATTGCACTCTTCCTCCATGGCAATCATGTTCAATTTTGGGAAATAATCCAACTGCATCTTATCATAGAATTTTCGGGTATGTAGAACCTGCGTCAACCCCAAATTAGACTTCCAATTCATTAATTTCTTCCCCACAAAAAATTAAAAAAACAAAACAAAATGCGAAGAACATAAAATATCGAAAGGCATATTATATGAGTGACTACTTCAAATTAACTTTTAACAAGGCCACTCCACAACTTTTGGAAAATCTCAAACTTTAAAAGAAAATGATGAATATTCCATTTGAAAAAGTACTACTATATTAGCATGGATTGTCTTGTAGTTAAAATAAAACATGGATTGAGGGCAATAAAAAAACATGAAGTGAAAATAAGCGTTAGAATGAGCCTAGTTCTGCCAAGCATCACAAGAAAATGTTGCAAACCAAGTAGTATGACCTCATCTGCATCAAAAAATTCTTCAAATCGATTGGAAAAAAATAAGGAAGAGACTAATGCCATGGAGGAGGACTAGTAATGTTGCAAGAAGTATTTGGTAACCGAGCATGAACGATTAAACGTCAAACTCAATACCAAAATTCAAGATTACAAGTAACAAATATAGGGTTCAAAGATTCATATATTGTTCACAATAGCCAAAATTAGAATATTGTTCGATTACATTGATTTACACAGAGTGTGTGCCTCTATGGGAGAACAAAGTGTTGTTGGTTTGAGAGTTATATATACTTACCAGCTACAAATAGAACTAGAATGACAAAGAAATGGGAAAAGTTTGAGATTTGATGAACCATTTTGAAAGAAAAGTTTCGTCAAGCTTTTATCTCTTTGTTTTTCTCCTTGATCTTCATCATATTTTAGTGTGTTGTGTTATTTATAAACACAATGAATAAATTGCAAATCATCATGTGGACGAAAAGGCCCTTAACCATGAAACAAACCACACAATAGCCATTAACCAAACAAACACCCACAACACGATAACCTAACTTCCCTCCAACACTTTGATGCTGATGACCCATCCAATAATATTGACCATAGTAAGTGGATTCTGAAAAGAAAAAGGTAGAAGCAACATATTTGAAGGATGAAGGATGATGATTGTAAACCCACATGTGTTTGATTTAACATTGAACTAACAATCTCGAGAAACTCTCTCTCCTTTTATTGGTAAGGTAGATGATTGTTTTATATGATTTATGGTGGAACAATTCTTGAAAATTATTCAAAACCCTACAACTATTAATGTCGTTACTTTTAAGTAAAAATTTATAGTATTACTCATATTCTTGATTAAGAGTCATCCAATCAATCTTGGTTTGGCAAAATAATAAGAATTTAATTGCAATTTGATGACATGATCTTCTATTATTTGCACATCTTTTTATACACAAGTTTGAAAAAAGAACTTATGTGTAGATAATTGTCATTTCATTTTTAAAAAGATGCTACAATCATTTATTGGACAGATTCCACATATTTCTTAAGTTTCATGTTTTTTTGCATTTCAGTTTGCACTACTTTTCCGTTTACACAAGTTAATAGAGAGAGAGAGAATCTCCATCTCCATTCATTTACAATGTGACTAATGCTTGAAGAGAAAGAGACATTAATTTTCTATATATACTCCCAGCATTGGAGTGTTTGGTCTTTTGCATGCTTCCTTGAAAGCCATTTAAATGCAACCTTGCTTTTGAACAAACTATTAGGCAGTTGTGGGTTCAGGAAGCTCAAAAGTCTTCACTTGTTAATGCCTTTGATGATTCTATATGTAAAATAATTATCATAACATATTAACATGAATGCACGCTCTTGTGCAATGTCCACTTGTTGGCCCCATCCTCTAATGTACAATACATGGCAAAACCACAAGCTCTTCAATGCTGCACTTGGAGTCATGTAGCTATTTTCCAATCAGTGATGAGTCCTCTCCTGTACCCACATCGTTTTGCTGTCTGTCCTCTGTTGTAAGACTATCACAATTTGGATTTTATTTTGACTACTTTCTATGCTGTTAGGCTTTGAGACATGGGGTGTGTTTTTGTATGAGCTGCTGCTATTTAGTGTCCTTTGAGACATGCTCTTGTTTGTTTGTAGTGTCTTTTGCACGTTTTTCTCATGTAGTAGTGTTATTAATCGTATATAGGAGTGGTAGTAGTTTGGTTATATATTTTTTTAACTGGTGATGCAGTAAACAACTTATATGATGGTGTACCTTCTTTTTTTTATCCTTGTGGTTGTTGGATTGTTGCTGCATTAAGATTCAAATTATGATGGTGTCCTGCATGTATATATTACTGTTGGATTGTTTTATCCTTTTTTTATAAGTTGTATTCATCTTTATTTTCATAAGCTTTTTAGAATAGCTTATGAAAACAACTTATAACTTTTATAAATATAATTTGACTTTATTTTATCCTTTATTTATTATAGAAATGGCTTGTACGTGACCACTTGTATGATAAGAGCTTATGTTATAGATTCTTAGTCAAACCGTTTATCCAAACAAGACTTAAATGTTGTGAATACTATAAAATTGGAATTCCAAGAAAGGATTTGCGGTATATATGCATTAGTAAACAATTTTTTAGAAATACAGTTTAACGCAAAATGCAGTTTCATATTTCATTAGACATACAAGGCTTTTATAACATAGATCAGATACATTAATTTTTATTGATTTGTCGGTCTCTTATAAAAATAGAAAGCATACATTAAATTGGAAGACAATCTCTCCCGTAGTGTATTTCCTGTGAAATCTTAACCCTTAATTTTATTTTATTTTTATTAATGTAGTTTGATCGTTAAAGATAAAATGGTTCATATGTGCACTAGATAAAATGGTTCACAAAAGAGGATCCAAGTCAAGCATTAGATAAGTTTACATGATCTCATTAGTCATTGTCATGCTAGATGTGATCTCTTCTCTCTATATATATTTGTATCATCTCTCTCAACTTGTCCTTCTTTGAACAAAGAGAAAAAGAGTTCCATACTATACGTAAAGTATTTTTTGGCGTTTGTGGCATCCTAGAGAAGCAATTTCATAGCTTGAAACATATTATACGCATATCATTTATGTGATTGATCCTATAAAGAATGGAGGACTTGTAGCCAAAACCCTAATGTTAAAGGAAGTTGAAAACGTCTTCTATGTTCAATGTTACGACACCACTTTTTTCACTAGTAATTAGTTTTAATCTAAGGGATATCTACCTAATTTCATTTTTGATTTTCATACTTGGTGGAGTAATCCGTCTATTTGTTTATGATATGACATCTTATAATGCCGTTTTTTGGCTTATGTATTTTTCTTGTATCATGTATTGTATATTTAAATCTGTAGTGATTCCTCGTTATGCACATATTGTATCAACTTAGTTTGGCTTTTTGAAAAGAAAAAAGAATAATAAATAAATGTAATCAGCAGCAAAGGGGAAAAGTCAAAATGTAAGGAAACAACATTTTGTTAAGAAAATGATTAAAAAGGAGGTTCAATAAGCTTGGCGGAGCAGAGAAATGAATCACAAGGAGAACCAACAAGTTTACTCATGAAGTCAGCACAACTATATCTCAGACAAAGAGTATGAGCAACGGAAGAAAATCTATCGAGGTTAAGGAAATCTTGGATGTCTTGAATCAAAGTAGCATATATACTTAGGTAATTTGTGAGTAGGTTGCTTGAGGATATGAATACTATAAGAAAATGTATTTCGATGCCGTGATTTACATATCTGATGTTGGAATATACATCTGTTACAATGATAAATTAGGAAACTAATAATGGCTCATGAATACAAATTGCCATTGACTTATTCTATCAATAATGCTAATAACTGTACATCACTGATTGCTAAATATACACATATTCTATCACACCCCCGCAGTCGAAGCGGGAGGATCGCGTATGCTAAGACTGTCTCTGAAATCTTGAAACAGTACTAGGGGAAGACCTTTCGTGAAAATATCGGCAATTTGATATCGTGAGGGGACATGTAGAACACGTACTTGTCCACGAGCCACTTTTTCACGAACAAAGTGAATGTCCATCTCGATGTGTTTGGTGCGTTGATGCTGAACAGGGTTCCCAGATAAATATATCGCACTAACATTGTCACAGTAGACCATTGTAGCCTTGTAGATAGGACAATGTAACTCCAAAAGTAGGTTGCGTAACCAACAAGACTCAGACACCACATTGGCAACACCTCGGTATTCGGCTTCAGCACTAGAGCGAGATAATGTGGGTTGGCGTTTGGAAGACCATGAGAGTAGATTGTCACCAAGAAATACACAATAACCAGACGTAGATCTCCTGGTATCTGGACATCCGCCCCAATCGGCATCTGTGTAGGATATCAAGGATGCAGTTGATGAGGGATAAAGATGCAGTCCATACTGACGAGTGCCTTGAACATAGCGCAGAATGCGCATGAGAGCTTGCATGTGATCATCCATCGGATTATGCATAAATAAACAAATCTGTTGTACTGCATAGGAAATGTCAGGCCTAGTAAATGTGAGATATTGTAGAGCTCCAGCAAGGCTGCGATAGAGAGATGGGTCCTCATATGGTGTGGTACTTTTGGCGCTAAGCTTCGGTTTTGTGTCGACTGGGGTAGGACATGGCTTACACGAGGACATGCCAGCACGTTCAATGATCTCTTCTGCATACTTTTTCTGAGATAAAAATAGACCATCAGTGTATCGAGTGACTGCAATCCCCAAGAAATAGTTAAGAGACCCCAAATCTTTCATAGCAAATTCAGAACTGAGAAGTGATATGATAAATTTGCGAAGAGTATCAGATGAAGCAGTAAGAATGACGTCGTCAACATACAGAAGAATGTAGGCCATATTAGTATCTTTCTGGTAGATGAAGAGAGAATTGTCTGACTTACTTTGAGAGAACCCAATAGAAGAAACAAAATCTGCAAATCGTTTGTACCATGCTCGAGGGGCTTGTTTGAGTCCATACAATGATTTTCGCAGAAGGCACACATGATTCGGATGCTCTGGATCCTTAAAGCCTAAAGGTTGATGCATGTAGATCGTATCTTTGAGTTCACCATGCAAGAATGCATTATTTTACATCCAACTGATGAATAGACCATGCTTTAGAGAGAGCAATGCTGAGTACTGTTCGAATGGTGGATGGTTTAACAACTGGACTGAAAATCTCTCCGCAATCTATGCCAACCTGTTGACCTGCACCGTTACCTACAAGTCGGGCTTTATGCCTCTCAAAAGAACCATCAGATTTTTCTTTATGCCTAAAAATCCACATAGAACGAATAACATTTGCATCAGGTGGACGGGGTACTAAATCCCACGTCTTATTTTGAATAAGAGCATTGTATTCATCATCCATGGCCATTTTCCAATTCGGATCTTTTAGTGCTAACACTGGGTTACGAGGGAGAGGAGATTTGGTGACTTGGGTGTGGAGATTAATGTATTTTTGGTTTGGTTTAAAAATCCCATGTTGGCTCCTCGTAACTGGTTTGTTGTTAGAACTAAGGGTAGGCTGGGAAATGAAAGGATGTGGGATAGTTGGTGGAGAAGAAGTGGAAGGTAAAGTTTGGACCGATTGAGAGGTAGTTTGGTCCGAGTTGGGTATTTGGATGGGGGGTGCTGAGTCAGGTTGGGGTTGTGGCCGAAGAGATGAGGGAGTTTGGGCTGGTACTGATTGATCATGTGTTGGAGAATTTTGTTGAGTGATAAGGTGGTTTATAATGTAAGGGGATAATTCATTATCAAGAAATTGATAATTGGTGGTATTAGGAGTGTGCAGTTTAGAGAAGGGGAATTCTGATTCATTGAATATCACATGGCGGCAAATAATGATTTTATTTTGTGATAAATCATAACATTTGTATCCGCGATGATTGGAAGGATATCCTAAAAAAACACATGGGGTGGAACGAGGTTGGAGTTTGTTTATAGTAGATGATGGAAAAGGGGGGTAACATAAACACCCAAATACTCGTAAATGAGAGTAGGACGGATCCTTTTGAAAAAGAATTTTGAGAGGTGATTGATACTTCAAGTTTTTATTTGGTAAAATATTCAATAGATAAGTTGCCATTTGTAAGGCGTGGTGCCAAAAATTTGGAGGTAGAGAAGCATGAACTAGTAAAGTCCGAATTATATTATTAATGGATCGGATTTTTCGTTCAGCTTTGCCATTTTGAGATGAAGTATGAGGACACGAGAAGCGAAATGAAATTCCATTTGATTCACAGAGTTTTTGAAAATTGCCATTGACATATTCTCTACCATTATCACACTGAATATTTTTAACTTCCCGAAGAAAATGAGTTTTAATATATGCTCTTAATTTTTTAAAAGTTGAAAACACTTGAGATTTGTGTGAAATTGGAAAAGTCCACAAAAAATTTGAATGGTTGTCTAAATAAAGCACATAATATTTATGACCGGAAGTACTCAATACGGGAGATGTCCACACATCACTGTGTAATATATCGAATGGCATAAGAGTAGAGTTATCTGAATCAATAAATGGCATTTTAATATGTTTACCGAGAAGACATGAATGACAAAAAATTGAATTTGACTTTGAAGTAGCAATACAATCAATCATTTTATTTTTCCTAAGAGAATCTAAAATAGATGCTCCTGGGTGACCTAGACGGTCGTGCCAAACAGAAGTAGAAAGAGCTGCAAACTCGGAAGGAAATTTGTTTTTATTTGTGGCTGTATTGGTGATGGGATATAGCTGGCCTTGACTCTCACATCTCATTAGAACCATCCCCGTCTGAAAATCCTTCACAGAAAAACCAAATGGGTCAAATTCAACAGACACATGGTTATCGGTAGTGAATTTACGAACAGAGATTAAATTTTTAATCAATTTTGGTGCATGGAGGACATTTGATAAAGCTAATGGAGGGTGGGGGGAGGGTAAGTTAGCATTTCCAAAACCATGAATAGGAACTGAATGACCATTTCCTACGATAATACTATTATTTTTGCTCAAATTAAAATAAGATGAGAGGTTACCATGTGTGGATGTCATGTGAGATGTTGCTCCGGTGTCCATGTACCAAGATGGGTCAGACTGAGCGAGATGGAGAGTGTGGAGAGCAGCTTCAATATCTGTTGGACTTGGTCCAGTTGCAGTAAAAGCAGTAGGTGGCTTAGGTCCAAGAATGCCATTTTGTTGAGTTTTTGGGTTAGCATTAGGCCTATTCCAAAAAGATGGATAAGGTCATGGAGGAGGGGTCCAAGTAGGATACGGTGGCCACTGCCAAGGGGCCTGTTGTTGCTGCTGCCAGTAGGAACTCTGTCCGCGTCCACCACCGCCAAATTGTTGCCATCCACCACCGCCGTTGTTACTACGGCCGCCTCTGCCGGAGTTTCTCCCCTTACCGCGGTTTCGTCCCCGATTATTGTGGTTGCCGCGACTGCTACTGTTGTTGTTGTTGTTGACAGCACGTACATGATTGGTAGTAGGAGAGGTGGAAGAAAATGAATTTTCATCTGGTGATTTCATTAGCAAGGCTTCTTGAGATGAGGAGTGGCTGGATTCACGTGCAGCACGTTGAGCCATGGTTGATTCTTCTAGTTCCAACCGAGATTTCGCCGTTTCAAATGTCGGCAAAGGATCGTGTTGCTGAATGTATGTGAAGAAATCATTTTCAACACAAGACGAGTGTTGTTCACGGGAGAATCAACATTTGCAAGCTGATCGGCGAGTAATTTGAGACGATTGCAATAGGCTTTGGTAGATGGAAAATCTTCCAAATTCGTGTTGGTGAATTGATGTTCGAGGTGGACTGCTCTCGAATGCTTGTTATCTTGAAACATAGCAGCAATTCTTTTCCAACAGTTTTCAGAAGTATCATTGATTACCAGAATGGAACTGAGAATATCCTGGGTTACGGTGGCATACATCCACTGTAAAACGACCGCGTCGAGACGTTTCCAGAGACCAGGGTCATTTTTCTTTGTTGCTTCTGCGGTTTCTTTTTCTTTTTCATCAGTGGGAGTGATGATATGATCAAGCACATTATGAACACAAGCTTGAACTTGAAACAGGGCAGACCATGAAAGATAGAGGCTTGAATCGTTGTCCAACGTGATTGGAATGATGGATTTCACGTTGGTGATTCCAAAAGCAGAGTGAAATTTTGGTTGTTCGGTTTCTGTTTCAGATGGTGTTGCTGCCATGGCTGCAGGTAAAGGAAAGTTTGAGTGGTGCGGAAGAATTAGAGTGGCGGCTAGGAAAGAATTAGAGAAGGCAGATCGAAAACCTAGCTGATACCATATAAGAAAATGTATTTCGATGCCGTGATTTACATATCTGATGTTGGAATATACATCTGTTACAATGATAAATTAGGAAACTAATAATGGCTCATGAATACAAATTGCCATTGACTTATTCTATCAATAATGCTAATAACTGTACATCACTGATTGCTAAATATACACATATTCTATCAAATACAATAACGGAATGTGTGTAGCAAATAACAACTTAAAAGTTCAATTCAACCCTCGTTGAATGCGGCATGAATCTTTGCAAGTAGGATGTCACCTCATTTTTGTTTGACAGTTGATACTAAAAGTCATGTTTATGTTCTTCTAAGTGTATGTAAACTGGGTTACATGATTTTTGTGAGGAATGAGAATGATATTTCATCACCAAAATAGATAAGAAAAAAATTAAATTAAAATTAAACATTAAAATTGAAACAGTTAATGAGATTACACGATTCATAAAACAAAACATGTCGTATAACATTTTAAGATTCCAATAATTGCTAATTTATCACTCCCTTACATGTTTTACATTGTTCTTTTAATGTAATTTATTCACAAACATTCTAAGAGGAATATAAATAAACAATTATATGAGAAAGATGATGAAAACCAAGACAAAAGAAGAAGAATTTTGATCTAAAATTTCTTTCAAAATGAACAATCAGCAGATAACTACCTTTATCCATTTTTTTGCCATTCTAGTTGTAGTTACAGTTGGTAAAATTATTATAAAGTTTATATTAGAAATTTTCCTTCGCAATTTCTGTAAACTAAAGCATTTTGCTGTTTGTGACAAAATTTGACTTATGATGCGGCAGAAGAATGAAGAATCTACTACAAATAATTTGATATTATTTTTATTTTTGGTGGAGCATTGTATTTTATTATTATATGAAGTTTACTTGATAAAAAAAATATTATATGAAGTTTAAATTAGATAATATGAAGCCTAATGGTTTTATTAGAGTTGGAAACATGGGGATATATAGAACAAGATGGATCAAAGGGAGTACGGACAGTAAGAAAGAGAGCGTGTGTATCTCTCTTTTAATTGCATTATTATTTTGATGCCTGTATTCTACTAAAAATCAATCAAAGTGAGTTGGACTAAATCGACAAATTATTACCAATTTTGTTTAGGCAAACTTTATGGTACATCCAAAAATTTGAGTGTATTGGTATACCAAATCAATAAATTAATAGTTAAATGTGTTATTTTTTGAAGAGAAAATTATTTTCTATCATTAAATCTTATTTACCAAAAACGTCAACGAAATAAAATTTAATTTTTCTGAATTTTTAGTACTCATAATAGAGAATTTTGATTATTTTTTACAATAAAATAAAATGTAAAAAAATATAGTATGATTTTAATAAACAATGAAATGATATTTTTTCTTATGAAATGACATTTTCTAAAATATAAATATTAACAAATAACTCTTTATTTCATAAAAATAATAGTTAATTTAAAGATTTTTAAAGTATGAGTATCGGTACATCTTAATTTAGAGATATGTACGGTAGAAGAAGTTCCCTTTTGTTTAATGAAATGGCCATTCCAAATATTCAAATGTGGTTTCTCATTACTGCCAACTCCTAAGAATACTTAGTCAACCAATTTAAAAGTTCGATTCTTTTTTAAAACTGTATGCCTGGTTACATGTTCAACAACATGGTTTAATATACAAAGAATCTGTAATTTAGTCCCTACATGATATATAAATTCATAAATTATTACCAATATTGTTTAGTTTGGTCTTTAGAGATTCCTATATATGCATAGAACAAGTCAGTGTGTCTAGGCAATGGAATGAAGAGAAATTATAAACAAATTAAATTACAAAAAAAACTATATTGATTCCCATGAAAAATATAGTAATTTGGATCTATGTAAGTTGATCATTTCATCAACTGGATTTTTTAATTTTAAAATTTATCTGAAATTTTATACAGTTGACATGAAAAAGAGTCGATTGTATGATTATATTCATTAATAGAAAAGATATAATCACGTCTGTGTGAGTTTAACTCAGTTGGTAATGACATTGCATAATATATATATAAGAATCAAAATTTGAACTCTAAACATCACACTTATTCACCTCAATAAGAGAAGAATTTCTAGTCGCTACATAATTTGAAAAAGAAAATCAATAACGATAAAATTCCAATGAAACTTAGTCGCTAAATCAATAACAATAATCTATACCTATATACCCCCTTTAAAAAAAGTTAATTCATACCAATATATAAAGCGGGATGCACCTTTTTAAGCTGAATATTTTCTTTCACTTTTATTCTTTAATTAATCTATTTTATCTTTTTTATAATATTATATAAATTGTAAGTTAAAAATTAGTTAAATCTCAGTAAAATAGGAACAATCTACAATAATAGGATGGACAATCTATAACAACTCGAACAATTTTGGAAGGAAGGAGATGGGGAGAGTTCAGTTTGGTGGAAGTTGATATCTACCATTCGTGGTGGAGTGGGGATGGAGGCGGGGGGTTGATTTGAGGAAAATGTATGTAGGGTGGTGGCCTGGTGGGTGGAGGAAGTAGCACTTATTTTTGGTTGGATCACTGGGTGAGGGGCGCTCCTCTTAGGGTCCTTTTTGATCTGGCTGAAAACAAAGAGTTGACTGTGCAGAAGATGGAAAGGAGAGGGTGGGTGGATGGTGGTGGAGCTAGGGTGTAGCGGGGGTGCCTTTTAGCTTAGGAACAGGAGAGTATTGTCACACAGTATTCATTTTTACGCGTGATATTGTTTTGCGGGATCATATTGCTGACAGATGGCGATGGATTCTTGATCCCATCGATGGCTACTCCATTAAGGCAACATTTTGGCCGGTCATTTTTCTCTAAGTAATATGATTTACTATTTAATTATAGGCAAATTCTATGGTACATCCAAAAATTTAAGCGTATTGGTGCACCAAATCAATAAATTAATAGTTAAATGTGTTATTTTTTTGAAGAGGAAAATTGTTTTCTATCACCTATAATTAAATCTTATTTACCAAAAATGTCAACGAAATAAAATTTAATTTTTCTGAATTTTTAGTACTCATAATAGATAATTTTGATTATTTTTTACAATAAAATGTAAAAAAAATTAGTATTATTTTTATAAACAATGAAATGATATTTTTTCTTATGAGATGACATTTTATAAAATATAAATATCAACAAATAGCTCTTTATTTCATAAAAATAATTGTTAATTTAAAGATTTTTAAAGTATGAGTACCGGTACACCTTAATTTATAGATGTACCGTAGAAGTTCCCATAATTATACTGTACTTATAACAAGGGAGGGGGGAGGGAGGGGAACTGGTCCATGTCTGTCCTCCTTGGATCCATATAATAATCATACCATGTTTTTTATTTCCTTATTAAATTAGTCCTTAAACTTATAAAAATTAAACGTGCATTTTCTCACATATAATAGACGTGCATTGTGGTTTAAATGACATAGCAAAGTACAGTATGATATTTGCATTTAATTTGCTCCATTCAATACAAAGCAAATTAGAATCAAGGATTATCATAAAAAAAACAAATAATCAAGGATTAAAATTGATTAAATAGGAAAGAATCATGCTCGATTAATTATTCAAACACGTTAAAATTGAACATAATTTATGCTAAGAAAAGTAAAAATTTCCAATAAAAAAATTAAAAATGTTATGATTGCACAGAATCTTGTGATGAAGAAATTAATTATTTTTTCGGCATAGATGAAAAATCAGGGTTTTTACTTTTCAATTTACACTATAAATAAAAAGTTGAAGAATAATATCACCTACCAAAGCATCATATTCTCTTACGACATCATGGCTTTTACAAAACGCACGATTGCGATTGTGATGCTTTTATCCTTATCAATGATAATTGCTATTGCAAGTTGTGAGATTAGGGCACCAATCAAGGTATAAGAGACTCTAATACATTCAACGATATTTTATTTCATAAACTGTGTATGGTAGTTTATAGTTTTTTCTTATTGCATCTCCAATCTAGAAAAGGTAATAAACCTAAAGTTTTTTTCATAAGTGGTTCCCGTACAAACAATTTAATTAATAATTTTATTTAGCCTTATTTAAGCTGCTATGCATAATTCCTTCAACAACAACAACAAAAAACCGATGTCGATCTTCGTAAGCATAGATCAGTTGATAGAGATAATATTGTATATTAAAAATGATGTGTGAGCTCTAACCATTAAGCTACCTAACCAAAAAAACATATCAAACTATGATTCGATTCAATGTGCTTTAAGCAACCTCAAAGATACCTCCATTAAAAATGCTCATAAGCATATAATAATTTATAGTTTATTTACTTGTTTACGAACGATATTTTATTTCGTACAATGTCTATCTTAAGAAAAAATATATTTTTTTTCTAACCTCAAAAGGTTGGTCCAATAATGGTAAAAAGATAGTCTTTTTAGAGCCATGTTAATAGGTTCATCACATCACTTATGCAACTCAAACATATATTGCTCACACCTTTAATAATTGCTTTATTTGTAACTTTGAATTTGAAAAAATAAACCAACTTTTGATTAGATGATATGATAGCTTATTTAACTTACTTCAATCATTTCTTCCTTATTTATAGCTGTATTCTATAATATATTTTTTCTTGCAGAGTGACATTGAAGATGAAGTAGATAAGCCATGTGATTCATTCAAAGTGCCACCATCAGAGACCAGCCAAGCATGTGATATTGGTGAATTTAAGCCACGAGTGTTAATACTCCCACTCCTCATTTTCGTGTCATTCATCTATTTTGGTCAATATTTTGTTTTTGTAGCTCCTGTAATACTTCTTATAGTATTAATCTTCTTCTGGGTTGTAATTAAGTAGGTTAATATGTGTGCTTTTGTTTTTAATAAAATTAAATTAGACTAACATTCAAGATTAATTATTAAAGCAAGCACAATAATTATTATGGTCATAATCAAAGTTTTTTGATTGTGTCTAAAACTGTATAATGTTGACATTAAGAATTGTTCCCATAGCCGTAGTAGTTTCTCTTTTCTTTCAGCTTATATCACAATTATATAGTCCTATGATTTGGTGAATAATGTTTCTTTACACTTTTTGTTTATTATTCAATGTATTATGATTCCAGTTTTTTTATTTTACTTTTGTCTTTTCAAGACTTAGTTTATGTTTTATTTTATTTTTTGGTACAAACATTTCCTTTATATTTTATTCTATTTGCGAAAATCTTTACAGTCAAACCCAAGATTTCAGGATTACAAATTTTTTACTTTAATTTAATCAAGATCCAAAATGCAATCTGAACATGAAAAACGTTGTGGAACCATCCACATTAGACAAGACATATATGAGACCAACCCAAGCATAACTTCTTTTCTTCATAGAAAGCAAAATTTATTAAATAATGGGAGACAAAAGGGTAGTGGATACCCTCTTTACATCAATAAGCAGTCCTAATTTTACAATAAAGTAATAAACATAACATAAGATAATGATGCATTTTCAAGCTTGCCTTATATCCATATCAAGCTTCTAACTTTGATCAATTCCACAACCTCTTTTAAATTCCACACTGATCATAGATTCCCCGCATTCACGGATTCGGGACAGTCGCATTCACGAAGTCCAAATTCAATCTCGGTATTTTGAATTATAAACCATCAAAACATGGTTATCACTTCTCAGTATTTATTGCATTTTTTTGGACCAAGATTGAACAACCACTGATGTCCCGAATGCGTGAATGCTGGATCTACTCACAGCAGGGAATCCGAATTCAAATTAAAACCATCAATACATGGTTATCACTTCTGTCTCAGATTATAACAACAGCATAGGAAAGACATTACAGGTACAAAACAACTAAACATAGCAAAAATATACAAGATCACATTTTAGATTTATACTAATTATCAGCCAGCCAAAATTGGAACCCTCTTATGCCCTATAAAATGCTGCTTAAGCATATGATAGTTATTTCTATAGTGCTCAAGTGAGAAGCACAGTTGCCGGATCACCTCGCGTTTCTCTTCAGCTGCTTCTAAGATCTCTGTCTTTTGCCTCTCCACCTGTTCCTCGAGTTTCTTCGCTTTTATTTTCATCTCTTCTACTTGTCTACATGCTTCTTCCATTGCAGAAATCAGTTGTACATGTTCCATATGTAATTCGTTCAAATGGAGGTCGAGACTTCCAATCCTACCGTCTCTGGAGTTCACATCTTCCTTGAGTGAACCTACTTCTACATTGAGGTTATCTTTCTCTAGTTTTAAGTTATCAAGGCTTACATTGAGATCCTTTATGTTGCTCTCTCTCAACTCAATTTCTGCCTTTAGCAAGTCGATTCCATTTTTCAATTCTGCCTCCATCTCTATCTTTTCGGATTGAATGTTTCTGATCTGCTCTTCAAATGATCGACCTCGGCTTTCCCACTCTCTGATCAGCTCTTTCAAATGCGTCTGTTCTACCAACAACTTTGACATTTCAGACTTCAAATTAGCTTTCTCGGGGAAGATTTTCTGCTCGGCATCAGATACAGCTGTTTTCAAGTCCCTGATCTCATGATCCCGGTCCGATAAACTAGTCTTTAACCTTGCAAGTCTTTCTTGAAGTTTCGTGCTCTCTCTTTTCTCGCTGTTGAATTTGGTTTTCCAAGTAGCAACATCCTTTTTAGCCGAGTCAAGCTGATCCTGCAGCTGCTGAATTCTTTCTGAGGATTTATTTACCTCGGTTTTCAGTGAAGCAACTTGTGTTTCGGAAGCCTTAAGATTTTCTTTAGTGATTCGAAGCTCCTCCCCGAGTGAGGCTGTGTCACCACTTGGCTCGAACAATTCCTTATCTACACCATCAATGCTTCCTTCAACTTCCAACTCAACACCAACATCTATATTTCTCGAATCTAAGGATTTGAAGTTTTCAAGTTCAGTTTTTAGTTTAGTGATTTCTTCTTCCGAAAGTCTTAACTTTTCATTTGCAATCATCAATTCTTGTTCGTATGCATTAATTTTGGCATAAACATCGTCGGCATTCTCGTATGTCGCCCCACTAGATGAAACTGAAACCTCTGCATGTTCCCCTTCCTGTGTCCAAAGCTTTTCTTTTACCTCGCGCAGTTCATTTTCCAACTCGGTTATTCTTCTGTTCATCCCTGGATCAGTACCACTCCGCGAGAAAGCTGAATAATTGTTAACCGATGAATCATCAGATTCGTCCTCGGAATCTGTCATAGTAGAGGACTCGTCTTCTCCGTCTTTTTGGTTTATATCAGACGCATTTCCACCAGTTCCAAGAAAGAAATCAAACCCGGCAGCTCGGTTGCTTGATTTACGATGGGTCACGTTAGGAGAGGGCAAAGTTGAGGGCGGTTCAGAGCCAGTGTCTGAAAAACCCGATCCTTGGGATTGGAGATCAGATTGTACATTCTTCCGCAACTCTCCTGTCACATGATCGTAACGTTCGGCCAATGATCGGTAACCACGGTAAAACTCCTCAACCAAAGCAACCAATTCTGGCCTCTTCTTGTAATACATTTCTGCTTTTTTGGCGAATGAATCTGCATCCTCTTCTATCAGCTTCAACATCCGTTTCACATTCCGGTCCATCTCTGAGATTAAAGATGATTTTGTCAAAAGGGTGAGCTAAAGATAAATAACATTCTATTTACCATCAAAAAAGTATTAATATCTAGGCTATCTTAAACTAGATAATAATCATGGCAACCAGAATTATGTAACTCCATCACCAGTTACCAACATACTAGTTGAAGAGTTTATCATTCAAATCACAAATCTCCCCAAGAAGGCGAATAAAGAAATAATAGGCATACAGCTATGTATAAAAAAATAAAAATAAAATATATCACTATAAGAGCACTGCAATTGTCCTAAAGGAGTAGCTCAGTGGTTTGGTTTGGGTTGAGACAACACAGGAATTATATGTAGATCCAGGGTTCAGTACTTGCTACTAACATTTCCTCCTTCTCTAAGCATATGTTTGGATAAGCGGTGAGTCTGTCAAAATCACGATGACAACTTAATTTTGATGAAGGTCCAAAATGTAACTTTCGCCAAAACTTCAGAGGCTCACCGTGATTTTGACAATCTCAAAGTAAACCCAAGCATGCACTAACAAACTGATAAAAAATATTTGCCTATAAAATTAAGATATAAATAAGAGCATGTGCAAATTGTAGTAGTTAGCTAATAGCTAGCTTACCTTCAAGATTTTCAAAGAGCCACTTAGAATTCTTGGGACTGATATGACTATCCCACCACCAAGAATGTGACTTTCTTGATTCCAACCTCTTCATTTGCTTGCTAGAATTAACCTAAGATAACAAAATAACCAACCATTATTATGTGCAAGTTCATTCTAATAACATAAATAACACATGCAATTACATAACACTTACCCCAGAAGCAGCCATTTTCCAGAGCAACTACTAGCTAGCTCCTGAAACCCTGATATTGACAATAATAAACACAAAACAGGAAACATATAAAAAACAATTAATCAACATTAAGATGCATTTATAAACTAACAATAAAAAATAAATGTTACATCTATGTGGACCACACCTACATGGGCCTGTATTCCACCGACCCAGGCCCAGAACGAAAAGACGTAGACAACAAACAACAAACAAACAGTGAAATTGAACAATACAAGAAGTGTGTGAGTTTTGCCACAATCCTTAGAACACTAACAATATACTTTCTAACACGTATTTTTTTAAGGCGTTAAAATTCATGCATAGCATGAAATACTAATTAAAGAGAGTGAATTGAAAAATGTGGGCAATGCTAGCAAAGTAACCATTTAATAATATTATTATTATTATCTATGAGAAACAACTGGGTTATGTAAGATACAGCTATTTCCACGTGTCGTATCACGTAATCACCGCTCCAAAACGTGGTTGTTGACTAGTTGGTTGCATACGTATTATTTTATTTTATTTTTGAAATAAAAGAAAACAAATTTATATATTTGTTTGTTTATCATAATCCTAACTGTTTATGAATATACAGTTATGATATTTCAAAAACCAAATTGTGATATATTTTGTCTTTTTTTCTTTAAGAAAGTTTCATTGATTTTGTCGAAAAATCCAAAACTGGTGTTTTCCTTAGGATAGTTGATAAGATTAAGACAAAGATAAGAACCATATGACAAGGTATTTCATTTCATTTCACCTAAGACAAATAAAAAAACAGCTGAATTATTAGTAGAAATTAAAGATAGAAAAAATATAAGTGATTTGGAATAAGAGAAAAGAGTTTAGTTACCTGAGAGATTAAGCAATGGATCTAGGAACAAGAAGAGGGAGAGATTTGAGGAGAGAGAGAGAGAGGTTTGGAATGTGAAAGTGTTATAAAAATATGATATGAAGATGTTGAAGTGATACTTGTATTATTATGTATGGTGGGGACATATAGGAAAAGAAAGTGGCCGGGAGGGAAGGTCTTTGTAGTTTGTCTATTCTATTTAATGTCCATTAACATCCCATTACTCCTTTTCTTTGGTCAATTCCTTCTTTTTCTTTTTGTTCGAATTATATCATACTTATTAAAATGCAATGATATTTTCCTAAAAATAAATATATGTTTTGTTCTTCATTTGTTTGGTTATCTTGTATTTGGGGATTTTGGTAAGAAAGAAACACTCGATTTAGAAGTTACTCTAATTTTGTTGAAGACAAATCACTCTAATTTTGTTTTTAGCTATCATATATGGTGGTTTAATCCTTTTTATATTTAGAAGTTACTGTTTAACGAGCAGTTTGTTGGCTCCGATTTGTGTTCCTTTTCTATTGAACTTGTATTATGGCTCATGTTGCTTTTAATCTTTTTGGATGTTATTGTAACTGATTTTTTCTTCCTCTGTCTTTCTTAATACTCTCCTTGTGCAGGAATGATTAGGAAGTACAATCATTCACTTTTTATTAGGTCAAAAATATATGATTCAATTTTTTTCTTAAATATTAAATTTGTTAATTTACCTTCGCATTTTCAATCGCCATATTAAATATCGAACATGAATGAACCTTAAGGAAAACACATTCTAAGGTCAAACACCACAAATAGGTTCTCTCCATTTTATTTTTTAAGGAATATTGAATATTGTTTATTGCCTTTTCATATTCAGAAAAAATCTCAGTCATATATACTATGAAAAAGAAAATATCTCAATCATTAAAAAATTAACAAAATCTCAATCATTAAAATTGTTGTTCCCATATTGCCGCGTTGAAATTCAAAATATAATTTAGGAAGCGAGTTTAAAGAGCGTGAATGAAAATATAAACAAATGTGCCGTCCAGACTCCAGACTACAAGGACATTTTCACGTTAATTGAAAAAGGAAGTTAATTTCTTTAAGTTTTTGCTTGTGTCATAAAAATAAAGGAAACTGAAATCAATGAAATTGTTTTAGGAACAATATCATTAGATATAGTAATAAAATCGGTTGACATTTACATATATTTTATCTTTCAAAAAAAAATTACATATATTTTACATCACCAACTCTATTTTATATTCATATATTTGAACAATGTGAAATAAAAAAATGGCATGATTAATGACTACTAGAATTCCCTAGCTGCCACGAGGATTCAATTTCAAGAGAGCTTAAATCATCTTCCAGCTAACTTAGCTAAGTCCTACTTAATTTTTTAATCTTTTTCAAATTCCCTCCTTTAGACTTTCAAATTGTACTACGCGGTGTTTAGTATTACAAGAAAATATATTAGTGTCAATTTTTTTTAAGAAACCAAAATGAATTATATTATCAATCAAAAGTGTCCTTTCTAGTACAAGGAGTACTTAGGAGGAAACAGCAAAATTCAAACAATAATTATAATATTTACTATTCACCAGAAAACAGAAGAAAATAAAAACTATTAGCATATATCAAGCATGGTGAACGGACTAAGTCACCATCCATGAAAATTGAAATGTGAAGGACTTAATCTTGTCGACCACCTGAGTTACCGTAAGAATCTTATCTAAAAACAACTTGTTGTTTCTTTCTTTCCAAATTTTCCAGACAGTAGCAAACCATATAACCTGTAAGATGGATTGACGAACCTTTGATGAGCCACCCAAATTACTAAATTAAATAAAATTCTCATGAAAATGTTGAGGAGCAACCACAGAGATGCCTAACCACTTATAAATGATATGCCAGACAGACCCAAAAACATTACAGTGTAACAATAAATGAACAGTTGACTCTGATGAGTCACAAACAGCCACACACTCCAACGAGTTTTGATCAATAACATTGCGACGAAATAGATTATCCTTTGTGGGCAACCTATCACGGAATAGCCGTCAAGCAAACAACACAACTTTTAAGGGAACATCCTTGTGCTAAAGAGATGAAACGGGCACCACTGTATCTGTAGGAATTTGCGCTGTTATATAATTATAGACACTCCAAAACGAGAATGAATTTGAATTTTACAAGCTCCAAAGCCACCGGTCATCCTTGTTAACCTGCAGGGTAACGTTAAGAAGCAGTAATATAAGTTCTCCCACTAACTCCTCCTCCCACGCAAATAACCTCCGCCTCCAAACTCACGCACCACCATCCTCCCCCCACCCTAACTGACTCATAACAGACACTGTCTCCCTATTATACGTCGTCAGATCAAATAACCTGCTAAACCTGACACTAAAAGACACCCCACCAAGCCACACATCCATCCAAAAATGAGTGTGTTTCTCATCTCCAACCAAATGTCTAACATTATCACTAAACCACTCCTCACTACTCAACGCGTGAATATCACGCCACCATAATGACGACTCTCGACCACCAATTTTTGACATATTTAAAAATGTTATTCAACATATACGTGAAATAAGATGTCATATAAAGTAAGATTCTATAAAATTTCAAGTTAAATCTCAAAATTGAATTAAATACCATTGGTCTATAAAATGTGAACAATATTTGAAACAATTTTTTTTAATAAGTATACTTAATCGTTAAAACTTGTTAACATAGGACGATGTAATCATGGAATTTCACCTCTTAATTTCCGACAGAATGCTCCAAAACATGTTTCATTATGCAAAGTCTCCATTAAGTGTTCCCTTGTTTGTATCACAAATGCTTGATGCTTGATTCCATATTCTAAGCATATGCCGAAAATAACAATATTTTTCCTAGTTTTAATCTCAACAAATGTTGTTCTAAAACAAAGATATAAATAAGTGTCCATTGAAAGCACAACATAGATAATGCAAACCCAATATTCATTCACAAGCACATAGTCAACTAAGTGTCCTTAATTTGATCATTAAGGAATAATGAAGAATGCAAATAGCAACTTCCTTGTTTGCATTTCTGTTGGGATATTATTCTTTATGCTGTTCAACCTTGCCAATGCCCAAAGTTAGTACTCCCTTGTGTCACAATTTTCTTTTCCTTTTCTTCTTTTTAGAGACAAAATCGTTATTGAACTACAATTTGAAGGAAAAAAAAACTTACATTATATTTTTATTTGTTTCATTTCAGATCAAATCCAACCAAGAAGAAATGTCAATCTAAGCCCTTTTATAAGTTGGAGCAGTGCTTACTTTTGCATGATGAATGTAATTAGCAAACAAATTTGTGTTTGGATGAGTATTTGTTAGAAGTAGTTTTGAATTAAATTTGCAAAAGTTTGGTATAAAATTTAGTGTGATAAAAAGTTATTTTTTATTACTTTTAATCAAATTGATATTTGGAAATAAAAATAAATACCTATTATCAAAAAAAATTACTAAAAACAAGTTTGACAAACACAAAATAATTTGGATTTTATGTAGTCTCAACCCTATGTATGCACGCAGTCCTCCACATCATGATCGTTTGTTTAAAGATCATGCGATTCATTTTTCAAATGTTTTTATTAAAATTTAGATTGTTCGATAATAATGATTTGCAATCTAAATATTTTTGACTTCACACAATTCAAATCCAAATAAATTATGATATTTATCTCCGTGAAACATTGTCTATACATGTCTCTTCTACACACAATAATATATGTATTCTTTTTAAAAATTTCTCATTGATGACAATATAATACTCATTTCGGTCCTTATTATAAAAAAAACAATTGATTTTTAGATTCATTGTATAAGTGATGTATTTAGTCTATATTTATAACGAGATACATTAATTATTCAATGAACCTAAAAAGACAATTGTTTCTTATAATAAGGATCGGAGAGAAAGTATTGCTTTTGATTATTATCAATGAACATATGTGTAATCTCTTCACTCTATATATTAACAATGCTTACTTCGAAATGTATGTAGCATTCAAATACTTGCAACCTCAAATCCAATAATTACACAATCAATATAAATGGTACTCTAAACGTGCAAGACTCTGATATCCATGACTTCTGTACGGGTGGTTGCTATGATCACACACTTTTGGTCTTCAAATGCATCCAAGATGTCAAGAGAGACTTCCATTTCGCAACTAAAGCACACATCTCCTTTGTCAAGAATATTACTATGAATGCTTGCAATGAACTTCAAGGTAACATCATAACCACAATACCCACAAAAATACTATGTAACTTTTATTAAAATTAAAAACTGTCAAGATAAGTTGGTTAAAATGAATTTTTTATTATTAATCTTTGGGCTCATCATAACTTTTTATTTGGTACTTTTGATTATGTAGGTTTTGATTTATTAAACTATAAGGATCCTAACAGTGCCACAAGTTTGTATGGGAGAATGTATATGCCACTTCTTTCAACACTAATGACTATGGCCTTCATTGCTACCTTTGGTGTGTGACAATCTTCTAAGCCTTCTGCAAATGGATTATGGAGACAAAGGATGAGATGGCAAAAACATTTTAATTATTTTTGCATGGCCATGTATTTAATTAAATGTCCTTGTTGATTGCACCAATAAAAAAATGTATGTTTATGATGATTCCATATGTATTCACCCAAATAAATAAGCAGCAGTGCAGTGGTAATTTGCTTTTACTGTTATGCTCATTTTTTTGGTATTAACCCTTCTATTTTCAGAGATTTGAACTCTAATTCTCTCAAACGATCCGTCTTAAAGTTTATTAACCTCTTAAGCCCCATAAGTTGCTTCATTTTCGAACTTATAATTAAAGTTCAATCTCGTCTAGGTGGATACCACTACCAAAGTTTAAGCTTTTAAATTGTGTGTTTTATCCTTCATCTAATCGAACTCTAGATTCTTCTAAACAATTCATCTTTAAAGTTTATTAACAATTTGCACTCTTGGTTAAAAAAAATTGTTTGCATTTCTATTAAATGGTAAAAAAAAAAATCCCTATAAATTGCTTCATTTTTTATCTTAGAATTAAAGTTCAAGCGATACCAAAACTAAAATTTCAAGCTTTTAAATCGTGCTTTGTCTTTCAAGTTGGCTAACAGTACGTGTATCAAATTGCCTAACAGTACGTGTATCAATTAAGTGTACTAGTGATTGTTTTACATTGCCACGTAAAATTTGAAAGAGTATGATTACAACTATATTCACATGCTCCTTACAAGCCATTAACTCATATTCCAAAATTGCAGTTCAATTCATCTTTCATTGAAAGAAAAATATCTGCCCCCAAAAAAGAATAACAATGCTCACCCATTAAAGGCATCCCCGTAACGAACTCTTAGAAGTGAGGGTTACATAAATATGGACTACAATTTGTGAAAAAGGTTTGTTTTCCTAATCAGTTTCAACACAAATAAAAAGTAAGGCCAAATCATGCCCCAGCATTCCTTCTGCCGACACGAGCAACAAAACCAGCTTTGATTGGAGCAACTGATCTTCCTGATCCACACTGCAAGCAGTAAACCAGCGTTTTAGAATACTGAATGGTAAAACAATGGGAACTGGTAAAAGTGTAATAGAAAATTCACCTTTTCACACCGGAGAAAGAAGAGACGGTTCTCCTTTGAAAGTAATGTGTCCGGACTCTTGCATCCAATACAAATGACATATTCATCTGAGAAAAAGAATGTGTAACAATTTAAATCGATAACCAGGACAATAATCTTAGATTAATAGTCTTGCAAACTTTTTGTTTTGCTTTGCTGAATCTTAAAAAAAAAATACTGGAAAATATATAGGCAACAAAAGCACAAATAACAACAGAACTTTCATATGTGCATCCATTTCTGAAATGCAGCAGATTATTAAACGTTAAAAACAAATACTTACTGATATATCGTCGAAGAATTCCTTCAAAGTTCTTTGGTGCAAATCTTCCCTTCACAACCAATCTTTGCTGTCCATCTAGGGAACCGCTAGTACCCAGTTCAGCAAGCAAGAAAGCCATAACATGGTCTGGCGGTCGATGCATCCTGAAAGATCAGGTAACAGTACAGCAACAGCACATTAACAAGAGGGGAGTATTAAGGATAAAAAATTAGTTTCTGATATGTAGAAGAATAATACGGGGTATTATACAAGCTCAACAAGTGAATAAAGAATAACCAAGAGTGATGATAATCACTCGACAAATAGAATCGCTAGGTTTTTCATTTTAAAAACATCTCAAATCACAATTGTTATCTTGCAGACGTTCATACATTTGGACATGTATTGTTAAGTTCTAAAGATACACCAATTTATAATATTATTTATTGGCCTCTAGTGAAAGTTAAAGACGTGTATGTGTATAGTGCCAGATAAAAAAAAATATCAACATACGATTTGCACAGGTCCATAAAATTCACAAACACAGTTTTCTTTGTGCCTTCACGGAGAACTTGAGGAGGCCTCATAACTGTCCTTCGCCGATCTCCAGCAAGATCTGGATTATGTTCACGTAGAATGTTGAACACCCTGCCAAGAAGCTGTACCAAAAATCGTTTAGAATCCACAAGAAAAAAAAAACAAAAAAAAAAAGCAGGGAGGATTGGAAGCAATTTCCAAGTAAAAACTGAAAAGGGTAGATTGCAAATGCTTTATAGGTAATATTTTGAACACAGCTCGTGATCCAAGGGAAGTGAATTGGCTTTGATTCAACAAGGATAAAATGTTGAATCCTATATAATCAAAATATTCTCCAAGGCTTATGTTGATCATTAATTAACATGCTTCAATTTGAAAAATTGAAACAAACAAGTCTAGACATAAAACATCAGCCCGTCAGAAGACCCAAAACAGTCAATTAAACTATTCTGGACACATAGATTAAGAGATCCATAAGAACCAGATAATAACTAATTTGAATCATCTTGTTCCAAAAAAACTAATTTGAACAGATGAGAGGTAAAATCAGCTCAGAAACACTATGGAATTAGTTGATGAAAGTGTACAGAAATTTGAAATTGACATTGAAAGAAGTTAATTAGATGTACATCAGCATAAAAAATGGCATACCTCCTCATATTGATAATCACGATCACTCCCTTCCCAAGGATAACGAGGCTGCAAAGCAACAGCTTCTTCTTCTTCATCTTCATCATGATCTAAAAGCAATAAATTACACCATAAGTTTAACATTCATTAGCCTTCCCTCAAGGCATTACTTGTACTCAGAACGAAGCACAGTCCACTATCAACACAAATTATATTCATTTATAATTTTATTTGACTGTTTACCATCCAAATCTTCAACTGCCTCTGCACCAGGGACACTCTCATCAATATCATTTAAGTTACTAATTTCAACCTACAATCAAATAACAAACTTCAAGTGTCAAATTGCAACCAATAAATCTAGTCGAGCCAAATAAAAAACTCCAACTCTGGAAAAAGTGTCTTACAGGCTTCTTCTTCTTCTTTTTCAAACCAGAAAATGCACTGTCAGTCCCATCAGAAACTGCAAGTGAATAGCTATTAATAATCAACATTGCCGAACCACCATTATCAGATAACTTTAAAAACATAAACCATGCCAGGAGATTGCTAATGCTTGTCTGTTACTATAATTTACATACCTGGCAGATTTTCTATCTTCTCGGCCAATTTATCCACTGATTCATCATCTGCAGGATCTATAACTGTAACTTTCTTCTTCTTCTTTTTCTTAGTAGGATCAAATGGTGCAATCTGCAATATAGTAATTCATGCAGCAGCAGTTAGTACAGTTACTACAAACTGAAGTACCAGCCTTGGTTATCATATATTAGTATCTAACAATATATGCAAATCGTGTCTCGATTCAATAGTAACAATCCAATCAATACAAATCTCTGGTGTGTATCTGTTTTGAACATGAATCTCATCTTGAGTCATTATGCATTGTCATGAATCCCGAATCACTACAGTCTACAATGAATCCTGATTCATTCTACTGAGTCACTTCCTAAACATAGTGTAGCCAGACATTTTCCTTTTGTCATTTGATTTATGACTTGAATCTTGAATCATTTTGAGGTTAGTAGATGATACATGAGCTTATAGTTTTCTACGTCAGTTGTTTTTCCTAATTTCCTTTAAAATGTCATTTTTTTATTGGTAATGTATCTTACAATTGATAATAAGATTCAATTCAGGATTCAGAAAATAGGTCTTCCTATTCATAGTTTGAAATAACCATGGTACCAACTAATCAAGATATCATGCATTATAAATCAAATATCATCATCCCAAATCACCAATTTACAACAATGAAATTCAAAAAAACTGATTACAGAACATCGGGCACAATCAAAGGAAACACAGCAGTGAGAAAGCATTCTTAAAACCAAAGTTGACAACGCCATATAGCGGAAAACAGCAGATTGTTAAAATTCAGTTACGCTTCAGCAACTACTTGACAGTATTTTGTACTAAATAGCGTATCGCTGAACAATAGCGGTAGTCCAGTTCCACTACATTATAGCAGTATAGCACCGCTATAGCTAAAACTTAACAATATTGCTTAAAACGATGGATAACTATGGGGAAAATAAACTTACGTCTGGAACCTCCTCCTTCAAACCACTTGGTGTTTCATCTGCCATGCTTGCTGCAGTACAGGTAACCAAAATTAGTACATAGGACTCAAATAACTCTCAAAATTAGGTAACAATATTGCTTAAAATTTCTCTCTCATTTCTTGGCATCCCCTTCCTCCCCTCAAAACCCCCTATAAACCCTACTAATTGAATATGAAAAATAATCAAACAGTCAATTATAAATTTTACAACCTAAATTAACATACATTGCGCTAAAATAAAGAATGAAGACTCAATTAGGTCCCTCGCAATTTTCTCGAGGCACATTTCAGTCTCTCATCAGGGACAAAATAAATCCCTCCCAACACTTTCACAGCGCATTGGGTTTCAAAATTGCGAGGAACTGAATTGGGTTTAACTCTAATTAAACTGAAAAATCAACATGTATAACTCCCAGAAATTAAACCAATAACAATTATAGCTAAATTTGTGGTCAAATTATCTTATTATGAATTCAAAATAGAGCATAATCAAAAGCAAGAATTGAAAAAGATTAAGAAATAAATATAAAATCAAAGGCTTTGGATTTCAGATTATTGAAAAAGAAAAAAAAAATCAACAAAAAACGATGCAACACGAACCTTTGAAAGCAGAAGCTGAGAAAACGCAGAGAAAAACCGCGAAGAAAATCGAATCTCGTTTGAAACGAAGAGTAGTGTGTATTTTGTGGAACCGAAACCCTTTTCTTTCAGCTATAAAACGGTGCGTTTCACGTATTAAATGTCATGGGCTTTTGGGTCATTATCAGTTTCTTGATGAACAAGTATTGGGCTTAGTGCTTTTCTTGAGGCCAAAGATATCTCAAAATAACCAAGTTCGATTCCCACCCATGGGAATATTTTGAGTTTGAATTCCTACCTATATTATAATAATATATAATAACCATGAGTGTCATGTAAGCTCGGTGGGTAGAAGGCAGGGCCGGCTCTAAAAATTTGGATGTCTTAGGTGAATCAAGAGAGTGGTACCCCTATAAAGAAAAATTCTACAAACAATGATAAAATTAAGATAAATGAACAAAAAGACTATTAAATATTTCATTTGACATTATGGAAGAAGAACACAAGTATAAATTTTTTAAATGTGAACCAATTAGCTCTAAGTTATGATCCATGTTCCAAAGTCTAGGCTTTACTCGACAAGTTTAATTAACTAAAGACAACATGTTTATCAAAACAGCGCACATTGATCATAATTCAATGTTGATTCCTCAAAGAGAAATGCTAGCAACACACCTTCTAACACACACTTTTCAACACACTCTTTTTAATTGGTTAAAATTGACATGGGACCCACCAAATTTATATGGGACCCACATAATTTGGTGGGACCAGTATGAATTTTAACCAATCAAAGAGAGTGTGTGTTGGAAGGTGTGTTGCAAGTATTCCTCTTCCTCAAAAGTAAAAATCGGTTGGACTAATAAATAGTTGCATAATTGAGATGGAGAAATGTTTTTTTTACAAATTGAGATGGAGAGGTTAGTCATAGAGAATAAGAATTAGAAAATAAGAATTAGAAAAAAAAGACTCATAAACTAGGTAAAATATTGCGACTTTTAATATGCAAATGCAAACAATCTCACTCTTTATTATTCCTAACACTCCATATCATTATTTTAATTTAGTGACTCGATTAGATTATTCACTTGTTTTTCACTCATTACTCATTGATTTAGTTGCTAAGATTACGGACGTAATTAATATTTTTTTCTACATGTTGTTGATTGATTTTATTTTATATTTCATGTAGTAACGTTATTTATTAGTTTTGACTTTGTAGTACTAGTGCCCCTATAATTTTGTCAGCAACTAGCATTTTACATTTTTTTATAGGAGTATATATACACACATACATATATAAATAGTAAAAATATATCTTTGATGCCTCTAAAATTATGGTGCCCTGGGCTGCCGCCCCCTCGGCCCGTGTTCAAGGTCACCCCTGTTGTAAGGACATCTGATTATAGGGGTATGGGTTCGAACATGTGACTCCCCACTTATTCACACTTTAGTGTGAGATTTGGATTGTTATTGGACAACAATGCATAACAAAGTTGCATGTTACATTGTACTTAGAAAGGAGAGCGATGGTGCAATACAGTTAAGGCTTAATTCAAGCGTGTTCAAGATTAAAATAAAATAAAAAGTGTACTCACAACGTCCTAAGATGTAAGCAAAAAAAAAACTTATTTTTTTTGTCCCAAAATGTAAGTAAAAAATACAACTTTTTATCCTATTTAATAACATATTTTTCAAAAAAACTTTTGTTTATTCTCATGAAATTAAATGCAAATTACATTCAATTTTCTCTCTTCCATTTTCTCCATAACCAATAGTTAAGGAAAATTATTTTTTACATCTTCATATAAAATTAAGAAAACAAAAAAAAAATATACTCTAGATTCTTATATCTTAGTTTTCTTAATAAATGTGATTGGATTTTATTTTTTTTACTTATAATTTGTACGGAAGGAGTAATTCTAAAAGGTTTTTCCCAGGTTTCTCATTGAAGAATTATCGAAAAAAACTACCTTGCATGCAAAAAAATTACATGTGACTAATTTTCCATGATGTTGGATAAGTTGCTTACAATTTTTGTAAGTAAAATCTAGGTCTCGTCTTTTAAAAAAGGTGGGTGTCGCAAGTGTAAACTCATACTACGGTGGATTCAATAACGGATGAACCATGCTTGATTTGATAGTATTAGATTAGATAGCCATGGATGTGATTTTCAAACTGTTATGCCTTAGATAATTGTCTCTCTGTAATGGAGTGAGTTGGCCAATAGATCAGCTTTCAATAGATTTTTTTTTTTAAAGGACCTTCAATAGAATATTAGAATTGTTTTATAAATAAGAATCCATTTCATTATTATAACTGCTTTTCAACAATTCATCCTCACTTTACAGGTCAACTAGTTGATGGAAAGAAACAACTTTAATAAATCACATAAGCAATACAACGGATTGATTTCAATATTAATATGTGCAAATTTACATATGATAGAGAAACTTATTTATGAGAGACGGAATCTAATCTGGCTTAATTATGCAAGGTCTGGGTTCAAACCCCATCCACTGTAAAAAAATATATATATATATGGCTTAAACATGCAACATGCTGTTTTTCTTTCCTTCTTTTAACTTGATATGCAACATAGATGTTTGTATGTTATTTTAGAGAAACAGAGATGTTTGTGTTTGTTTTTCAGAAAATTATATTATAATACAGCGCTACGATAATTTATAATTTTGATATTTGTTTTTTTTTTATATCGTAAATGTATAGTTATTAAAGTCAATTAATCGCACTAACAACTTTTTTTAAGCAATGTGAAAAACAAAATGACTATGACTTATGTACAAAATTATTGAAAAGAAATACTATTATTTATTTATGGAAAATGCTAATTTGTGCCCTCAAGAAATAAGTTAATAAATTAAAGATATAAGTTTTTTCTTGGAACTTGTGTATTTAACGATATAAAAGTCTACGAATTTATATTTTCAATACAATATTTATTATTTCTTTTTTTAGTTCCTTAACTTGTGCCCTTAGAACACAGGTTAACATGACCTTTTATTTATACTTGAAAAGTGACTACGGGGGAACAGATACAAACAGTATGATTAGTGTGTGTTCTAACTTTAATAATGCATGCATAATGATGAGATATTTCAATTATTGAAATCTGAAAAAGTTTGTTTACATATTTATCAAATCATCCAAATCTATTTTCTCTAGTAATATCATAGATCTTACCAATTACTATCCCTGTAGTTGGAAAAATTGGTCTCAACGGATACTGGCAAAAAGTTTAGTATGAAGGACTGCATTTAATTTGTGCATCTTTTGACTGTTATTATGGTCATTTGACTCGAAATTGCAATGTCAAGCCTCTGCTGTTAACCTCATAAAAAGTGAATATTGAGAGATGGTCAATTCTCTCTAATTAACTATTATGCATGATGAGTACCAGAGTTCAATATTTTAGCTTAGAATAGTAGAGGTGCTTGCAATTCTGCAGCAAAAAGGTATATTAAGGATTTGATAGCAAGCCGGTTATTATTATCATCATGGAAACTCATTGTCAATTTGAGAGTGAAATTATTTTGGAATAATTTCCACAACAATCCATTCATATTGTTGAAACTCGTGGCCATGTTGGCGGTCTTAGGGTTCTATGTACATTGGTTGTTCTACTCAAACTGCTCATCAGGTCTCTAGCCCGTATTCTTTCCTGCAAACAAGAGTCCCAGACTGTGTTGTTCTTTCCATCACCATTTCCGGGTAACCCTCCCCGGCTTGAGAGTGACGCGGGCGGTTCACTTTGAGTATATCAAAGTCAATGAAATCAAATTTACAACACCATCCATGAAGATACATTGGGCACACCTCAACCATTAACAACACCCAAACACAGTAGAGTGTGTGCTCCAATGGTGATGATCAAAAGCAAACTCTTGCACCTTTAATTTGATGCATGACCAAGATTAAAAATAAATAAATAAATTGCCATGCCAATTTGGTGTTGAATATTGTCATATTTTGTAGACTTGTAGCCTGTATAATATATACTATATAAAGATTAATGCAAAGATGAACTCACAAAGCCTTGGGTAAAAGAAAAAGTATCAGAGACTTGAAACAGTTTCAGGGCGATCTAATTCATAATATGTATTACTGATAATGCCTACTAAGAATCATTGAAGGATCCTTGAGGAAATATGTTTCCGTTCTCTTGTATGAATACGATGCAAGATTTTTTAATCAATACAGAATTATAAACATGGATTCCGAAAATGAATTCAAATTCTAACACCTGTTGATGAGAAATCTCATGCTAAATTGCATAATTTTGCATTCAAATGTCTTGTACCAGGGTTAACACTCAACATAGCTAAATAAGATATAGGGTTCAAACTGTTAGAAATTTAATTCACAAGTTTCAATGTGCTAAGCTCACTAAAATGCACATAATAGTTGAAAGGATATGATGGCAATAATGTTAAACTCCAAAAAATTGTACAAGAGAACCCTGTTATTCACAAAGCTCTTGCCTTCAAATTTGAAGGGCATTAGCTATTGACCCTGCTAGACTCAATACTTCAAAAGGAGCTTGATTCGCTAGAGCTTTGACCGTAACTGGGCAAGAATCTGTGATCCAAAAGTAGGCAAATGCCTTCTCGGAGACTTCTGCAAGTTACAAGATAAAATCACAATAACGTTCAAATATATGAAAATATAGCAATGTAGAAGTTGATGAGATTAAGCCAGGACTAACCATCTTTGTGAGTGAATCGCAACCATGATTGGTTAGGGAACACGCCATGTGTGACATAGGCACTCACTTTTGCTGCCCCATTGGCCGCCAAAACTTTCTGAGGGAAAAAAAGAGAGAGATGTATTTAGATGCAGACACATGCATTGAAAATAGGCATAAGCTGATGTGCATACACATGCTTATAGAGATTAAGGGTCTATTTGATTTGAGAATATGCTCTATTTTCATTGTCACCTTTCACTTTTAATTATAAAAATTACCATGTTAAAAAATTTGTACCAGAAGCAGTGGGCAAAAACACTTAAATAATTTCCACCATTGCTTATACAAATATTTTATAAAAAAAAAAATGAAAACAATGCAACAATCATGTAATTAAAAACGAAAAAAAAAAAAAAATGCTATCTCAAACGAGTCTCAAGTGTTGGCGATTTTCAGTTGGCAAACTTAAGCGTAATAATCTTCAAAGATATACAAAATCTTTTTGAACAAGTATACATCTTTTGCGATCAAGAAATTAATAGTTTACCTGACACTCAATTAGGGTGCCTCCAGATTGGACTAAATCATCAACAATCACAACATGATGACCAGAGACATGACCTTCCTTGAGCCGAACTATCCTCTTGTCACCTTCACGTACCTTAGTACACACAACCTGCCACTCCAAAAATTCAGACAACTATAAACAAATAAAATACAAATTAAATACACAGATCTTTATGGGACACCGACCACTGAATAATTGTCGAACAACTTGTGGAATCGCTTCCATGCACCATCATCTGGAAATGCAATGACTACCTGATCATAAAAATAATAAATTAAGGCTGCAGCTAAGTGAAATTTGCAATAAGATATAGAAAGTGCAATTTTTTTTTTTGAAGCAGCGTATGTTATTCTCAACGAGTTTGTGCAAGCCACACAATAAAACTCGTGGATAGAAAGAAGAAGAAAAACAAGGCAAGATACCAAAAGACGCCGTATATAGGCGGAACACCTTAAAATCAAAACAACCCAAAACCATCACAAATAAAAAACCGGACAGCCTACCAGAACTAACAGCAACTCAGCAAAAAAAAAATAGTAAGGCTGCAGTATGCATAAAATCTGCTCCCTAAGCACAAACCCAATCATGCATACCCTTGCCTCACTACCAGCGCTGAACAAGATTAACAGAGGGGTATATTTTGGCAAAACACACCTAGATAAAAACCAAGAGGTAGGCAGAGGCAATAAAACTCCCAACAAGTAAATGAAACAGCCGTAAAAGATTCGAAGGTTCCCAAAGCAATCCGCTGCCACAAAAAAAAAAACATGTTCTTCTGCTAACACCAACCAAAACAGAAGCCACACCACCAACAACAAAAACTCAAAAACCAGCAGAGAAAAACGCCCAGAAGCTACAGCAATAGTACACGCAGCCCCCCACCCCCACCACCTTCCACTTGCTAGCCAATGACACCCTATAGGCACTCCCTTGGATTCCAACATCACTCGTAGTACAGGCAAGGTAGAATATTAAGTCTACTCATACTCCATCACCACGACAACACCTTGATATCCTTTACTATCTCAACCACCTCTTTCACCACATTTCTAAAAACTCTATGGTTTCTAGCATTCCAAATTAACCAAATCGTTGTGTGCCAAATTAGCCTGAATCCCTTCCGCATCCTCTTTCTTTTTATTTCAACACTCCAACATTCCCAATGGATATACAAATCAGGAGGCATTATGAAAATGTTCCCCATCCAAATCATCAATTTGGACCAAATTGCCATCGCTGAACGACAGTGAAGAAAAAATGAATAACCGATTCCTTTTTCGCCCATAATACACTCCACAGCAGCATCTGAGGGGAGGATCCGTCTTCTCCAGAGATTATCTCTTGTTGGAATACGATCCAAAAGCGCTTCCAACCACAAAGCCATCGCTTTTAAAGGAGACGGACTTTTCCAAATATTCTCATAGACTCACTTTGCCACACCACTTTATTCTTCTTCCAACACTAATAACCGTTCAAGTTTCAAATAGCTAGACTTGACCGTGAAAACTCCCCCCTCTTCCAAATTCCAACTCCACGCGTCCTCCCCAAACGACCCCGAGAAAACACCCAAAAAGTACATTGTTTTAAATTTTAAGAAAGGTGACCGAAAAAAATGCAAAATACTCACATTATCAGCATCAGGAAGTTGTAGCAGACGTTGCTTTAGTAGAGGAATGCCAGTCTCAAACAAAGGCAAAACCTCGTCTCCGAAATAAAACCTCTCCTGCATAATTTCAAATCATTAGTGCTAATAAAAACTATAGTGCATTGTACACTGTTAAAATATAAGTACATAGCTTAACCATGCTCCTAAAACTCAATAAGTTTCTACAAAGAAGCAAAGATCACAAGTTTTATTATGTTGCTACTTAGCTTATGTATGATATGTGCAAGTCAAATTGAATGAGAACAATACTAATATATTCAATAGCAATTTCCTTTGAATGCATTAGAAACACAAACCTGCAGGGCATGAATGTCATATATGACTAAACTAGTTGGACCACCTCTTGAAATTGGAATATTTGACAGCATCCGTGCAAGGGTGAAGGCAGTAGCTACATCTCCTTCTTCTTCCATTCGCTCAAATGATCCAGTTGGGAAGAAAGGCAAAACCAATGTGAAAGAAGCAACAAATAGACGAGGGAGTGCATATATGACAGAAAGTTGTTCAAACACTTGAGCTGGAGAGCTGAATGATGCCAGAAAGGCAACGTGTTGACCTCTGAGCTCTTCTGCGTTGTTTATAAATATATTTGGAAATCCATCGGCAAAAGACCTGGATAAGCAAGAAATTGAATAAGACCTAATACACAGAAAATTGAAAGAGAAAGAGAAGAAGTTTAGGTACCTACCTCCATTTGATATTTTGAAGAGTGATGTTAGTTTGTGAGTGAGAAGCAACTTTGTTGGCAAGTTCTTCACAATCAAGTGAGTAAAAGAGATTAACATGCTTTTGTGGAGACTTCACCATTGCTGTCATTCTTCTCTCTCTGTTTCTTACACAAGAATCACAGTCGAAGAAGAAGAAGAAGACTAGGTTAAGAAAAGAGAAGACTGATTATTATGGGCCTTATGGGTTATGGCCCAATCTGAGAAAGAGAACATAAGGGTATGGGTGTAAATAGTTGTACATAGAAAATAAATGTTCTCTAATTCTTAAAGCTTTCTTAATTCAAAGAATTAGAGAACATTTCACCACATTAAATGCTTTAATGATCCATAACTAGTTGTGAGGATTGTGGTTCTAGTTGAATGAATACTGATATGAAAACTTAAAATATTAGTGTGAATAAGCAATTAATTCACATTCATGCTTAGATTATTGATACTTATGGGATTTTATTGTGCAATTGTTTCATGAATCATGCAAACTTGAAATGGTTTGATTTAGAGATTTCGATTGGTCACAAACCTTGAAAATTTGCACTATAGATGTTTGAACTTGTTTTGAAACCATTTTTTGGTCGATTTTTGTTTGAAGACAAAAAATCGATAAATGTCAAATCTACTTGCTTTCACCAATATATTTAGGACACTTGTTAACTTATTTTGGAACCAATCAATTAGAAATTTTACAATTTATTGTAAATATTTAACAGTTAGATTTCAAATATGAGAATCAATAGTATGACTTTATTTTAATAAGTGATGCAAACAGACATTCACTCATCAAACCACAACGAACAAGGAGTGAGTAAGTCAAAGAGTTTGGAAGGTGAAACAAGGCAATTTAGCTTACCCAACAAGTCCTCTCTCTAAGAGAACATTAAGGAGGTCTATAAAGTTAGAGTTGAGCCAGAAGAAACCACATGTGGAAAATATCAATTCGCTTAGCAAGCCATATTGGTGCAAGGTCAGATGACCACTCGATTTGTTGGAGGGCTCATATTGGCCATGAGCGTCTTATTTGGTGTGTCGAAACTCTTTGATAACGCATATAAGTTGTAGATGCATTTGGACGCCTTTTAGGGACATAGCTTCGTTGGTAGACTTTAGGTCCAAGAAATGGAGTTTCTACCTAGTTCGAATTTTTTTTCTTAACTATATAGTGATTCATAAATGCAGATTGTTTGTTTATTTTAGAATTTGAATATAGTCTAAATCAACTCTATACAAAAAAAATAAACAAATCAAAGTGAAATGCCATTAAATCCACAGTTATTCAACCTGCACAAAGCGTGCTAAAGGAAGACCACCGGTAAATATTTACACAAACAAGCTGCCACTAGAGAAACAGCAGCAACAACAAACAGAAAAGAAGTTACACTTGTACATCCATACACATAAGCAGATTTTTCCACCAAACAATATAACTATAATAAAAAGAAGCCTGCCTAGATTTCAGCCAAAGGAACGAATTTAGCTTGATTTTTTCAATAAGGGCACTGGAATTAGAGGTTGTATTTTGGAATATACAGTAATTTCTTTCGTTCAAAATAACTCAAATTGTCGCAAACCAAATCGTTCTAAAAAATAAACAAGATGATCTTGGCAAGCCCGCCATTGTGGAAACCTGTGTAAAATGATGTCAAAGATGAACAGGGGTAACCGAAGAAATACCTAACCATATGCAGACCTTAGACCGCAACTCTCTGGACGTGTCACATTGAAGAAATAAGTGTGATGTGGTTTCCGTAGTCTCGCACCCTGCTGTTGCGAACATAGTGTCCATAACGTGTATAATTCCACGCCTCAGTAAGTTGTCTTTTGTCGGGAGTCTGTTTTGGAAGAGGCGCCAAGCTAACATGGACACTTTGAGAGGAATATGCATATGTCAGACATCATCCACGCACGTCCTATCTACCATACCACCTGACTGAGTAATAAACCTGTAGGATTCCCGCACTGATCCATGAATTGGATCTAACAACCACCTCCAACCATCAGTAACAGTTTCCTGCAAAACAATGTTGTGTAATAAAAGAGAACATTCCCTAACGTTTTCCTCCTCCCAAACTAACAAATGTCGTCTCCACTCTCACGCCCTACCCCTTTCCATCCACCCCAACCTCCACATCTCCTCCACCAAACTATCCTTACGGACAGCCAACTCAACTCTATAAATTTAATATGTATGGTGAGATTTGTCTACCATTTATAAAAAAACATATTTATATCACGTCATTCAATGTGAGACTCTTAACACCTTATTTATGTTCAAAATATGACATCTAAAACATGACCCAAATGACGTAACAATGCAACTCTAATATCAACTTAGGTTTTAGAGGTCCGGATGTTTCCACTCAACCCTATAAAACTGGTATGTTATATAAAAATGAGCTTGAAAAAGCTTTAGTTAATCCCATTTGAATAAAGAATCAAGCACGAACTATTTATTTGTATACAAACCAAACTCAAATGTTAAAGGTTGACTAGGCTCGATTCTTTTACGTCGTAGGTGAATCTATCACCAATCGCTAATAAACAATGTTATTAAGCTGAAAAAGGAGGAAGAATTTGTATGAGGTCTGAATGGACCCACAAAGGCTAAAGGAGCGATAGTCACCAACAGAAGAGGTATAATAAATTATCACAAACCCAGGTTAATCGGTATTATGAAATTAAATATATTTTTGAGTGAAATAAAAGATTTTTAATGATTTACAGATTATATAATGATTAAAAGTGTAAAAAATATCAGTGCGTATCAATTAAATACTACTGGTATGCATTTTAAAAAAGTATATGTTATAAAAATAAAAATAAAAAGTAGAGTTAGAAAAGCAACAAAATTGGTGATTGGAGTTTATATTTTATTTTATTTAAGTCAAATGAATATTTGGTATTTCTAAGTCAGCATGTTTTGTGGACATGTGCTTGACTACTATGAAGAAAATTCAAAACATAATTCGAGGTTCGGCTCCCTCTTCCTCCTCCTGTCTCATTCATTCCAATCGACCAAATATATGTCTCATTCAAGCCAAAATATGATTAGCCCCATCAATAAATTGTTTTAAAATGTAACATATTCAACACTTATTTTTACTTAGTCAACTTAAACTTTCTTATTGAAATTAATTTGACTAATGTACCAAACAAAAACTGTGCATTCAAATGCCCTCAACAGGAAACAAAACTAATGAAATAAAATTAGGACACAACATTGAGAGATAGTGTGTCATACATCAATAAGGACAAAAAGTTTGGGAGATTTCTTGCAATCTACAACATTGTCAATCAATGAATCCTAATTCTATTATTTTCTTTGTTTTTATGCACTTTATTAGTTAATCACATTTCCCAGCTGTTTCCTCTTATCATAACATGTGATGGCTTTAAATCTTCACAGCAATTGACTTGTAAATTGTTTATAACCACTACTTTTGGAAACTGGGGAGCTACATGAACTTTGGAATTTTTCTACTTAGCCATCTTGTACTTTTGGAAACTTTGTCTTTGTTGCATGAATAATATTTAATGAAATTAAGTTGGATTAAGGTCTGCTGGATGGAACCACTGTTTTGTTACTGCTACCATTTTATATGTCCCTTTGAGCCTTAAAAAAGTAGACCTTATCTTTCACATTCTGAAATAGCCTTGTTGAGTTGATAAATATCACAATCCCCAGCCAATCTATCTAAAAGGCTAGAATATCACATATTGTATAGCATTTTGAGTTTAGGTAAAATATGTTATTGATCCTTATAAATATCTCAACTTTTCGTTTTAGTCATTATGATTTTTATTTTATTTTTAGTCGCAATAAAAAGTTTCACTCACCATTTCCGGTATTTATTTTTAAATCAACTCATGTGTAGTTTTGTATTTTTTAATGAAATTGTGCAAAAAAAATTGTACGTGGAATATTATAAAAATCCCTCCAAAAAAAATATTACGTTTTTCAACAAAAACATGAATTAAATATGAAGTTTTAACGGCCAAGAATATAAAAATTCATATTTAATTCATTTTTTTTAAAATGATTGTTTTGGGTTAGTTTCTTATAATATTATAAATTTTTATGCAAAATTTTATTCAAAAATATGAATTCTACGTGCAAATTTACTTGAAAGGATGGATCAAAAGTGAAGATTGAAAACTTTTGGAAGACTAAAAAATAGAAGAAAATTTTTAAAGGGACTAAAATGAAAAGTTTCTATACTTATTGTTGGTCAATATGACCAATAACGATGCGAGCTAAAGGGGGTGAATAGTGCTTTTAAAAATTTAACGGAGTTTTGATAAAATCGTTTTGAAAAGATATCAACTAATTGAAATATGCTTTGAACACTCATAAACTATAACAAATAGTTAGGACTATGTTATCCTTTCAAAAAAAAAAATTAGTATTATGTTATGATAAGATTTACAAGGGAAATGAGTGATTCACAAGTCAAATCTTACTTCAATCAAAATATTAATAGTACTTGAACAATTTGCTAAAGAAGATAATTTCCAAACCAAAACTATAAGCAATTAAAACAACTAAATCACAATATATATGGAATTGATGAATTGAATAAGAATTGAAATTAAATGATCCAAGTGAAATAGTGAAAACCTAATTCAAGGAATTAGGCCAATTTTAACAAAAGAGCTTAGATCATAATCAATTTTTATTCTATCAATTAATCAATTCAAGCATATACAGTTATCGAAATAAAAGAGGATAAGGAAGAGAGATAACAACGATATTTTTACAATAGTCCGCTCTTATCGTCCTCGCTTCAAGCTAGCTACGTCTACTCTTCTTGGTGGAAAACTCCTTCAACAAAGACTTCCACTAATAGTAACAATGTTGAATTACAAATGCGTTTACAAGAGTTCCTTGAAACTATCATAGTTTTTCAACCCCTATGTAACCACTCCCCCAAACTTCAAATAACCTTTGAATTTAGTGTTTCGTAAATCTTCGAATCCTTGATTATTCGTGCACCACTTCGAACTCTTCACTTAAGCTCTTCGATGCTACGTCTGGTAATTGAATCCCCTTCGATGCAAGAACAATTAGAAAGAACCATCAAGACCTTTGGAGGTGGAATGAGATTATTCACTTCACTTTAGAACCTTGATTAAACCCAATCAATTTCCTTGGAAGAACCAACTTACAATCTCTATTAGCACCCTGCCAAATCATATGACTCAAAGTACAAAGTGATTCTAAGAATAAGAAAAAATATTTAATCTTGAAGAATGTATAAACAATGAGTTTTTGAGACCTAGAGAGAATAGATGCAAATGATTCAATATTTTGGGTGTTATGAGAGAGTGAGTATATATAGAAAAGGAGGGCAAGTGCAATTTTTCGACCAAAAACAACTGAGTGAATCGATTCAGTAAATGAGTAATCGATTCAGACCACTAAAAGACAAGGCTGGAGAAAATGAAGATTGATCCGTATCATGCCAAGATTGAATCAATTCATAAATCCCAGGATAAAGGTTGATACGATTCAAACTGTTGTGAATCGATTCAAAGCAAGTCCAAAAGATTTCATGATACGATTCAGGCAAAGGTTGAATCGATTCATTGATGACACGATTCAAAAACTTATGAATTGATGTATTAGAAGTCAAAGACTTCTAATGAATCGATTCAGACATAGATGAATCGATTCATACACAAAAGATGAATTTTGGCTAAGTTTTATGTGAACAATGCACAAGACACCAAAGACTCCAAGAACATAATGAAACATAATTGCTAGGTGCTTTAACATAACTATATGCTAGATAATAAAGAATACAAATAAACATCAAAACGGTCAACTAAAAAACATCTAAAGAACATCACCAAAAACACATAAAGTAGAAGCAAACTTCACTTATAAGGATCAAAAACATTTAACCCTTATACTTTAAACCAAAATCAAAACCAATTTCCAAATATATCAAGAGTTTATTTTCTCACCTAAGAAGTTATTTCAAAAGTTTATTGAAAAATAAAAGAGATTTTGTCTATACTTCGACACCATGTGTAGTGTAACAAATGTATTCTGAAAGTACAGTTCAAATAATAAAATATCACTTACCTGTTTTTTTTTTGGTGTGAGACTTTCTACGTATTTGATCCAAGTTTAAGAACCACATGTGTTCCTCCACTAAGTCGTCAATTTAACATATTGGTGAAACCATACAAGTGAGCCTTTGACATCACATTCAAAAGATTGTTGCATAACTTATATGGATTCTCTAACTCACATTTGACGGATCAACATTATTAATGTCACTTTTCATAAGAAAAAGTTCATGTTGATATGGAATTTTAATTTTTCATATTCCACGATAGAAGTGATATTGATAGAGATATGTTTTGAAAAATAATAGTAAAAACACTTAGTATTTTGTATAAAAGCTTATATTTAGGAACGATAAATATTTCAAACAAAAATTATAATTGGGGACCGATAAAGTATCACACAAGTCATTTTTTATCATAACAAAGTGGTTGTGAGGGAGAATTTTACTGTCTTTGAAATCCTATCTAATTAGAGTCATTTCTCTCTCTCTCTAAAACTAGAGTAGTTGTTAATCTTCACCTTTATGTGCAAAGATATACAATTTAGAGAAATGATAAGGATATTCTCTTTCGAGCTCTTTTTGTAATACTCATTCTCTTATTGGTTGAAATGAATATATGTCCCATCATTTTAAGTGGAATCCATTTTTAAAGTGGGAGACTCGCCTTGATTTAAACCAATAAAGAAGTGAAAGACTCAATTTTTTATTATTTTAATTTCAAAATGGAAGGGTTAAGAGAAACATACACAAAATGTGTAGGGTAAAGAGAACAGATGCAAAATCCATCTGTATAAAGTACAGAGGTCAAAAATTTAGGGTAAAAAAAACCAGTGGGGTTTTCTAGCCACCATTTAGCATCACACAGTCAAGTGAATTGCAATTATAACCATGTGAAATGTGACTGACTATATGTCACATGATGGCTAATCCATCAATATGTTCCTAACTTTAATATGCAAAATTACAGCTGTTTCATAATTTTGGCACTCTTTCATTACCTTATGTGATTCTTCTATTCAACAATTGCACATTGCAACTTCATTTCTATGCCCCATAAGAAATGTTTTGGCACCCTTCTAGTAAGACATTAAGATTGCTAAATCTAAGGGTGGCCTTACCTCAAAGCAATTCATAAAAAAATGTACTATTTGCTATTTAGCTGGGTCTTCACTCACTGTTGAGAGTACTGAAAAAAGCATAGAAAAATATCACTACAAGGGTAATTATGTCACATACTCTAATATGATTTTGGGCCTAGATGCTTCATCCTAGATGGTAAGAATGAATGCATAATGATATAGAGCGGGGGTGAAAAGTCTCCTTATTGAAGGGTCAATTTATGCTTAGGATAAATTGATTAAGATGAAAAGGAGAGAAGTGATAGAAAATTATTGGCCTTAAATGTAAAGTTAAAGCATATGAATAAGATTAACCGTGTCCTTTTTTGGGTCCCCTAGAGTAAAAAGTCTAAGAAGTGAAACCAGAAAATGAAAGTTACTTGTGTGATTTATTTATTCAGAAACAAAAAGAAAATTATGTGATATAGTAAAAGGTCATGAAATTGATGGATATATAGTAACAAAAGCTGCCACATAATCATCAAAAGAAAATTCAGCCCTTGAAATGTTCATAAAGTTTAAACTTTCTGGTCATTTTGTCTTACGGCATTGAATGAATTCAACCAAGAAACAGGAAAACAAAAGTATCTTAAAATTTTAGGCTTATTCAAATATCCGGTCCTTTAATTTAATTGATTGTTTTAATTTGGTCCCTTAACTATAATTTATACCAATTTAGTCCTCTATATTTTGCTCCATTACTAGTTTTAGTCATTTCTGTTAGTTTCGCTCAAAAAACCATTAACATAAAGGACTAAAACTAGTAGCGCAGTAAAACATAGGGGACTAAATTGCTACATAAGTTAACGTTTTTTATAGAGAAACTAACATAAAACAGAAATGACTAAAACTAGCAACAGAGCAAAACATAGGGGACCAAATTGATATAAATTATAGTTAAGGGATTAAATTGAGACAATCAATTAAGTTAAGGGACCGGATGATTGAATAAGCCAGAATTTTATGGTTATAATTAAGTTTGACTTTTAGACCTAAATTTAATTTAAACAAATTATTCGATTAAGATCTTGCTACTATGATGTTTAACCCAAAAATATATTTTATAATTGATAGTGAGAACCAATGAACCATAGTAATGTGTGTGAGGCACCCATGATGGATGAGTCAAAATTAATAGTGACGATGATAGTGTGGCTTGTGTTGAAGTTGTTCGTAGTGCTCGTTTGTTTTCATATTGAAATATTTGCCAAACACACGACTAGAAAGAAGTTAGGAATCTTAGAGTTATAAAATCACTACAACATTGCCTTGGGACGTGAGAGAAAAGAGAGAAACATGTTACGTGTATCCAAACACACACATAATCTGAAATACAGTTTCATTTTTTGGGTTTTCTTCATGCTTGCTCCATCGTTTTGACACGGCTTTGGGCAATTCACATAGCTTTAGATTATAGTTTTATGACGTAATTGTCGAATAAGATTCGTATGAAACAATTCGGCAAATAGTTAAAGGGGTGATAGAGGGCATCCTTTCTCTCCAATAGTTTCTCATACTTTTGTTTCATTGTTGATTTTAAGGAGTTACAAGTTTCAACATGTCTATGGCAAGGTCAACAAAAGTTGAAACTTGTAACTCATAAGTTTTCATTAACGAAAGATGTAATTCAAACTGATTTTTCATACCCTTAAGTTTGACAAGTTTATAAATGGTAAAAAAAACTTATCTATTTGCGAAAAATGCTAAAATTTACAAAAGAATTGATGCAAGAAAGCGAAGAAAATGAGGTGGCATATTGTGATTGGATAAAACTATTTGATAAACACACACCCCATGTATTGTTATCAATCCCCGATTGTACAACACGTGATCAATACATACATTCTTGCTTTTCTTCGATTTTTTTTTGTAAGGAATACCAACATTTTTTTTTTTTGTGGTCGGAGTTTGAACCCTAAATTTTACATATATTATGCATTGTTCATACCAATTTAGTTAAGCTTTCGAGGACAATAACAACCCTCTTTATTTACATAAGTTGTTTAACGTAAAGTTTAAAATTATGTTAATCTAAATAGACAGGACCTTATGATTTTCTTCGTGTTCCTTACTTTCCCTCTTGGGCTATGTTAGTTAAGAGTCATGCCACCCGTTTACGGTTTTTTACTTTTTTCGGTACAACGTGATCTTTTCTTTTTGTTGAGTAAATGACCTAAAAATTTATCAAGTCTTATTATAACCATAAAAATTCCATTTAATTATTGTAGTAATAAACAGACAAAATAATCAAGCCTAGGTGTCATATCATACAAAGTTTGGCAGCAAAGGAATGGTACTCTTTGTCTTTGAAGTATCTTCTTATCTCCAAGAAACTGCATCTTCAAAAAATGAATATTCATAAGACTAAGACTAGGAACAGTATGTGAGCATTTATTAATATGAAATAATTGTATGCAAAATTGTAATCTAGTAGTACTATGATATGGTTCCCCTTAATTCCTACGTTAAGGTCATAGAATAAGTACACATTTAAATTTTATAATGTTGAAAATTAAGATAGTGGAAGGCGGCCATACCATATAGAGGGCGGTGGGTTGGTTTTTCTTCAATTTCGTATCTGTTTTGGTCACCAACTGTGGGACACACCAAATCCCCCCATTTCATGCCCTTTCAACATCTTTAACGCATTAATTGAGGGATATTTCTTTCCCTATTGGTTGATTGATTGATTTACTTCAACAAAATAATCAATAAGCAGCTCCATATGAAATAGTAGTCACTGTTACATTGTAAAAAGGAAGCATGGGTTGTCTTGTTTATTGGACATTTGATGAGTATAGTCGAGTGCATCAATATCAAAGTATCAAGGTTTGAGTATGAATACGTATCAAATACAGATACTCGTAATTATTTATGGATATGTATTTCATAAGTTATTTTTTATTTGTAGATATATGAAATGATGATAATACTCGATGGAAACTCACATACATAGAAGAGTCGGAGTTTGAACTTGATCAAATAATTTTGACTTTTTGGTCAACTGCGTTGTGAGTTATGGATAGTTAAAAGATGTTCTTCACATACATATACAATCATGTATGAGCGGTTTAAAGTTGTATGATCTCTATAATTTTAGACACTGAAATGGTAACTTACTCAAGCTTTTTTTTACATCAATGATATGTTTGTTTCATATCTATAGTGTGAACCTAAGATGTAAATGCAAATAATGTTGGTGAAGTAGAAGTTGGGTAAAATTTTAAATGACACAAGAGTAAGTTCTTCTTGGCCTTTTGAAATTTCTAGTGTGTACTATAGTGATTAGTGAGGTCTCAGCCGCCATTAACCATAATTTTTTTTGGTGGGGTCCAAGCTCATTCTAAATCTAATGGCCATTAAGTAAGTGTAGAGGCATGAAGCAGCTTGGTGGGCCCAGACATTATTATCGTAATTAACAAAGTAGGCTGCTGTGTGTGGGCTCGTGGGTCCCACTTTGTTCCTTGTCTTAAAGCTGTGGTCAACCAAACTTAGATTTGGTCTCATCTTCACACATGTAAGATGGAAAGGGGGACAAGAGAGCCAAGTGTCCTTACAAATTGCAGTTAAAATAATGGAAAAGTAAGTTGTAACGTGATCTTGCTGAAGTGGCCCAATCAAGATGTCAAGATTGAGATATCTTACCAAAGACAAAAAGCCAATCAATGGTAAATAAAATTTGACTAAAATGTCTTTGAGATATTTTATCTTTTACCACTTCAAATTATTTTTGGTCATTTATATATCACATAAAATATTTGATTTGAGAAGCATGACATGTGAGATTTTTGATGATGATGTGTAACAGCTCACATCACCGTAAATATTGTTGACTAACCCCGCAAAAAACATGAGTCTTTCAATATTTTGTCCTCACTCGTGCATTTCTCTTAGAAAATTATTTAAAATGTCATCCATCTTAAAATTGTTTTAAGCAAAAAAAACCTTTAATAGTAGAGTTTTAATGGAATAAATTACTATAGAAGATGCGTGATGTTGATACAAATAATATCAAACGGTTTTTATAAGCTTTCATTCAACATTGTAATTCGTACTTATACAACCTTATGATCACTCTTATTTCGATGTGATTTTGCTTGCCTTAAAGTTGTTGCCTTGTTGAAAGCTGCTTGTTGTCATGACTTGTGCACCGACGTCCATTCTCCCTTCAACTTTAATGATGTAAATAAAAAGACAAATACGTAACTATTTATTTGATTACATAAAGTGAGAATCCTCACATATAGTATTTTGTGTAAAATTTGGATGCTTTTATGATATAGGTTAATTTTTATTTTTATGAAAAGAAAATTAATTGTTGAATAAGAATCTACATACACAACCTTTAAGAAAAATAAAGAAAATACTAAATATTGCCATTAGAACATTGGTTAAGATGACAAATTTAGAATTATTGTATTAAAAAATAGTAAAAAGTGATAGATTTGACTCTTTAAAAGTAAAAAAAAAATGTTGAACTCAATATAAATTTACTATTTTTGTTTTCCTTAACAATTCTCCTTAACACATTTATTAATGTAACCCTAATATATATAAACACACACACACATGTCGTATCATCAACAAAGTTGTCAAATAAATATCTCATTTGCGACGTCAATAAAATTCATGATCAAAGTAATATTATTTTTTTTGTCAAGTAATCTAGTAGTTAGAGCTCACACATTTTAAATGTGGAGGAATGAGGTGTCTAGGGTTTGAACTTTGATCCCTACATATAATATGCAAGATCTTTACCAACAGAGTTAAGATCATGAGGATGGTTCAAAATAATATCTAATCATTTTGGTTTTATCTTTGCTAATGCAACATAATTATTATTTTACCTACAGCTACAACAAATAGAAGCTCAATTTATATCGTTCATTCACTATATTTGCATAAAAAAGAAGGAAGACAAAAAGAACAATAGCAACAGTAAATTTTGAAAGAAGAAGATGAGAACCACATGAGATGCATGTTTTACAATCATCATGTCCAAACTCCAAACCAATGGAGAAGAATAAAACTATGCAAGGGATCTTAGATGGACATGATACATGTCACAAGCCAGTTGAAATAGTTCGTGGTCTGCTTTCATGGAGATGAATAAATAGATTGATTTCAATAAAGTTATAAAATTAAGTGACTAAAATGATTTTTTTTTTACCAAACCAAAATGATTTTTTTATAGAGGAACAAAAATATTCAAACTAATTAAAAAGGATCGGTTTGGTAGGGTTCAGTTTTTATATAAAAAAATTCATAAACTCTGAACTAAACTAAATCGTTGAAGAACAAATTGAATGAGTTGTTTTGATTTAATTGAATAACTTTATTTATTAAATTTAATAAACTTATTATGAAAAATAAAATACAAAATCAACTTATTGAATATGACGTTCTTGAAAATTGTTCTTCTCATTTTATATGCCATTTTAAAATTTCAACTGCATTTGCTATTTCTTTATTAAAATATCTCAAATTATTTTCTATCTTTTTTAGTTCTTGTAATCTAATCAACGAGTTTCTATTTTAGTGTCGATGGTAATTAAAAAAAATATAACACCAAACTAAATCCTAGATAAACGACAAATGTGAGTTCCCAAACAAATAAAAAAGACAAATGTGAGTTTCATTAAGCTAAAATTTCTAAATTATTATGGATAGTGTTAAACTTTCATTTTATTAAAGTTTTTATTGCAAATTTACACATTACTAAGTACAGTGGTGAAGAAACCAATTTTGTTTTCCTCATTGCCTAATATATCAACTTACAAAGTACGAATTCGGATATTCTTTTTATTGATCTTTATATATAGAGAGAAAATGGATATATTTTATTGAAAGGATTTGTCAAAAACTCAAAACTAACTTCATATTTTACCAAGTCAAAATTTACAGACCAGTCAATTATTATTGCTAGATTAATAACAACCCTGTTTTTCTTGGACAAAATTAACAACCTTGTTGAAATGACTTGATTAGGAAATATGAATTATATAGGGTAGTTTGGATGTCAACGGACAATTTGATTGCTAAAGCTAAATAGAGATATGATGCGACATGGTTGAATATGAATGTGCTAACCTAGGTTCTGAATGTAAATAGAGACCAGTTTGATTGTTTGCGGGGCTTTTCAAAGAAGTCCGTTGAGTCCATGAATATTGTTTGGCTGTCAGTTGTTTGGACTATCTGGAAAGTTTGGAATGATAGAATTTTTTAAAGGAAAAAGGACAACTTGTTGGTGTTAAGCGAAAGGGTGAAGCTTCAGCCATTCGCTCTAGCTTATTTTTTCTTTTTCCTTTTGTTGTTTTGTGTCTCGGTGACTTTGTACTAGATTGTTGAACTTTGTTTGATCTAGACTTTTGACACTCCTTGTGCTAAAGAGTTTAGTTGTGTTTATTTATATCATTTTGGCTTTTTGAAAATAAAAATCTCTTTAGTAAAATAGTAAATAAATAAATAAATAGGTACATCCTAATCTTTGGATGGAGTCACTGCTGTGACGTTTGACCGAAGATATTAACCTAATGATAAATATGACACTAATGAAAGATGAAGCTCACTCTCAAGAGAACTAATATTGATGTATTCTAAGATTGAATTTAAATCCACGATCTTTAATTAAGCTACTAAGATCTTTATCATCGTTCTAGAACATCCTAAATAGAATAAGTAAACATAATAATAGTAGAAAATTCAACCAAAAAAATAGTAATAGCAAAAGTGATATACTTTTTTTCTCTAAAAAAGTACACACACAAAAAAACAGGGTAGGTAAGAGATTGAATTTATTATTACCCAGCCCAACATTTTGAGAATCTGGTAGGAACCCGCCATTTCATTCAGTGTCGTTGGACCTTTTTTATGTGCATTTTTCACTGGAGTTTCCTACATATTTTTTTTTTTTTTTTGCAATTTTGAGGATTTAGCATGTTCAAATTTTATTTCAATTTCTTTCCTTTAGGCTTTACATAAGAAATTCCGCAGGAAATAAGTTTCAGTGCAATTTTTCTTAAAGTTTCTGAAAAAATTCGCAAGAAAATTCCTCGGAGTGCATGTTGTTCAACAATCACCCCAAACGAAACGGCATGCTCCTATTGGTATTTTCCTATAAATAACTTTGAATGTATAAGATAGGTCTCATATTTTCAACGCCTTAAAGGTTTAATTAGAGTGGAATGCGGTGTCAACAATGGTGCATGTATACGATGTGTGTAATATTTACACTTATAAAAAATATTGTTGGTGTTCAAGTGTGAATAATAGTTCTACTTTGACGGTGGATTAATTCAATGTTAAAAGTATAATAAAGGTCATCCATATTTTTAATGACTTAAAACTTAAAACTTTAGGTGGAGAATTAGTGTCAAGAGTTGTTAGTGTATTGTTATGGAACAAAGTCCTCCATTAAGTTCTATCAAAGGCATAACTATGCATGATGAGAAAGCCGGATTGAGATCTTAATGTTTAGATTAAATTAAATACAATGATGTGAGATATTCATACTTTGAGGGAGGATTGTTGATATTCAAATTATAATGGTAATTTCTCATTGACTATGGATGAGTTCGATGTTGAATATATAAGAAGTAAAATTGAATTATTAGTTTGTTGTTTTTCCTGGTGCTTCCTAACAAGTTGTAGCAATCCCTTGATTTATTTAGTGGGGAATCAGAAGTAGATCATGGTGTACCGACCATGTATTTTTTGACATCATAACACATTTATTTACGGGGAAATGATAAAAAAACGCCACTAAAACATTTGTTAAAGAAACTAGAATATAAATATTGTATTGAAATGCGATGAAAATTATTATATTCCACTATATATAAGTAAAAAAATTCATTTTTCGATGAAAAATTTATATATTTTACTTTCTTAACAAATATTGTATAGAAATTTTGCATTGAAAAGTGATGAAAAATGAAATGTTCAACTTTATAAAAGTAAAGAAATTATTGTTTTTAATAAAAAAATATCTATTATTAATTTATTTACTTTCTTAACTAGTGTTACGGGAACACGGTTAGCATAATCCAATAATAAACCCTAAATTTTAGATCTAATTAACATAAATATTTTATTCCTTTTGCATTTTTATTATTTCACGTCAATCATTATTTCTCAATACAAAGAATTTTATATTGTTTTCTTGTTTGGCCAGACAAAATGATACCGTACACTCTCGAAGTATCTATAGAATTCCACTAACAAGAAAATTGTTGTAATCTACTCTAAAAAAAAACATAGGGTTTTTATAACTTGTGCGCACAGCTTAAGGATTAATAAATGCCCTATTTCTTTTGGGTTTCTCTGATTCTTATTAATGAGTCGATTAGTTAACGTTTTTTCTCCTTAAAAATTGTTACTCTCTCTCTCTCTCTCCCCCTCTCTCTCTCTCTCGCATCCCCGACGTCATCTTGCTGGAAAATTTTGTCACCGCCGAAACAAAACTACGGTGAACAAAAACATGATGGGAGAATTAAGAAGCTCTTTAAAAGTTTGAATCGGAGAAAAACAACGATTTTGAAGGTTTGGGTCTATGAAGAAAGCTTATTGTATACATCCAAGTGATTAAAATATGACATGGTTCTGTGGATTATTTAGGCTATGCCATTAGTATTGAAGAGAGAGGAATGGAAAATTTCCTTGTAATTATGAATCGTATTATGGTCAATCAAAGAGAGAGAGAAAATTAATTTACAATAAAAAGGTCATTAATAAGAATCAAAGAAACCTTTATTAGTCCTTGAGCTGTGCAATGTTGCACAGATTAGAAAAACTCAAAAACACATAGTTGTAATAATAAAGCATTTGCGTGTGGTGGAGCTTATAAAGAGTCATTGGACATTGAAGGTTGTGGAAACCTTATTCGAGACTTCAATGGTCAGTGACTAAAAGGTTATGCTCGGAAGATTGGGACATCTGAAGCTCTTTATGTTAGGATGCGGGGTATGTACGAGGGCCTAAGGATAGCCAGAAGAGAAGGTTTTTTTGCAACTCATTGTGAAAAGCGACTCCAAACTGATGGTGGACATGGTAACGGGAAATTGCAAGATTAATGAGGCTATCCCCGTTTTGATTTGTTGAATCTGAGATCTAATTGAACTTCGAGGTTTAGATAAACCACACCTTACGTGAAAGAAACAGAAGGGCGGATTGATTAGCTGCATAGAGTCTTACACAAGATTCTTTTGTGCCTTTTTTTTAGGTCCTCTAAAGAAGCTGCAAAGTATCTTCTTTGAGTAAATTTCAAAAGTTTGCATGCTTAAGAATATACGTTTAATTTCTTAATTTTTTTCCTTTGAACTTTGCCCTCTTTTATGTAAAGAATAAAATAAATAAATAAAGCATTTGCGCATGCAATTTTTGTACAAATGGCTACGGGAGATTGAAATGATTTTAAGTATTTATTATCCCCAAATGGGCCATCCTCTAACATTTTCATTTGTGCATGCAATTAAAGAATAAATAAATAAATGCAAAGATATCAACCAACATAGTAGTATAATCTGTCAAAAAACACCCATCAATAAAATAACCAAAAGTGAGGTATTATAAAAACAAAAACCAAAAGAGAGCTAAAACCAATATTAGAAATTCAATAATTCAAGTCTTGATATAGAAATATAGACACATACTTTGAAATTCTACAGCCAATTTGACTACCTTACCATAAACAATTAGTACTTCTTTTGGAGAAAAAGAGGTACAATAAACCACTTACTTAGACAACACCAAAATTTCTTAATATATATATACTACTATAATTATATACTTGTCAACTTTAATACGAGAAATTACAAGTCCTTACTAACATTTTTTTCATCAATCTCACACACTAGTTTTGATTTAGACACTCATTCTTTTACTAGTATTTTTTTCCAATAATAAATTTAATTACAAATTAAATACACACAAATGTAGTTTTCTTTTTTGGCACGAAACTCTACACTCTTCCAATAAGCACAACAAAACTTCAACTGAGGGCATCTTCGGAATTACACAACCAGCAACAAAACAGCATAATTACCAAACAGTCCCTTTTCTTTTCTCAAAAAAGATGAATAAGCCCTCAAGATTTTTCAGTACGGCCACGTCATAAACTCGTCAAGATCAAACTCTTCAAACTTCTCTTCTTTTTCCAACTTCTGATGACACGTCAGCGTAACGTTAACTTCTGGTAAACTTAACGGCGCGTCGATGTAAAACCCAAAGGCGTCCACGTTGCCGTAACGGAAACCGTCAAACGGCGTCGAATCATAGTCGTAAGGTAAAACAGACGTTGGCGACGACAAAGCGTCGGAGTAACCACCTATGTCGCTGTTTCCGCTGCTCACCGGCGGCGTCACTTCTAAATCCTTTTCCATCTCCGTTTTAACCTCCACCGGAGTTATTGGGTAGTTTGTAACGGCGTTTGAACCATGCAACATCACCGCCACTCTGTCGTACTCGGCGGCGGCTTCCTCCGCCGTAGCAAAAGTTCCAAGCCAGAGACGTTTTCTTCGGTTCGGGTCACGGATCTCCGCAGCCCATTTTCCCCAAGGCCGTTGTCTCACTCCACGGAAATTGCTGTGGCGGCGCGTGACGGCGGAGGTTGGTGGTTTCTTGGGTCTCCTCACTCTATTGAACTTTTTGTGGGTTTTCTCCGGCGAAGCAAGTGAAGAAGATGATGAAGGAGAAGAAAATGAGAGGGAAGAATTTAGTACGGGACAGTGCATGTTAATCAAAAGGATTTCTCTTTTGGGTTTTCTTCGTTTTGTTTGGTTGTTTTTCTCTCTCTCTTCGTCGCCGGAGGAGTCGGAATCAGTGGCATCGTGGTCGGTGATTATGATTCTAACAAGCTTTCTTTTGGGTTTTCTCTTTGTTTTGATTGATGGGTTTTCTTCAAAAATTGAACTTGGTGTTGATAGCTTCAGCTTCTGTAAAGACATGGTAATAAAGAGAGAGTTTTTGTGGGTTTTAAGGTTGTTTAAGGTTTATGTTTGAGTGAAGTGAGAGAGTAAAAGGAAAGAGTTTTTGTTTGCATGAAGAATTGGAAGAGGAACAAAGTTGGTTTTTTAAGGGGGGTGTGTAGAGAAATGTGTTGGGGGTGTAGATAGAATTATGCTTGGAAGTGGAAGGGTGAAGGGAAAAAGTGGATCTAGTGGGGAAGAAGGTATTCTGAAAGAATTAAGAGGTTTAGGGACTTTGTAGTGAAAGAAACCAAGATATGGGTAGAAGTAGGAACCAAAAGGAAATGGATACTTTAGCTTTTGGTCTCAAGATATATATTCCAAAAGAGAGAGAGAGAGAGAGAGAAAGTAGAATATATGAGCCAAATCTCCCCCAAATCTCAGTCTTGTATTTTTACACGGGGTGAGTGTGAGTGAGAGAAGGAAATCTAGAGAGATTTGGCGGGAGAGAGAAAGAGAGGAATGTTAGAGAAAAACGGAGAAGGAAACGAGATGGAGGAGTGAAGAGTAAAGGTTATTTATAGTGCACGGGATTTGTCCCTATTGTGTGTACCTACTAGTGTCACTATTTTATAGTTTTAGAGTATTAATCGGGTTACGATGCGGATATGCAGATACGTAAATAGTTTTAAATTTAAATATGATACGGTTACGATAAGATAACAAATATTTGGTCAAATATCAGCGTCTAGTCTTTTCAATTTGACATAATTATTAAGTTAGTCTTTTAACTTTCAAAAGTTTCAGATAGATCATTTTAATTTGATAGAATTTTCAAGTTAGTCATTTAAATTTTAAAAGTTTCAAATAGATCATTTTAGTTGATAAACTATTTCAGCTTTACTCCTGTTAAGTTGTTGACTTGAATCAAAAAGCTGCTTTTTAAAAGCTCGAGGGTGTCAAAACGTTACGTTTAATGGTCACAAATATCATTCTAACATTGTAAATTTCGTTTAATAATGCTAAAAAGACCTTTGTTGTTGTAAATAACTGTCTTTCTAACACTAAATGATCATTTATGACAATGAAACGTAGTTTTAGACATCCTGAAGCTTTTAAAAAGTAACATTTTGATCCAAGCCAACAACTTAACGGCTACATCAGCATCAGATAAATGGATGCTGACAACAAGGGTAACTGTGAAATAGTTTATCGGACTTGTTTGAAACTTTTGAAACATAAAGGACTAACTTGAGAATTCTGTTAAACTAAAATGACTTAATTGAAACTTTCGAAACTTAAAGGACTGACTTGAGAATTATGTCAAACTAAAAGGACCAAAAGTGGTATTTGGCCCAAAATTTTTACACTAAAACTTATATATATATATATATATATAATACTTTAAAAAAATAAACATTGATTACTCTTTATTATTATATTATTATAAAAAATTAATTTTTAAAAAACAATACATGTGATCAAAATAAAAAAATGTAAAGTTTTTCTATAAACAATATTATATTTTCATACGTAGGGATATCCAGAGAAATATCATTAAAAGAACTCAACATAAATTTTATGTAATGTTGATTAAATAAATCACCTCTCTCTTATTAACTTCATCCAGAAGAAGTATAATTTTAAGTGGTTCATCGAGAAACAATTTTGTTGATACATATCTAAAATTGAATCATATGCATCCATACTGAATTTTTACATCATTGTCTCACTTTTTTACCTTTCATCTTTTTTTACGATATGTATCTGTGAAGTATCATATAAGTATCCGATAAAATATTTTTTATAAATTAAACATTAATTCCGAAACTTCGTGGGTGAGTATCTCTGAAATATTGGTTACGTCTCTATTTTGGAGTATCCGGACTTCATAGACATTAATGAATACTTTTGAGGCATCGATTAAAGTATTAAAATAAATAACTTTATAATAAAAAGTCGTATAATTATTGTTAAGACAAAAATAATACTCCAAAAAAAAAAAGACAAAGGTAATATTTCTTTTGATTTTTTTTTATAAGAAACAAATATGTTAAAAAAAGTTGATGTATTTAGTTTTAAATACATCAATTTTTATTGATTTATTTGGCTTTTATATAAAGTGTCAGAGGAAGTAATTTAAAATACTGGTTAATAAAATCCTTAATCTTTAATCAAATATTCTAAGCGTGCAAAGAAATTACTAATTCTTGAGTAAGACAATAAAAAGTGACTAAACTTTTACTTAAAATATTTAACATCGATCCTCAATGTACTAAAGACATTGAAAAATTATTTACCATTTCATTCTTTTTTTTTTTTTATGGTTGATTCATTCTTTAATAAATGTTTTTTAAGTGAGAATGGTTTTTTTAGGAGAGAGAGGGAGAAAGGGAGGGAAGGTGAGTGGAGGGAAGGGTAGTGACTCGTCACTCGTGAGTGTGTGTGTCGTTGTCGGGAGAGTAGAGAAATTATGGTTCTGCGTTTGTAGCTGCTCCTTGTTGACGTGTCTTAACCCATGTTTTCCCCTTCATCCTCATATGTCTGTTTCTCTCAACTATAATCCCACTCTTTTGTGTGTGAACATTCCACTTGTATTCCCATTTTATCTCGTTTTTTACTCCAATCATCACAATTACAGGCTCTTTCACTCTCACTCCCAAAATTTAGATAATTCTTTGATCATTTTGTTTGAAATCTTACATTTATAGACTTTGTTTAATATCCACAAACAAATTATTGTGTGGTGCAAGACATATACATAGTAGACTCGATCAATTTTCTAACGTGAACTAAGGGTTTAATGTGTGGGAATTCTCGGTTTATTAATAACTAGATCCTGCTGTTGTGCTTTGCATGGGTCAACATGACCACAATAGTATATATGGAAAAGTCATTGTCAATTTACATAAAAAACAATAAAATACGACAGCCAAGGAGAGATTCCATATAAAATGTCATTACGATAGATAATTAGCAACAACAACTATAATCGATGAACATTTTGAAAAACTTCTTTGTACACTACATTAGAAGTCATATTGATATTTAAAGTCTCATCATCAGTCAACAATACTCATACATAGACGGACATAAAAAAAGATTGAGATGCATTGCAACAAAATCCTTTTATCGTGTAGCTAAAAAAGTTAAAACAAAGAAGACAAACTCTCTTGTTATTAATAATTACAACTTCTATGCTTGATGTATACTCCCTCCGGTCTTGAATGTAAGAAACAAAAAAAATCACACATATTAAGAAAGTGGATTGATTGCATTTAAATCATTGTAAAAAAATAGCATTTTTCCAATTATGTCCTTGTCTTGGAAACATGACTTTTGAACTCCACCAATGAAAAATCTTTGGAATGCGTTAAACATGAGAATGTGAAACAAATTGGATAAAGTCAATGAGGTTTAAATTGGAATAGTGACATTTAAAATTGTGAAACAATTTTTTTTGTTTTGTTTCTTACATTCGAGACCGGAGGGAATAGTTTTTTTTTTGTTTGTAAATTTGAAATATTGTCAAAGGTGCATAGAACATTGCACCTAGATGTAACCTTTAGGTATAGGGTGACAATGAAATCATTGTTTTCTTATCTAGGCTAACAAAATCTTTTTTATTGTTGCTTAAGAATGCATCATAAGATTTGGATAATCATTGTGTTTTTTTATAAAATAAATTATGATATAAATGACATTGTTTGATTGCATTGATACCATCAATAGGCAGAATTATCACATGGCTTTGCGTTTTGGAGCCCAAAAAGGAGCATTTTGGTAAAAAAAAAAAACTAATGGCATACCTAGAGTTTTTCTAGGGTTTGCTTACACCTTTTCTTTGCATTTGTATATAAGATGATAATTTAAAGAAGAAAAGAAAAAAAATTATGAATACTTTTCGACTGAACTCTGGATTATCAATGTTTGTTTATAACCTTAAATATAGAATCATTTTGGTCAAATCATATGAATTAAGAAAGTTGATAGTAATATTAAATGATACTATATTAAAGAATAAAGAAAATATGATGGGTTTGTTTCAATTAATATTTTCAAAATATTAACTTCTTGTGCTTGCAAAATAATACCCATAATAAATATTGTAAAATCATTCTTTCATGGGTTCAGACTTGAGTTCGGGTAAATACCCGTAAATTTAAATTGATGTGGGCGTAAGTAATTTAGCTATTTAAGTTTAAACACCAACTTAAATTACTTAATACAATAACCGCTCCTCCAATTGATGTGCAATTCTTAAAATATATTTTAAATATTGACTGAATATTAGGAATCATACTATTATAAATATTTTTTATTTGACTAAATTATATGAGTGGTGAGTCAAACGAAGTCTTTATTCGAAGATAAAATATCACTACTAGTAGTAAAAAAATAAAAAGAGAGAGCATAGTGAGTTCCAAAGAATAGTGACAACTTTACACGTTGGTGAAGCAAATGCCACGAAAAACGTAGTAATTGAGTCACTAAACAATTGGTAAAGTGAAAAGAAGAATCGTGGCTAATCTCTAGAAACCACAGACAAGAAGCAGGCAGCGTTGAAAATGAGCAAATTGGCGTGGCCTTCGAGTTTTTTGACTGTGGTCCAATAACCAAGAAGAGAGCAAATTGTACTGAACGTAACCAAAGGAACGAGTGTAACTAACGACACTGTTAAAATGAATAGTCCAAATCAATATGACACTCACTGCATATATAGCTGTAGCTACTACACTCTTTTCTGCATTCTTTGTCCTTCTGCTTCTTAGGACAGTGCTTGCCTACATATGTACCTGTGTTTTCAGTGGCAAAAATTGTCGGAATATCTATCAATTTACACTCTCAAAATTGATTTTTTTTTTTTTTAAAAAAACTAAAGATACACAATTTTACGGTGAAAACAACATTTTCTCAACTTTAAAAAAAAAATATACAATTTTTAAGATAATATTTTTTTTGAAAATGTTAAACAATGTCCACATGATATTGATTAAGCAACCAAAATAACTAATTTTTTTACAAAATGCAGTGAAATTATGACTTAATTAAAAATCAAAACTTATATTTTCAAGACAAATTTTATGAGTTTTTCTATCATGTGCAAATTTGCACATGTTATATTAAATATGTACTCCCTCCGTCCTGAAATATAAGCAACAAATGGCCATTTTTTTTGTCCTAAAATATAAGCAAAAAAAAATAATGTTGACCAATTTTAATCTAGTGTTCCAAAATTACCCTTTTACATTTATGGAGCATGAACATTGAAGTTCAATTACCTAAGCATGTTTAAGGAGTATTGGAATTGGAATGCCACTAATATTAACTACCTGCAATAATGAAATTGAATTGGAATCATGATTTACGGCATTGAAATCAACATGATTACCACTATTTTGTGTATTAAAATCATGGTAGTGGGATGTGTCACTTATGAAGTGTTTTTGTTTTCAATGTGTGTAAGGGTAAATTAGGAATGTTGTATTTTTATTTGATAAAATTTAGAGCAGTCAATGAAGAATTATTGATTTTCTTAATAAGTGTGATTTTTTTTTGCTTATATTTCAGGACGGAGGGAATATTTTTTAATGGGTTTTTCTATCATGTACAAATTTGCACATGTTAAGAAGTTTTAAATAGAAATTTTTTATTGGAACTTGTATATTTAATATTAAATATAAAACTTTTGGAAAAATAATTGTTGTTTTCCAAGAAAAAGTTACTACTATTAGTTGTTAGTTGTTTTAACAAGTGCAATGTTGCACATGTTAGACAAACCCTTTTTTAATAAATTATTGTTGTTTTCGATAAAAAGTTACTACTTTATTTGTACATGTTAGGCAAACTCATTTTATATTCACAATTTCCTTAACTAGTGCCCTCATAACACTGTTTAGGAAAACCCTAATTTTTTTTAATTGGTTGTTATTTCCATTCATTAAAAAATGATTTTAGAGCATATTTGTTATCATGTCCTCTCAATTAATCAATGATTCATTATGAACATGGAGTACTATGTAATCTCCATAATTATGTTTTGATTTGATTTGGGAAGTGAAATAATAGAAGTGATAGAGATGTTGTTGAGGTATGTTAAGGAAACAAATATTTAAAAGTATAAAAACTGATAACAATAATTTTTTGGATCATGCTATGTGTTAATGACACAAGTTAATGAACTAAAAAAAAGAAATAATAAATAAATTTTATATTGAAAATATATACTCTGCAGCGCCATAACTTCCCCTTTAAGAACTGATATATGACCAATGTCGATTTGTAAAATGTTTAATATATTTTTTTACATCTTCTACGCAAAAATGTTCAATTTTCATAAGGTCTTCTTGACTCTTATTCAAAAGTTCCAATAATGTATGTATATTGGACCTTTTAAGACAATTATAGATCCTGGGAGACAATTCTAATTGGTCAATAAAAATGGATTTCAATGCAATTTCCTTTTTCTTTTTCCTTAGTTTATCCTTAAGCAATCTATCATGAAAAGTAAAAAGGGGTAAAGTAACTTTGTGTTGATTGTTTTTAAAATTTAAGTTTTCTTCTTCTGTATGTAAAAAAAGGAATAAATAAATAAATCAAATTCCGGGAGCATATATCTTTATCAAAGACCAGCAACAAACACGCCTTATGTATTCCTAAAGCAACAACATGTCGTCGAAAATTCTTACGGAGCTATGGAACGCAACGTCAACATTTTATTTAATTATTTTTAGTTAATATTTGAATACTTTTACATGATTTTATATTTGATAAGTGATAATATGTTTGTTATTTTGTTTAGAAATATATTTGTTATAAATATGTTTGTTATTTTGTTTAGAAATATATTTGTTATAAATATGCTTGTTATTTGTTATAGATATATTTGTTATTTTATGTGGAAATATATATTATCTAGTATAGAAATATATTGGTTATTTTGTGTGGAAATATATATGTTATCTAGTATAGAAATATATTTGTTATTTTGTGTAGAGATATATTCGTTATTTTGTGTGGGAATATATGTTATCTAGTATAGAAATATATTGGTTATTTTGTGTGGAAATATATATGTTATCTAGTATAGAAATATATTTGTTATTTTGTGTAGAGATATATTCGTTATTTTGTGTGGGAATATATGTTATCTAGTATAGAAATATATTTTGTGTAGAGATATATTTGTTATGTGGTGTATTATTATTATTATTAAGTGGGGGAGAGATATATTTAATTTAGAAATAAATAAGATTACGAGGAAAAAAGTAGTTTTGGGGTGTAAGAGAAATTATGGTTATTATAAAAAGGAGAGTTAGAGTTAGAAAATAATATGACGTGCAAACTGTTTTGGAGAAAGAGGAGAAACCTAGAGTAAGAGAAGAGTCAGAGAAGAGAAGTTTGTAGAATCTTTGCAATCAATCAATCTAAGGTAAGGGTGGGACTAACCTTCTTTAATCATAAGCATATAATTCTAAAAAAGGTTTAATCTTGTTGTTGTTGAATTTTTGTTGTGGTTGTAGAAGTTAGGTTTTGAATTGAATTAGGTTGTTAAGAGTATAGATAATCTCATAAATTTATATGAAAAGTTGTTTATATGATATTTATATGATGTTTATATGGAAGTTATTTATATGATATTTAAGATGTTGTATTAACTTGTTTAAGTATAAAGAGTCGAGTTCATGCATTTGCATAATTTGAGACGGTGGAGCTTATGCTCAAAGCGACGGTGGAGCATTTGCTCAAAGCGACGGTGAAGCTTATTTAAGCTTAAAATGGTACCACATGCATGATGTTTAAGATGTTAGGGTTGCATAGTCGAGTTGCATTGTCGAGTCGAAGTTGCATTGTCAAGTCAAGTGGTTAAGTAAATTTTTGAAGTTATGAAGTTGATTAAGATGATGATGATGTTACCTAATACTTGAAATGTGACATCCTGAATTATTGTGATATACTCTGATTAAATGTATGAATTTTTAAGTTGGGATTTCGGGGTGTTACACTTTTCCCATCGAATCTGTGCGGGCAAAGGGGGATCTATAGTCCAACTCGGGTTGCTCACCTCTTGGGCAAGTTTCCATTACTGCCAATTGCTTAAAGCCATTCTCCCAATTCTCAATGTCGTGTCACGAATAGAGTTCCAAACAACATCATTCCTTGATGCCCATAACTAACATAGCAGAACTGCAACACAACCACTCATAATATACTCTCCTTGCAACACATATCGAAAATAAGCTCCGACAGAGACTATAATAGACTAACCCTTGGCAGCAGCACAACATAAAGACCGACTGAAAACCAACTCTCTCTAGCCACTTCACAACCAACAAAAGCACGTCAATCCGTTTTTAGAAGGAAAAAAAAAAGATTTTTGAAAAGCTACTTGGAACAACTTTTCATTTTGAAGCTAAAAGTAATTTTTTTAACAAAATAGATTTTTTAAAAATCTAAAACAGACGGATTGACATGTAGCTTTTCCCTTTCTAAAAATGGATTGACATGCTTTTGTTGGTTATGAAGTGGCTAGAAAGAGTTGGTATTCAACCGGTCTTTCTGTTGTGCTGCTGCCAAGGGTTAGTCTATTTAGGTCCCTGTCGGAGCTTATTTTCGATATTTGTTGCAAGGCGAGCGCGTTATGAATGGCTGTGTTGTCGTTCTGTTATGGCAGTTATGGGCAGCAAGGAATGATATTGTTTGAAACTCTTTTCGTGACATGACATTGGGAATTGGGAGGTTGACTTTAAGCAATTGGCAACAAGGCAAACTTGCCTAAGAGTTGAGCAGTTCGGTTCAGACTATAGATCCCCCTTTGCCCGCACAATTTGATGGGAAAAGCCTGCTAATAGATGGCTGAAGTGCATTGTTGACGTTGCGTTCCATAGCTTCGTAGGAATTTCGACGACAGGTTGTTGCTTTAGGAATACATAAGGCGTGTTTGTTGTTGGTCATTCAACAAAGATATATGCTCATATATCAGTCCTTTAAGGGGGGGATATGGCGCTACAGGAAGCAATTCAAGTCACTATTGCAAAAGGTTGAGATAAGGTCGTATTTGAGACGGATTCCCGTACTCATGTGGATAAAATTTCAGCCCAGAGAAGCGGTGCTTCATAGTTTAATGTTTTAGTTTCTACCATTAAGTCTTTGTTAGCTTTATTTTCCAACTTTGAGGTGAAGTTTGTTAGACGTCAAGCAAACATGGCTGCTTATACGATTGCTAGGGAGACATGTTCTTGGCCTAGTCACCATGTTTTTGAGATTTGTCCTCCTTATATTGGCACTATTTTAATTAATGATATCAGTTAAGTTTTCTTTGGTAAAAAAAAAAGCTCAAGTGTAAGAGCTTCAAACCTTAAAAAAAAATGATTTTTATGTTAGTAAACAAACATAAATAACTTTAAATTTTTTTTCAAAAATCTCTAGATTCTTTTAACTCAAAATCTTTTTTTTTTTTTTAAGCTGAAACAAACACACCCTTAATATCGAATGGTTGAAAGTAAAAACTACATAACGTGATATTTCAAAATCCACTTGCATACTTCATTAATATTTCGTTCTTCCTACCAGTGTGTTTATTAGGGTAAACAACGTGTTATTGATCGTTTAAGGATATCCATGTAAGGCTATGAAGCGTGGATACGTGAATTTTTAAAAATTTAAAGATACGATATAGTTAAAATACGTTGACAAATTTTTTATACTAAAACTCATATGTGTCTAAAATACTTGAAGAAAATAAGCATTGATTACTCTTGATTATTATATTATTATAAAAGTTATAATTTTTTAAAAACAATACATGTGATCAAAATATAAAAAAAAATGTAAAGTTTTCTTATAAACTACATTTTATTTTCATATGTTGGGATATCGAGAAAGACATCATTAAAAGAACTCAATGCACATTTTATCTAATGTTAATTAATTGAAACGCCTATTTCTCATTACCATCATAAGTATAAATTTAGATTGGCTCATCGAGAAACAATTCTAATGATACATATCAAAAGTTAAACCATACTCGTCTCTATTGAATTTTTACAACATTGTCTTAATTGTTTACCCTTCAGTTTTTCTTGGATACATATTTGTGAAGTATCTTATAAGTATCTTTGTGTATCCGTGGAGTATCATATATGTATACGATAAAATATTTTTAAAAATTAAAATAATTAATTCTGATACTTTGTGGGTACGTATCTGCGAGTATCCGTGCAGTATCAGTATCTGATACGGGTACGTCTCTTTTTTGGAGTATATGGGCTTCATAGATGTAAGGTTGTCAATGTTTTTTTTTTAATGCACAATTGTGTTTATGATTTTAAATATTCCCTCCGGTCACTATTATAAACAAAAATCAATTTTTTTAGATTTATTTAATAAATGATGTATTTGGTCTATGTTATTGACCAAATACATCATTTATTCAATAAAACTAAAAAGTTGGTTTTTGCTTGTAATAGTGAGTGAATGGAGTAAATTACTCCCTCCGTCCCTTTTTATAAGACTACTTTAAAAAAAATTGTCTCTAAAAAGACTATCTATATATTTTTAGATGCATTTATTACAATTTTTTCTAATACACCCCTCATTAATATTATCAATATACCTTGAAAAATTAACATTAAATATCTCTATAGACAAAGGATAATTAAGTAATAGTAGCATATATCCGTGATAAATTTATTTACTCCAATAACCTTTCTCAATACTCATGTTTTTTTAAAAATAATTTTATAAAAAGGGACGGAAGGAGTAGAAGGAATTGTTACATCGTAGTAGTACAATGAATAGTTTTCGATAAAAGGCATGGTTCCTTCTTCCGAATCCACTTTCTCTTTTGACTGATTAATTTTGGGGAATGCTAAATATTACTCCAGAGGTATTGGTTAATCATCTAAAATAAGAAAGTTTTCATAAAAAATATTATGTAATAATTATTTGATCAAAATTAACACATTATATTTTCAAGACAAAATTTTTATTTATAAATTCATTAACCATAGTCCCGAAGACACTTGTTAACCAAACTCATTAATTTTTAATTCTTACCAGCACAAATAAGTTCTTTCTAACATATGGACAATTTAGTTGAATTAAGATAGGGAAATGTTACATCGTAGTAGTACATTGGGTATAATTGTAAAAATTTAGTTAGGTTATGCCTTGGGGAAGAAGCAAAGGCAGAATAAGCATGCAAGATAGTCAACCACGTGTTGTATTATGATTTATGTGTGCTGCTAGGAGGGGCAAAACGTTGCACAATAGTGACCCATCTCTTTGCTTATTATTGCTTGTCAACCAAGTGACATCGACCTTTGATTACTATTTTTTATTTATTTAATTAATTGTTTTACCTCCAACTTTGTATTAACCACTTGTTTATATTCTAGCAACTTGCTATGACATCACTAAAAACTGCAATTTTAGTGCTCTCCAGCATCCCTTTCTAATGGATAGAATTGCATAACATAGCATATTTAAATTAAACTCACAAGTCAACCCAACCTTCCAAGTGTACTAAAGATTCTTCCAATTCATGCATGATTCCGCCCTAAAACACCAAAGTATCCATTCAACTCTCCTTAAATATAAAGACCTCTAAAATAAAGGGACAACTTAAGTACAATTTGATATACGGCTCATTATTTAAAAAACAATAGACGTGTCACCAATTATTTTTAATAGGTATAAAATTAGAGAGGAACATTTTATTTTATTTTTTACTCCAAAGAGAGGAACATTTAAAACAGCAACAATGATACTTACAACATTGAGAGCTCTGTACTTTGAAAAAATAAACTTCGATTATATCTCTTTTCAAATTATACATTTTTTTTTCCCTCAAATTTTTATATTTATTGTTTAACATAACATAAGCCATATGGTTATAACGTTCATAAATTATTTTTCTTATTGCATTAAAGTGGAAAAAAGAGCAACTAGAGTCGGCTCTGATTTTTTTTTTTAGAGAGATAAACACTGCATATCATATTTAAATTAAATTCATAAGTCAACCTTACCTTCTTGTATTAGAGATTCTTCTAATTCATGCATGATTCCTCCCTAAAACACACCAAATTATTTATGCCTCTCTCCTTAAATATAAAGTCCTCTGAAATAAAGGGACACCTTAAGTACAATTTGATAGGAACGTTTATAGGGCTCTTTATTAAAAAAAATAAAAAAATAGACGGGTTACCAATTATTTTGAATAGCATAAGAAACTCCTTTAAGGAATTTTTTTTTAGAGAGGATCAACTAAATTCAGTGCCAATAATAAACTTCAAGTATAAGTCTCTTTTCAAATTATACAATTTTTTTAGCAAACAAATTATACATTTATTTTTTAACATAACATTGGTCATATGGTTACTTTGTACGGTTGTAGCTTTTGATTATAAAATTAATTTTTACATTCAAATTTATAATTCAATTCACTTTACGTTAAAATATCAAAACAAAAATCATTTTACCTTAAGCTCATGTTTAACCTGAATCAATTTTACATAATCAATTCACTCAAAATCGATTTTTATCATAGCAGAACCAAACATACACAACATTCTTCAAGAAAATAAACACAATGAATTTAATAGATAAAAATGGAAAAATATTACCTATAATAAAAGACAGAAGTAATACAACACAAACCTAATATTACATGCTTAAAACTTACCCCAATTAACCGAAACACACTTATGTATTTAATTTCTTTTACCACGGTCTTTATTTGGGAAAAGAAAGGTGAAAATTGAAACCAGTCATAATATTTAAAAGGGTTGATAGCTTTTACCCCTTGCCATTTGGGCAATATATGGTTTACCCATGTAAAAAAGAAAGTTTGGAGATTCCCCATTAAAACTAGAAGATACTTTGGTTTAAACATTCAAGTCATCTGATTGGATTAATGAGATGATGAGGCACACTGATGTGTTATTATTTATTTTTGATTTTTTTTAAAAATTCCACGTGGCACACATAATCATTTTATTTAAAAAAAAGAATGTTTAAGATGTGAAATACCTAAAATACTCCTAATTTCAAATTAAAAATCACACTTTCTTTTCTCTTCTTCTTCTCCAGCCAGTGCCTTCATCAGCACAACACACAACATCAATTATATTATAGCACAACACATCAGCAACATAGCACATTATTAACAACAACACATCATCTTCTTTCCAAACCAACAACAACCAACAACAACAACAATTTTCAACAATTTATGACTTCCCCTTCGTCACCAACATCAACTTCAACATCAAACATAAAACAGTAGCAACAACATCTTCACCTTCATCTACAATCTCATCCCCTCTCTCTAAAAATAACAATAGCAGCAACATAAACAAACAACAAAATCAGCTTGAATTTGAACCCATTAACACTGCAACTCGTATTCAAACCCATATAAACTTTTGAATCGGAATCTAGGTTTGTATTCAACAGAATCCGCACCAATTTCTGATCTGTTTTCATGGTTCGCCAAATCATCTGAATATGTTTTCATGGTTTTCAGATCTGAAATCTTTTAGATTTGGGATGATTAATTGAGAATTATATGAAGAGATTAAAGGTAGAATTCAAGGAATGAAACAAAAACATAAAACTCATCATCTTTTTATTTGTGAAGAGAGACTTAGTTCTGAAAAAGATGAGATAGAACGAAGGATGAAGATGATGCAAAGGGAAAGAAAAAAAAAGAATGGAGAGAGAAGGAAGAATGGGGACGAGAGAAGAGAGAAAGGAGGAAATTTTTGACAATTTTTATTTTATTTTAATGTTTTTAATTTATGAAATTATGTTTTTAATAAAAGAAATTCAAATGGAACAAAAAAATTGGAAAAGAAATAAAAAAAAACATCAACGTGCCACCTCCTTAATTAGTGCACAATCAACGTGCCACATCATCTCATTAATCCAGTCTTAGTGTTTGAGGGGTGTGAACCAAAAAATCTACTAATGGCAAGGGGGAATCCCCAAATTTTTTTTTCGGTAAACCAAAATATGCATATATGACAGGGGATAAAAGTCATTTAACCCTAATTGAAAACACACATAACATTGCTTTCATTTTCCATATGGAGGACACAAGAACCATGCCTAATGTCCCTACTTTCACATTCTAAAAGGACAAAAATCTAGTTCCGCCTAATATGACATTCTCGTAGTTGCAATCTCACCGTTGTAAAATAATGTTGAAAAGGAAATTTTTTATTGATGATCAATACCAACACATCCCAAATTGCAAAAACAATTATAAAATTAACCATAATTACCAAGAAAAAACCCGAGATTCAGTCACAAAAATATAGATATAGATCATGAAGAGAAGTTATTATAAGTCACAATTGCAGTGACCTATCGTGATTATGCAAAACTGATGTTAGATCCAAACATGGAAGTAGAAAGAAATATAAGCACGGTTGTCGCACATACTATTTAAGTTTTGTTTTCATAAAATATTTTGAGAACCCACATTTTGTACGGTTGATGAAAACAATCATACTATCAAGCTATCTCGAATATAGATGAGGATTAAGATCAAATGGTTTTGTCTAACTTCAAAACGTATATCAAAATATAAGTCATATGATCTTTCATCAACGACCAAGATTTACAACACAATCCATATAATATGTCATTCCTAGCTGGGAATACCAGGTCAACAAGCACAAAGATTGCACAACATTACAATTTCCTCGATGACAAGTGTCTTACAATACAATATTCACAAATGATAAATGGGTTGGTCCCTTACCAGCTTCAAGTTCCACTAAACAATAAAGAAGACATTAAAATTCATTGAAAATATATTTTGCTATTTTACATAAATTATGACATGGCTGCTCTTATTGAACAGCTAGGACAAACATGATCATCCCATGGCATACTTCTGTGTCCAGCTGCGAGCCGTCGCTTCATACTTGGCTCTGTCAGTCTTGTACATGTGTGCAATTTCAGGAACAAGTGGATCATCAGGGTTGGGGTCCGTCAACAACGAGCAAATTGACAAAAGGACCTATAATAGAGGGATTAGTTTCTCTGTGGTGGGGTGGGGGGGGGGGGGGGGGGGGTCTAAACAACAAACTATATAGAAACAAAATTAACAGACTCTATTCCTTTATAAGTAAATCTTTAACCAAATTTACAACCGGCTAATGCTAGGCTATCAGAACCCAACTGAAAATATACTACGACAATACTCAGTAATTTGTCTCATGACACACATGCTATATAACACATTAACTAAGAAATTACATTATCTATGTTCAGTAATCGGAAAGATATAAACAAGCAGAGTAATATCAAACCTTGGAAATGGTTAGTGCTGGGCTCCACTGTTCCTTCAGAATGTCGAGACAAATACTGCCATTACTGTTGATGTTTGGGTGGAACACCTTGGTCCTAAAAGCAACCTGCAGTTGTTAAGCACTTTAGTTTTATTAGTTCTAAACTCAGTCTTATAAAGCAATAAGATATTTACCAACTTGCTACCACAAAGTAAAACAACATTAGTTTTGAAAGAAAATTAAACTAGAAAATCCTACTGTAAGTCTGGTGCTGCTAGTAATCTAAACTTCAGTAAGTGCACACTATAACTTATAATAAGACTAGATCAGCAATAAGAGGAGAGCTATAAAAACATATTGGATTATCAATGTGGCCGAGCACTTGTCCATGCAAGAACCTGGTGGACTGTAAAAGAGAGGAAGCCGAAAACAAAAATCTACGAGAAAGCAATAGTCAAGACATATGCCCGCCAAAACAGATAAAAACAGGCCCTTGATAGAAAAGGATAAGATATGGGAGAAACAAAAACAATAGGTTATGATAATTGCAAGGTATCTAGTGAGAGGGGATTAATATACACCGTTAAGATGGATGGTTAAGTGGCAGAGAAAGTTTCTAACATAACCTTCAAAACTTCGAAATTGTGAAGGTCCATTTTCCTTATCCATCCATTTTTCTGTTCAACCAACAAAGCAAAGAGGATTGAAATTTTTCTCCATTTATTTTGTATCTAAACAATATACAAAATGTACCTGTTTTTCCCTCTCTTCTCTCTATTTTGCTCATCCTATTTTTTTTTTCTTGCATCCTAATTTCCATTTTTCTCAGCATAGTGACCAAGATGAGAATGTTGAACACAAAATATTGATGCAAATTCATACAATATCTGAAAACTCCCATAGAACCATATCTACATCTATACTTAGATACATGCAAATTAACATAACAACATTGTTGCCAATGAATTTCTTAACTAAAAAAACCCCATGTCATTCAATAGACACGGTTGAGCAAACCAAGACTCCTGCGTACGAATAAATTCCTCTATGATTTTAATATAGAAAACAATATTATTTCTATGCTTAAAACGACAAGAAAACACATTACACATATATGAAAGTTCAGCTGTGCAAGTGCACAGTTGCAAGTTACTACGTGTCAAAGCAAGATAAAAAGCTTTAGAAAGAAGAAATTGCAATTCAAGAGTATTTGTCGTAGGAGAAATGCTAGAAACACTATCTCTAACACTTTTTTATTGAGTAAAATTCATGTGGGTCTCACCGCTTTATGTGGATCCATTTCCAAAGTGTGGGGTCCACATGGATTTCATCCAATAAGAGAGTGAGTGTTAGAAAAAGAGTGCACATAACACTCCTCTTGTCGTAAACTCTATTAGTGGATAACTTCTCCTAAAATTGACTGAGAAATCCAAAAAAAATTGGCCAATCATGAAAAGGAAAAAATCTAGACGCAGGTTGTCCTCTATCCCATAGCACATACAAAAATGAAAAAGAGAGTGCAGGAAGACTCAAGTACTCTCTCTTAATATGTGGTTGATGCCTTGATGGGACTTCCTCCATAACCATGATTACAAATGACTTGCACCAAAAGCCAAATTGCACAGAAAGAATAAGAAAATACTCACAAAAATCTTTTGTTGTTCTCCGTATCGTGAAATACAGAGAAAAACTACAAGAGTGAATAAAGTATCCTTCAAAAGAAACCACATAGGGTGGGGGAAACCCCCCCAAAGAATACACATCAGAAGGAAATACGGAAATGAACCACCACAACTTCCCCAAAATGCTCCTAGGAAACTAAGTCAACAAAATACCCACAAGAGAAAAACTAGAAGAAAAATCAACATCCCAACTATACTTCCATTTTCCTTTTACAAAGAAGACAACTTCAAAGCTTTAAAAGAAACTATTTGAGCATCATTCCGGCCCCTTCAAATTTACACCGCCACCCACCAAAATTATTCTACCCATTCAACTATAAAATATTATGTAAGGTCATTCTACCCATTTCTATTATGTTCACACCTAAAAGAAAACCACACCCACCGACAAGGGCTGTCACTCTAAACTGTTAGCATTTGTGCAAAACAAGATCCAAACCATCTAGCAGGAAACAGTCAGCGCAATATATGTACATAGATTATCAATAATGTTGCTCAACCCTAGGAAGCAAGGACAAAGACAATGGACATGGATATTGACACGTGTCAGACACTGGACACGCCTTTCATAAAAAATGTTGATACTACAGAGGCTTAAACAAACTTCCACGACTGCTTAAGAATTAAGGAGAACAAATAATAAGTTCACAACCACATTTATCCTTGAATCAAAATGCTTTGAAATCAGTTATTTTAATGTTACATTTTTCAAATTAGTTTGATCTCCATAAAGACAACTTCAAGAAGAACATGTTGAATGAGAGAGGTTGTAAGTTTATTTATAAAAAGAAAATACTCAATATATTCACAACACTAAAAAGAACGAAAATACAAGAACCTAACGGCTAACGCGAGTAATGAAGCAGAGTATAATACCTTTGGTGGCTTGAAGGGATAGTCAGGAGGAAAATGAATTAAAACCAGGAACACACCACCAGTGTATGGGCTATCAGCCGGTCCCATGATTGTGGCTTGCCAGTGGAACATGTCCTCAGCCACAGGACCTGATAAAAACAACAACAACAGAACCATGTTTAGTTATTAATAATTTCTTTATAAGAAAAGAAAGATCTCAAAGCTAATTACAAACAAATGACAAAGAAAGTTACAACTTGCAACAGATGAAATAACATATACTAAAGGTAAATATATGCTAAAGGGAACTTATTAGAACAGCCTTTCAGAGGGAAAAGTATGGAGTTACAAACATGATTATTTTATCATAATCTTATCTATAGTTATGCTTTACAATTGTACCAATAGAATGTTTTTCTCGTTTAGATGAGCCAAATTCCAACAAATGTACCAACTAATCAAACCCCCAAGCTCCACAAACATCTGATTACATACACATCCTAATTAGTCACTGGAACGAACAATCTCACCCAATGGCTGATCTTGTATGGGACAGCTGGAAGCCATGGCCCCTTCAAACATTTATCATTTTTCTTTAACATACATATTATAACATTACTTCTTCCTATTTTTTATTCATAACATTAGTATTAATAGTTATATATATTATTTCCTTTCAGATAGAATCAACGTTAATCTGATGGTGCAGTGGCAAGTCCATGTTTTGTAAATCGAAGGGCACCAGATCGACTCCTCTAGGTTATATTTTTCATTTTATTCATGGAAAAATGGTATATATTGAATTTAAACCTAGTATTTCAAGCTTAAAAGAAAGATATAAATGTTATACAATTCCATCATATAACTTATTAATGATTGGTACTATATATAATCTTAAAATATTTGGTCTCCTCAAAGAAATTCACCAAGCTATACAACCCTAATGTCACCCTCACTTTCCCATCTAAAAAGAATGCACACAAAGGAATTAGACACATATAGATCCAAGCAAGATTTTAAAAAATGATTTGTTACCGCGAAAACGGCTGCAACAAAACATTATTGATAATGTATGTTACCATTTTTCTTCGTTTTAACATAGTGAACAAAAATCATGAAATGACCGCAACAAATGCCATTACGCCGTTGTTCCCAAAAATTAGACTGAGAATCCCCTTTTATGGATAAAAATCACAGTTTTATTAACTTTATCTCCATTTTAGAAGAAACAAATTCATCAAAAGATTACGAAAAGAAATACAGTTATAAAATTATGAAGAAGCAATGAACAATTAGCTATTATACATTATAAGATAGTACAAATAATTTTAATAGGATTTGTGCAATATCGTTCTTAATTCTATCATGACGACCACAATCAATAACGCAACAACCTTAACGACCAAAATCACGATTTCCTTAACGCGACCGCTATTTATAACCTCGGATCCAAACATGCTATATGTTATTTTGTTTAAATCAACTTATTCTAAACTAAATAAATAACATGGTCAGAACATCAACAATAACAAACAAATAATTTAATATTTACAAAAAACCATCCATAAAAAAAAATCTTAAACACAGCACAACAAGAAAACAAACATAAAATTTAACATCTTGATAATCAACAACCAATTTAAAAGTATTAAGAAAAAACAAATTTTTTAAAAAAAGCAAATGGATGAAAGAAGATAGAAAACCTGCACTGCATGAAGTTGGAGGGTCCTTCTGCAAATCCTTGAGCTCCTTCAAGATTCGTTTCGACGCCATAATCACTCAAACTTAAAAAACAACAAAAAAGAATAAAAAAATGATATGACAAACGTGATAAATGATAAAAAAAATGAATAGATCGTGAGACCCAGAAACGAAAAAAGTTGAAGAAATGAAAGGGAAAATGAAAAGGAGAAGAAAAACAAACCTGGTTCGGAAGCGTAGAAAGAGAATGAATGATTTGGAGAAGGGTGAAGGAGAAAGAAATAGAGAAAGAAAGAAAGATTCTTTTTTATATTTTCTCTGAATGGAGAGAAAAAGAGATTCTTGAAAAATCAAAGAAATGGTATTGAATTCATTGATAGAGTAAGATCAACGATGTCATCTTTTTTTATTGGTATTGGTAGATAGACGAAATGACAATGCAATTATAGTTAAAAGTTTACGTAAAATGAACGACCATGACATCTGATCTATTAATTTAAACATTATTTTGATTGAGCTACAATTATGAACCGACATATATATCCAATCAAGTTTTTGGTGTCGTTTTCTTATTATTATCTCATTAATTAATTTTATTTTATATACACCAACATAAATCCAATCTAACCATATATAAACTCCAAAGGCTTGGTCTTGTGGTAAAAAGACAGGTCTTGAATCTAAGAAATCCCGGGTTCGAGCCCCCGCTAGTGCCTTTGGAGGGAGGTAAATGTAAATACCTATGTAAGTGTTCTTTGAGCTCGAAAGTCCTCCCTGCCTTGGACTGGGGCACCATCCCCTAGCCATATATCACCTTTTTAAGCTACTTTTGGATATATGTGTAAATACCTCATTGTTATTACCTAATTTATTGAATGCATGCGTAATTTTTTTTGGACAAAGAGATAATCTATTATAACTATTACTTCAGATAGAATAATAAAACATGTACCCATATTTAATATCCAACAAATTTTGAATAGATTTACATATGATGCATGAAATCTATCGAATTTATATACAAATGTTTTGATACACAATCATAATAGTTTTTTTTTTAATCAAATTCTTAGTATTTGATAAATACATCATAACTTTTACATCTAAAACACGTATTGCTTTATAATCGTGTGGTGCCCGTTTATATGCTAGTATTTATGACATAGATTCAAATACATATTGCTTTTAATAAGTTAAGGGTTATGCTAACAAAGGAAACTAAAAGAGGTATGTTTGCATTAGTTTCAACAATATTTTGATTTTTAAAAAGTTAAATTCATCACTTTTCACCATTTTCCAATACAATATTTCTATTTTTATCCTCTTATCCAATGTCTTAAGGACACTCTTTAACATATCCCATAAATTAATCATATTATATTTTGTCAATTTTTGATTTAACTATTTTGGTTCCCGCATTTTATCAATGAAAAACACTATTGATTCGTGTGAAAGTAAGTTAGCATAGGTTTAATGTTGCTTGGATGAGGATTTGTTGAAGTATATAGATTCACCCTACCGATCAAAAGACACGTTAATGGAGGGGGTATCGACATCTCCTAGTATTAGATAAACACCTCATAATTTTCACCACTAAGTATGCATTCCTTTCATTTTTGGTAAAAGATAAATGTCAAAAGAAAAAAAATCACCATGAACTAAATATAGGATGAATTCTAAGATGAGGGAGCAATTAAGTCTCTCACCAGTGGATCACTTATGTTTATACCATCAAATCTATTCAAAGAATTTAAAGTCTCAGATATGTTTGAAAATAAAAAAGTAACATTTATATCTTCCGACACCCAATCCTTGCACCTTTTTATTTTTAGATTTCTTTTATCATTCCCATTATCTTCTTCCCATGGGTTTCCTTTTATTTTAATGCTGTGTTTCTCCTCTCTTTCAATTTCCTGCATTTGAAACAACTTCACAATTGTAATTAAAAATTAAAATTGAATTTGGTTAGTTTTGCAAAGTTTCGTCGGAATTTTTTCATTTCTTTGAAACTATGGTTGAAATTTGAATTTTGTTTTTTAAGATTTAAGATAATAACGATCATGTAAATGAGTGAATGATTCACTTTCTTTGCTCCCCTGTAACCGCTGTCAATGAAGATTTTCCCAAAAAACACAATACGAGTAATGATTGAGTGGAAGAAAACATAGGTGTTACTTTTTTATTTTCAATAAATCTGAACCTTTAAATTCTTTAAAAAGATCTGATGGTATAAAATAAGCGGTCCATCGATGAGGGACTTAATTGCTCTCTCACCTTAGAATCGAGGAAAACATTTTTTAAATAAGGTAGTTATACTATAAAACTATTTTTGTTTAACCATTGATTCTCGTGTTCTATCAAAAAGGAAATAACAACTCGTTCTCACGTCATATCAAAAGAGATAAAAATTTTATCAGTTCCCACAAAAAATTAAGTTAGCATTGATTTGGATTTACATTTAAAAGTAGTTCTTGTTTGTGTTTCAATGTTAATTAGAATAGAATTTGGTGAAAGATAAAGATTGTCTTCGATGATTAGAGGGCATAATAATATTTGAGACATGACATCCGATGTCTTACATGTCTCAAATAGATTTACCTTGGATTGATTTTTTTTTTTAATATTAAATACCATATATATGTATGTGGGTGTATGCGCGCGGGTGCAAGGGCGCATATACACATATTTTAATATATTGAAAAGTTCATTTTTTTAAACAAATTTTTAATATTAGATTGGCACCACTCTAATTTCTACCACTAAAATATGTATTGCTTTAATTTTAGTTAAAAATTACTTGTAAAAAGAAAAAAAAAATCTCCATAAGCTAAAAAAGTGGGAATTATATTTTTATAAAAGATAGTTACCTTATAAGATATCTATTTCAAATTTAACTATTTATTCCCACGTTTCGTCAAAAAACAAAAAATTGGTTCTTGCTAAAATAAGTTGGCATCGATTTGAATTTACTATTAGACGTTGTTGTTTGTGTTTTAATGTTGTTTATTTGAGGATTTGTTGAAGTATTTGGATTCTCTCATGTGATTGGAAGGCATACTAATAGAAGAGGTATCAACATTTTCTAGTATTAGATATGAACCTCATGATTTTCGCGACTAAAATATGCATTCCTTTCATTTTGGGTAAACTTTATTTGTACTTAGATAAAAATCTTGATGAGATAAAACTATTTTTGTTTTAATATTGATTCCCATGTTCTATCAAAGAAGAGAAGAAAAAAAAACCATTGGTTCCCCCATAAGTAAGTTAGGATTGGTTTGGATTTATATTTAGAAGTTGTTGTTGTTTTTTTTTAATCTTATTTAGTTAAAAACGTGTTGGAGGAATTGTATTTTCTCAAATGATTATAGCGGACAATAATATAAGAGATATCGATATTTGATGTCTGATGCAACGAGAATAGATTTACTTCCGATCAAAAAACTAATTTCTACCACTAAAATATGCAATGCTTTAATTTTAGGTAAAAATTACTAGTAAAAAGAAAAAATCTCCATGAGATAAAAATTGAGAATTATTTTTTAAATAAGATAGTCATATGTTATAGAAAAAATCTCCGTAAGCAAAAAATCTCCTCTCATTTCTCTTCTTAAATCCTTAACCCAAACACACGCCAAGACTTGACTTGTTAGTGGTTATCAAGACATAGGCAGACAACAAAGTTTTATAAGAGAAATAAAAGTGTGCGTGTGCTGAGTTTCAAGAAACTTATGATTTACTACATTGATACAAAACTTATGCTCAGTTCTTTAAATGCAGTTTTTGTTGTTCACCAATTAAAATATAACATTTGTATTAAGCATGCCATGTCACCTATGTTAAACCTTGCCGTGTATGTTTCATGCGTTCCTATTTTGTCTCTCCCTCTTTTCATGTACCTATGACAAATTAGCGACATTAACCCCTATTTTTTCCTGTATCTTTCCTCTTTCCACCACTTCCAATTCCAAACTCCTATGCTTAACTCAACAAATGTAGAGGTTGAAGTTCAAGCATCACCTACAAAGTTTCAACCAAGTCCTTTGGTATTTTCATGCTCTCAATGCTTTATCATTAATGTTTTCACTACTCGCTAAAACCATAGTATATTTTTTGTCGGCGTAGGAATTTAGCATAGATAATGGCTGACATCTTGGGGTGGAAACAAGGCAACCAACTGATATGGTCCATACAATGTAGATTGGAAGATGTTTGGCTAAAAATTACATATATTATATTTGTTTCTTTTGTATCAGTTGAGATCATTCTTTATTTAGCGCTTGAGTTATGTCATCAGCGACGGAAGCATGTACAAAGTTATGTGGGTTTGTGCTTGCACTAACTTTGTAGAATATTTTTTTTAAGCGGTAGTATAATATAGTAATAGTTGAAATGTTAACCAAATGACACACACTTCATACCGTAGCATTTGAGACAAGTAATATTATTTTTTTTATTTAGAATTTGAGACCATTATTTAGTAGGAGAAGGTATACTAGAGTAGTTCATAATGTTATTGGTTTGGCGGTGAGAAATGCAACAACAATCATAAGAATTCAACCAAACCAAAGAAAAAGAAAACGCACAAAGCCTTACAATACAACAAGAATGCAACTCTGCTACATCAGGTACAGGTAGCAGGCCTGAAACTCCACACAAGAAAACAAAAAGCAAATTCTCCCAATGCCAAGTTCAGCCTCGAATCACCACCAAGCCCGTACCATCAGCGTTCAGCGATGACTGAGAATCCCATAAATTCTCCGTTATATAGAAAGAAGAGAAAAGAAGACCACAAACACATCCGAACTGCCTAGAATCAATTATTGTACCACACATCTTCTGAAAAATTCCAAGTTTTCCACTTTATGTCACTAATTTTTAAGGGTAGCCTAGCTGAACACCGAAGATTTCGAATTCATTCACTATGTTCTTTTGCGCGAAACAGAAAGGGAGAGACAAAATCGGAACACAAAGGTGATGTGGCATGCTTAATACTGGTGTTATATTTTGATTGATGAGCAACAAAAACTGCACTTAAAGAACTATACATAAATTTTGTTCTTTACATTGAACTAGTGTATTGATCGGACATTGTTCAATTAGTTTATCAACTTTCAACTAAAACATATTTTTTTTACTAAAAAGAAACTATTTTTTATTTATTTCAGATTTTAAATAATATTTTAAATATTTACTAGTTTGTATTGGACAGATAGTGTACATGAGAAAAGTGTGTTAACTAACATTGACATGAAAAAAGTGTGAGAACATGACCATAAATACCATACTAAGTGTGTTAAACTAAAAAAAAATTGAGTTTTCATCACTGTCTCTTTAAGTTTGTGCTCCTTACATTAACATTACATACATTGCTAATATCTACTTTAAGGCTTGGTGACCTTAGGATTTCTAGTACAAAATAAAAGTTACATAAACAAGACTGTTAGGCACCTTCCTATTATTCACTACAATGTGGTGACCTTAGGATTGGTGACTCTATGCGACTCTATTAGGCACCATCCTAATATGAATATAGAAATAGTAAGAAATCATAAAGGAAAAAAAGGGAAAATGTAACTGTCTTTGTTATCTATATTTGTTATTCTTGATTACAACACACTAACTTCCTTATAGTTAATTATACTAGCCTAACTAACCCAAGGTCCGTCTATTGGGCTTGTTTACCTCTTTTCTCCACCATTCGATAATTGTTTTGTGTCACGTGGATTGCTCAACCTCTGAAATAAACTGATTGGAAGATAGTTTCTGATGCAAAAAAAAAACTGATCGGATCATATCTCCTGATAGATTTTGTCCGATTGAAAGTTACGTTCCAATAAATCGAGGGGTTTTGAGCAAAACTGAGGGGTCTATAGAGCAATTTCCCTACTACTCTCCTACCTCCTACTTATATTAGTCCTTCAAAAGGATGTTTGGATGATTTTGTATCTACCAACATGGCAAGTCAGCTAGAATATAAGGAAGGATTGACAATAGGGTGAGAAAGAAGTTACATAAGTAATTTGATAAGGATTTGGGAAGGAGAGAGCAAGCCTCTTGAAGAGCTTGCACTATCTGCATTTACTAACTTATCAATACTTGCAGTAGTAGTGGATTTATTTCAATAAAACAATATTCTTATTTTTCCTAACACAGATCAAATAATTAATGAGTCGATCTTTATGCAAATAAACAAGGATATACAGGGGAATTCGAATATACTAACTTATAATAGAAAGCCATTATAAACTAAAATCAGTACAAAATGCAAAACATTTCTTCTATCAAGACTTTTCTCGAAGCAATTTATTGTACAAATTGAAGATCATATAATAAACCATGGTGTAATATAATTTGAGAGAGCTCACCAAGTTTCCTTTTGAGCTGCATTTCAATTAGTTGTTTGGAAAAAGGGGAAATAAAACATGAGCGGAATAAGAAGAGAACAAAGTGTTTCTGGTGAAGAGAAAAACTTCTTTAACCGGAGAGAAGATGAGATGGCCAACGGTAGTGCAGATTCTTCCGGGTAGGGAAACCGAAGTACTAGTGGAGATACATAACCTAAACCGCGTTCTTGACAGGATATATATTTGTTTGTCAAATTAAAGCATAATCTTATTTCTTCCAATTCTAGCGGCATACTTCCTCCTCCTTTGCAAACAATTATAGGCTCAAATCCAGTATAAGCTGCCACTACGCTCTTAATATCCGATAGAGGATATTGATGAGTTGAGCTTGCTGAAATACCACGATTGGAAAATGTTGTTGTATTTAATTCGATAAGCTTGTAAAGTTGCACTGCCTTTGAGAAGTATTCAACGAAGTTACGGGACAAACATCTCCATGTCGCAACTACTAAGACCTCCAAGGTCTAAAGATCCTCGTTATTCCCAGACAAACCTGGCCAAGCAGCATTCAGGTTGCGCATCAGAATATCAGGAATCTGTTGAAAAAAAAAGGTTAGTAAGATAAAATGAAGAAATAGTAATATTATGTAAGATATACTCACCAAAGATATGTTAAAATCAGGCCACAAACAGCATATCGGCAAGGGCCTATTGATTATACGAGCACATGAGGCCACAAGCTTCGGAGTAGAAACAATTGTTTCTATCGTGATGTGTTTGTTGATGGAGGACTGCACAATGATGCAGGCCTACAAATGGCCGGTGGCCAAAACACGGCCACCACATCATAGGCAGGTAATGCATCATAGGAAGCAATTGTTGATGTTGTAGCTGCCAGTGTAATAAGGAGAACAAACCACTGAGCCATTAAGAAACTGCGAAACCAACAAATTAAAGTAGTTTTACTTTTAATCAGCAAAAATCTTAGAACTAGCGAAGAAGAAATAAAGCAAAGGTAAAACTCTTAAAATTATAGTATCACATTACTTTCTAAAATGACAATAAACATCAAAATAGACAAGTTTTTAACTATATCACAAGTTTGCAGCTAATGGAGGCAAAACATTAAAAAATCTATTGCTATATTTTGAAATTAGACTACAAAACTTCAAAAGCATACAAAATACAATGTTTAAGTACATTTAACAAGCAAAAATTTGAAAACCAATTAAGGAAACTGCAAAACTCTAAAAATCAAAGACCATGATAGTATCTCATTCCTCTCTCAAATGAAACTAAGTAGCAAATAAACAAGTTCTTTTAAATTTATAACTTACACCATGAACAATCAATAAATCAACTAAGATGTCAAAATTGTGATAAGAAAAATAACTTAACATGCTATTTGTTAGAAACAAAACGAGAAGTATGGTGTGAATTGCAAGTAATGCTTATCCAAATGTACATATTGTGGTAGCTTGGTCCCACTTAAGGTTGCGACGATGAGGGACGACAGAAGCAAAATTAAGAAGGGGTTGCTTGCCAAGATTCAAGTCAGCAAAAACAAGAGGATTAAGAATAACAACGCTAAACAGGAAAACTTGCAATGTAGGTGAAAGAATATCATGGAGGATTCATATTTTCCTGCTTCAGCACAATAAACACAAATCATTGTGAGGATTCAATACCATCAAGAAGTGAACACTATATGACATAGTTAGAATGTGGAATTACAGTGACAACATTTCAGAAAGTATTTATAAAGATTTCAGTTAATTTAAAGGAGCATCCACTTCAAGAAAGAGACGTGTAGATAGTTGTAACATACATATCAACATGGTAAACTCATCATATAAGATTTTATATTTAAGCTATGTCTACAACAAAAGATTAAAAAAATCAAATTATTTTTTTATAAGGTCTTTTTATAAGCTATTCTAAAGAGCTTTATGGAATTAAGCTAAAAACAGTTTATGGATATGTCATAAGTTGTTTTCATAATTTCACCTCAACAGTTTCACAAGTACTTAAAAAAAAAATTCACAAGTACTTATGGCAGATATAAGCTCACATTGCATCCATTTTTATCTTTTTTATAAGTTAGTTTGTTTAAGTAATATCGTTGATAGTGTGATTTTGGCTAAGTTAGCTAGGAGGTACATGTTATTTCCAGACAATGTTCCAATTATGCGCAACTACAGTGGGGGAAACATTGACGTCGGCTTCCAGAGACATACATAAGTTATAAGCCGATTGAACAGTATAGATACCATCATCAGAATGATGCTAGATTAAAGTATCATGCATATTACGCGTATAGAGTAGCAATCCGCAAATGGCTGAAGCGTCTGAGATGGAAAAGATGTTACTAATGAGCGAACCATTCCAAGTTTGAAAATATGGATTTATTAAATCACGAACCAATAATGTTCCAGATGTGGAGGTGGCACTGTTGAGGGTTCATTCAATATTTTTTTTTTAAAAAGCGTAATATTTATCTCAAAAAATGGTACTATTATTTTGAAAACAAGTAAAATAAAATAATGGTAAATACATGCATTACTCATGATTAGATCATATTTTGAACTTTAAACATGTCATTTATTCACTTTTAAAAGGTGAATTTTTAGCTACAATACTACTTGACAAAAAAAAAGTAAAATAGAATAATGGTAAAATGTTATATATGTAAAAAAAACATGATAACCTACAAACTTACAAGCTACAATAGTTTTGAACAAAAAAGAAAACAAAAGAAAAGAAAGAAGCAATGATATTCCAGTTTGTCCTAAATAAAGGAGGTACATTGACGTTATCAAGTAATTTTACAGCGTCATCTAATAAAAATAAATCAAGTTACCTAACATATATTGCAAGTTTTTATTTTATTTTTAAATAATCGCTAAATTTTCAATTCTTGTTCGATACAATTAGTTTACACCGACGATGCATGTTTTCTTTTCTCTAAAACTTATGCATCCAGATCACCAATGACTAGACGTGAGAGAACAACTTTGACATCACTTCATACACACATTTATCCGATTTGTTATAAATAATATTTCATTTTACATCAACAATGAGAAATCATATATTTGAGGAAATAATCCCAATCCCATTTGAAGATGAATTATTTATGGGTGGTTCAATGTGAGCATTTTTGAGTTTCCAAATATCAATTTCTACCAAGAACACTAAATTCTTGATGAAGATGATAATTATGAAAGTTGTTGATATTTTTTTTAAACAAGGATCTCTCCATGAGGATGTCACTTAAACAAAGATAAACACAAAAAAAAAAAAATAGTGGATTTTATCACTAAATAAGTCCCACTATCATTTGTTATTTTATTTTTTAAGAAACTTCTTCGTATTTTGATTTCTTTAAATAAAAGAAGAAGCGGAGATGATCTTAAATTAGATTGAATAGAGAATAACACAATAATATGAAGAAGAGCAATTTAAAAAATATAAATAAAGAAAATTTAAAATTTGAGATTTATTTAAGAGATTGTGGATGTAATTTTGTATACTTTATTCATCAATTGACATTTTTCTCTATAAACCTTATAGTTCTTTTCTCTTGACCATAATAGCTTTATTGAGAATGGAGTCCCCATTAAAATCATCTAAAGTTGTCGTGAAAGAGACACTCAAACTAAAATATCCTAAAGCATTGAAAGCTTTATCCTACCACAAATGCCTTTTATCATCACCATTTAAGCATATTACAAAACATCCAAAACTTTTAGGTACCAAGAAATAATTATAAGATAAATTCTCGTCTGCATGCAATGGTTGGAGAAAGAATGAAAGATAAAATGGTTATAAAGTTCTTTGTTAAAATACAAGATATAGTGTTCCAAAAAGTATAGGTCGCATATTCCATAATATTAAACCTCAAATTCCATCACCAACAAAAAAGAAAATCACACCTCAAAAAAATCTAAAATTCCAAATTTATCACCTAAAGTATAGTTTGAATCACATGGTTTACATTTAAATTTTAACTAATCAAATTTAAAACATCTTTGAAGGCCCAGTGATATGGATGAAGGTATTAAGAAGAATGTATATGACAAGTGTTAGTGTCAGACACTAACACATATGTTACTACTAATCACTTTTATTTTCTTAAATTGAACACTAATCACTTTTATTTTCTTAAATTGTCACCGATGTTGATATTTTCATGTTATGTTTGCGTTGGTCTCGATACTTCACAGACCAAGAGAGACAGTGCTAATAGAATACTTTCAAAATTTCTTTTAAACAAGTTATATAAATCTGACTAAACACATAAATATCACTCTGTATGGTAAAACTCAAATTTCATTCAACAATAAAAGTGTGTCATCTGAAAAACAAAAGACTAAAGAGAGGGTAATATTTATCACTCTATTTGATGCAATACACATCTATTGGTGGCACTAACAAAAATTAAAAAACAATTGTTCCTGAATGAAAATCATGAATTGAATCACAACAAAATAAGTCAAAGTAATTCCATTATAGAGAAGTGTTTCATCTTCTTTTATATCCCAATGAATGTTACTTCCTAGACAAAAAAGTTCAATAGATCAATTTGTTTGGAACACAAGAAAAAAGGGCAGCAGAGTTAATCATGGAGTTTGAACATTTAAATCCTTGGATTTATTATCATCAGAAGACGGGCGGTTATCCGAGTCAAATTGCCGAATTTCTTCAATCATTCTCACTACTTCCTCCATGTTAGGCCTCATATCCGGAACCTTCGCAACACAAGCCATTCCAATTTGCAACATCTGCACCATTTCTTCTTCAATGTTTTGGTACCTCATTAGCTCCACATCAAAAACCTCGGCAGTCCACTCCTCCCTAACAACAGACTGAACCCATCTAGGGAGATCAACCATGTCATCGCGTACGGGAGACTGTTGTGGCGCTTTACCTGTAAGCATTTCCAAAAGAAGGACACCAAAACTGTAAACATCTGATTTATGAGTGTGCTTCCGAGTTTCAATTACCTCAGGAGCACGGTAGCCCATGGTTCTAGAAGGAGTTGCAGGAATGTTCATGAGTGGTGTCAGGCCGAAATCGGAAATGCAGCCATCGTTATCTTGGTTTAGGAGGACATTGGAGGATTTCACATTTCCATGTGTGAATCTTGGACCACCAACTGAATGTAAATGAGCAATTCCTCTGGCAATTCCGAGAGAGATTTTTACTCGTGTGTTCCAATCTAAAGTAGTTCTTCCGCCTGTCCTAGTACCTGTCATCAAGTTCAGATGATAACAATCTTAAATTTTCAAATGGAGAGTCCCAATGCAATTAAGAAAATTAAATTAACTTAACTTGATCAAATAGCATGAAGTCTTTTTTTTTTGGAGAGGTGCATATTATTGTGACAGATTGCAGTATATATGAGAAATCAAATTTTCGTCACATTTACATAACACCATTAACACTTCAATGTTCATGCACAATGTTTATAAGCTCAAACAGAGGCTAAAATAAAAAGAGTTCAATTTCATAAACCGAAACTTAAAGTAAGAGAAACAGAAAATGCATACCATGCAAGAGTATAGATAGATTGCCATTTGGGAAATAGTCACAAACTAAAAGTTTCTCATCCTTTGAATAATAATAAGCGCGAAGCGGAACGACATTCGGGTGATTTCCAATGCTTCCAACAATCTCCATCTGCTGTTCAAATTCCCTCTTGCCAACCACGACTTCTTTCAACCTTTTGACTACAACCGTCGTTTGCTCCTCCAATATAGCCTTATATGCAGTACCATAACTACCTTTTCCAAGGACCTCAGCCGAAGCTCTCAACAAATCCTCGAGATCGAAATTGTAAGAGCATCCCTCAAAGAAAACCAATTTGTTTCTCTCAGATTCTTGCACTCCACTTCCAAACTCTTCTTTCGGCTTTTCAGTCCTTCCACCACCACCACTAGGACCTTTGGCTTTAATTACTCTTGAGGTTCCGTTATCTTTTTTCTTTAAACAACAAAGAACAATGACAAGAGCTACGAAAAACAACATAACAGCTCCACCAACAGCAATTGCAATGATAGCTCCTTTACTCAGTTTATTTTTCGAGTGGTGTTTTAGAGGAGCCAATGCAGGAGGAGGCGATGGAGGAGGGACTACTGAGCACGGCTTTAGAGGTAATCCACATAAGAGGGAGTTCCCTTCAAATGAAGAACTTGAGAAACTATGAAGAGATGAAGGGATAGATCCATTCAAATGGTTATAGCTCAAATTCAATTGTTTGAGGTTGACATGGAGATCAGGTATCGGTCCAACTAAGGAGTTGTTTTCAAGGCTCAATCGAGTTAGTTGTGTTAAGTTTTGCAATGTCTTCGGAATGCTACCAGTGAAAGAATTGTATGACAAAATAAGTGCATTGAGTTGCGACGGCAATGATGTTGGTAATTCACCAGAAAGGTTATTGTGTTGAAGGTAGAGATATTGTAGAGACGGAAGAGAAGTAATATCATGAGGTATGCTTCCGCTTAGTAGGTTTGAGCGAAGGCTAATAGTTTTAAGTGAGTCAAGTTTGCCGAGTGTATTGGATGGAATGGTGCCTACTAGTCCGACTCCAGGGAGCCGGACAGAAACTACACGAGTACTGTTTGGATTGCAAGTGATGCCTATCCAAGATGTACATATTGAGGTAGCTTGGTCCCACTTAAGGTTGCGACGATGAGGGACGGCAGAAGCAAAATCAAGAAGGGCTTGCTTATCGGAATTCAGGTCAGCAAGAACAAGAGGAGAAAGAATAACAATGATAAAAAGAAAAGCTTGCAATGGTGAGAAGAATTTCATGGAGAGTTTTTTTAGTGTATGGTATAAGATATCGACAATTGAATTCAATGTAATCTCCGTCATTCTTCATATTTTCCTGCTTTAGCACAACAAACACAAATCAAAGTTAGGATTCTGTACCATGAGAAAGTGAGCACTATATCACAAAGTTTGAATGTGGCATTACAATGTCAATATTTCAGAAAATGTTTAGAATTATTCCTGTTAATTTAAAGAGACATAAAGGCAGTTGTAACATAGTACTTATTTGTTTGGATAAGCAACATAATTAAGCGCTTGTAGCATAAGCGCTTATCATATAAGTACTTATGCACAAGCTATTTCTACTACAAAAGATAAAATGTAGTCAAATTATTTTCATATAAGCTGTTTTCATAAGCTATCCTGAAGAACTTATGGAAATAGACTGAAAACGGCTTAGGGTCATGTCATAAGTTGTTTCCTTAAGCTCTCCCAAACTATCTCACTAGTCACTAGTGCCTGTGCTAGTAGATAAACTCAAATAAGTCAATCCAAATAAGCATTACTAGGTATACTTTTACAAAACATAAACTATAGGTAATGAAACTTTTCTATAAAAGGTCCACAAAAAAAAAACCAAGATTTTGGCTCAGTAGGAGTAGGCAATGAAACATTCACTATTGACTAATTTTTATGACTTCAACTAACATTTCTGCAATTAATTCTGAATTACAAGTAATTTTCTAACCAACCACTAATCAATGCAAGCTTTTAGCTTTTATAGCTTTCTTCCTAACCCTTCATTAAGGCAAAAAAGGAACTACTTATAATTTCTACATCAAACACACACCACATTTAATGGATTAGAAAGGATACTTAAATACTAATAACACTTAAAGTAATTCAACAATTCATTTTATTATAATTTAACAAAAAAATAAAACAACTAAAAATATTTTATTTTCTTTCCTACACAACTTCAGATCCTAAAAAAACAAAACAACCCAACAAACATTTTGAGTTTGAAGTACAAATTTGAACATTTAAAACCAAACACACGATGTGGGACCCATTACAGAGTTAGAAACACAGAATTCAGCATTCATGAACATCACTGAAAACAAAAACATAAACCAGATCTACAAGCTAGCCTTTTTTATCACAAATTGTTATGCAAGTACAATAAAAGACAAGATTTTTAAGCAAGTAATTACCTTAAAGACAGCAAAAAGAAAGACCAAAGATTCATCTCAGAAGCTATATCCAAAAGTGCTTATTCACTGAAGAAGCTAAGAAACTATGCAGAGAATTTTGCATGAAATGAAATAAATGAGCATGTGAAATTTGAGATTCCAATAACAACAAGCTACAAGAAATAAAGGTAGAGCGTTCAAATTTTTAAAAAATGGTAATAATAAAAAAGGCTCAAGATTCAGGAAAGTGAAGTAATTTTGGTTTAAAAAATGAAGAGGCAAAGAGAAAACAAAAAGTTTAGAGTGGCCAGCAAAGCAAATGCAATGATCAGTAAGCAAGTGAGAGAGTTGTGTCAAAAAGTCAGAGGACAATGCACACGTAATGGGACAATGATACCTTTTGTAACTGTGATAAGATATTAACTTAACTTGTTTAAATGGTAAGATAAAAAGTGATTCCATTTGTAGTGTTTGGCATTTTGTATAAAAATGATTCTTCTTAAAAAAGAAGTCAAATATAAAATTAGTTATGTTTGGTTCTCAACTCAACAAATAGGTATTATATGGTTAGAATTTTCTCACTAACTAGAAATTTATTTTAGAAGTTAAAATTAAGACCAAGATCCATCGTATGCTTTCGCAGTTTTCTTGCGCACCAATTTAGTCTTCGACAAAAAATAATGTTAAACTAGTCTCTCACGTTTTCATGCACGAGATAAATTAATGTATATTTTTTTTTTTACAAGACAAATTAATGTATATGTTAGTTGAATTAAGAGATTAATTTAGACGGATATTACACACACCTCAAATAATCCAAGTTACAGCCTAAAATTACTAATATATCTTTTAATTAAAATAAAAATTTCAATTCAATTCAAAACATTGAGTTTACATACACAAAGATAAATTCATTTTACGTAGTTTATGTAAACTGAGTTTACTTACACTATGTAAAACTGAGTTTACACAGTTTATGTAAACTGAGTTTATGTGTATGTTATTCCTTTTTAGAATATATACGTAAACTAAATTCACATGAGACTTATGTACACTTAAATTATGTTACCCTTCTACGTAAACTTAAATCAAACAAATCGACATCGACAACCATAAACATCCATGGTAAAATTAGCAACATCGAATAAATCATAGAGCAAACGATAAATAGAAACTTGAAGAAATTTATGAAATTCACTTGTATGAATCGAGTACATATCAATGGAAGAGATGTTGATTCAATTGACGATTTTACTAGGTATTTTTTTTAAGAAGCTAAACTAGTCCACATAAATTGGCACTGGAGGGAATCAAACCTGAGACCTCTAGGAGGAGCACACTCCCAGGTCCTAAGCCAGTACCACCAGGCCAACCCAAGTGGGTATTGATTGCATATCCATAGTGGTTTGTGGGTGAAAAAGAATAAAAGTTAAAAGTGATAATAAAAAAATAAAAAAAAGTTTTAAGAAATTTACATGGAGAGGGCAATTTCGGTTTTATTAAAAAAAATTAATTTTTTTTAGGTGTAACTAGAACTATATGGAGTGACCCTAGAAAAAAATCATTAATTTATCCTATTTATAAAAATGTAAAGGATTAATTTGATATTATTGTTTGTCATGGCCGATTAATGTGCAAGAAAATTGTATAGATCAGATTGAGTCTTTATTCTAAAATTAAATATACTATAGAGAATATTTAATATTGTTATATTTCAATGAATCTCGAAATTCAATTCATTTAAATTAGACACTTTTTACTTGTGAATAGAATATTCATTGCATGCACATGTAGAGTTCTCTTATCATACTCTTGGGTAAATTATAGAGTGACACACACATTTTTTTTTTTTTTACAAAGAAAAACTTAATGCATTTCATTTATAATTATAATAGAGATATAAAATAGATTCATGATATGAATACGAAAACTAGCATAACATGAAGCCGTACTTGATAAACTATGAATGACTTGGTTTGCTTGATAGACATACATATGTATGATTTTTAGATTCAAATTAATTTTAAGTGTTTTTTCTGGTCAAATTAATTTTAAGTTTTGAAATCACTATTCAAACATGTACTAAATCATCCATCAGGTCAAAATTTAATTCCTAAAGCTTTCTAGACACTACTGAGTTTGAAAATTTTCAATTTCAAAATTTATTTAATTTTAACTAAATCTGATTTCTATACATTATCATACTCATTAATATGTGTGTAAAATATTTTAACTTTATGTAAAATAATTTTTTTATCCCTTCAATATCTTTTTCTTTCAGTCTCTCTTCCTCAATCTAGCCAAATTGAGAGGTCAATTATTTCCAATAAGGAAAAAGACATATTGAATTAGCCTTTTTAGGTTTGAACTGCGTACTCATTACTCAGAAATTTCAATTGAACTTTCTCTTACCAATCACTTTTTTATTTTTTGTGAGTATATGAGAAAAAAGCCAAATTTGAAATTAAGAGAAGTGGTCAGCTTTGCTTTTTATTGTTTTCTTCAACAGTCATATTTCCATCTTGAACGTTCATTCTCTACTTTAGAATTAGATGGTACGTTGAAGCCATGTGGATGTCTTTATTAGAGTCTTAGAAATTTGATGGTACCTAACCGCATGGATGGATTGGCCACCATATTTAATTCAATGAATGAACCCATCATTGGTCCCTATAGCATCCTAATAACGTAAAAGTCTTGATAACTAGTGTTTTCGAGGTACTAGTTAAAAAAGATAAAAGTAGATTTTTTTTATTAAAAACAATATCTTTTAACTTTTATAAGGTAGAATATTCAACTTTTCATCATTTTCCGATGCAAAACTTTTATATTAGTCTCGTTAACTAGTGCCTTCGGGATACTAGGTAACATTTTCCAAACAACCAAGATTAAACTTGATGGATTTTATATATTTTAGAGATTATTATTATGTGTACATAGTTTATGGACTAAATTAAAGTGAAAGTGATAGTTTAAGGGACTAAATTGTTGATTTATTCTAATTCAATCCTCTCTTTACTATGTTTATGGTGTACAAAAGACGAATTATACTGAAACATAATCTACTGAAGTTTTAGACTCAAATATGATCCTTAACTTGAAGTCACCAAATATATATAGTAACATCTTTGGCATAAAATATTTTTCATTTATTTGACATGATTACTTCAGTCATATGGTAACACAAGGTGCAATGCAATTGCTATGTTTTGGAAGAGCAAATCTTGCATAGTCACAACCCTAAATAAAATTTATTGAACATACAGGAGATTACTTCAGTCATATTTCACTTTAATTAAATAATGATAATGATTATGTCTTTCATTAATTCAGTTAGTACAGGAGAGGACGGAAAAACCCTCCAGAGGTGCCAATTTATACATGAGCACAATCATAAACAAAGTGAAATTACAATCATATAATGCACAAAAACAAAATATAGGGGTATCATGACCAACTATAGGTCACATCTGTCTCCTCCCCTGAATGGTACAATGAAATTAATTATTATTAATCAAATAAACTTCACATATACTTCCATCCAAACAAAGCATTGGATCCAACAAGCTTGGATTCTAAATACCAAAGTAAACCCAGTTCAATTTAAACATAATCATCATCAAGCATAAAACCAACATAGTGTAAGAATAAGGTGATTCAACTATAAGTCGCACATATATGTAAGAGTCTAATCTCTTTCGTTTGACTCATTCTCCATCGACAACATGAGACAATGTATTGTGTATTCCTTTCATTAAAAAAATATGATGCATTATTTATTACTCTTATGAGAATGATGCTACTGGGTAAGACAATCTGCATCTAACAACTCTAACTTTATTTTATTTTATTTTGCCAACTACTTCTATCCGTTTAATCGTGGATCTAGATCGCCATATATTTTGTTGTACATGAATGGAAACTTTTCAAAATAGCTCAAAAGTATATAAAAACTATACGCGAATGGGGACATAAAAAACATGAATCAGGATAGCATATGTGTACATGCATGTCTCTCAGTTTTTTCTTTTTTTTTGGTTAATATCCGATGTCAAATTGTTATACTTATGTTTTAAATATTTATGAACAACGTAAATTTTAAAAATAAAAAAATTCAAATGTGGAATCATATTGGTAATTATATACTTGATAAGAAAATAATTGTGTCCTTTCAAAAAAAATAAAAAAATAATTGTTTATCTTGTATGCAAAAACTTAAATTATTTATGATCTTGGTATGTAAACAAAAATTAAAATTACAATTTAGACACTGTATTATCTTTTTTTTTGTACCAAAAAAAAAACTTCTCTTTTTGGTCAAGAGACACTGTATTAACTTGATAATAAAATGACATTTATTTACGAGATTATTAATATGCATTTTCGAAGTAAAACAGTTTTGCATTTAATCATGTTTCACTGTGTAAGATAAATACTTATGAGATTTGTTAGTATAACATACAAAGTTATTTGGCCATTATTTTTCCTACACTAAGAGTTTTTCGTGCGTCCCAAACAGATTCTAAAATTTAAAATATTTTAACGTGTTTTAGAGATTTTAATGGGGTCTTTATGTTGGTTGGATTATATATAATCCGAACTGGATATGACATGTTAGAAATCAATAGGGTGGAAAAAGAAGGAGTCAAATTATTTTCATTTCTTTATTTTATTTAGGCCTTTGGATTGTGACCCATATTTTCTAAGCTTGTTTATAGTAAAAAAAATCATGGCTCCTACTTTTTTCACCCTATTGTTTTCTCGCGCACCCTATGACGTTCAAATTATATAATCCAAACGACATTAACACCCCATAAAAACTTTTAAAAACATGCTAAAACATTTCAGATTCTAGTGTCCAAATAGGATGTGCGAGAAACTCATAGGGTGAGTGTTGTGAATTCGGTCTCAAATCGAAACTTCACAACAATGAAATTTAGATTCGTGGAGCAAGTTTCAATGACAACCAAAATCAAAAGTATCCACAAGCAACAACAAGCTAGATCTAATTTAGAAACCAAGTGCAAAGCAAAACCACAATTCAACCAAAAAATAAACAAGATAAAGAGAGTAGAAGAAAAGATAACAACACCAAGAAATATTCACCCAGTTCGGCCCAACTTGACATACTTTAGGGGAGAGATTGATCTCTCCAATCCACTATCAATGAGTTCTTACAAAGATATACAAAATGGGTTACAAGAAATTAGCTTCAACAAGCTCACAAAGAACAACCCTAATTTCTACCCATTTTCCCAATCTCACCGATGAACAAGACACTCATGAATATTCACTTTCCCAAGGTGTTTACAAAAGACTTTTCACTCATGTGTTTCTCATCCCCATGAATCTTCCCAAAAGGCACCAACCCTTTTTTCAATAGCCCCCTCTTTTAGTTCTCTAAGATTCACATCTTGAAGCTTTGAACCTCACCCAAAGACACTCAACATTTAGTATCTAAAATCCTAAAAGTTCCCTCCTTTGGTTTCCATGAGATTCACCAAGCTTACCCAACAAATGGGTCAAAGAATGCATAAATAGTGTTCAGAATCGGGCAAAATTGTGTCACGTTTTTCCAAATTGTGACACGGTTGGTACGTACGACCTAAGGTACGACCAACCTTATCCTGAAAACGTGCCCAGCAAGCCGAAAATCGTGTCACATTTTCCCAAAATCGTGTCACGATTGAGCACTCAGAAAACCATGCTCACTGCCTAGAAAATCGTGACACGTTGATGAAATCGTGTCACGATCCTTGAAGTTCCAAACTTCACAATTTCAAGGCAAATACAACATTTCTCCACCTTGCCTTCAAATTGATGATGATGTCACTTTAACCATCAACCACCAATTCCCTTTAACCTTGCCTTGAACAGTTCCTCAAGACAAAACCAACCAAGTCCAAAGCCCCGCTTGAACCTTGATCCACACACCGACCTTCACTTGCATCCAACCACCCTCGGTAGTTCCACAAGCTTCTAAGTCTTATTCCTTACATCCAACTACACTTTGTAGTTCCACAAGCTTTCACTTTTACCTCTTCAAACCTCGGAATGCCTTCTGCCCTCTTGAAGTTCCTTGCATCCAACTACACTAGGATTTTTAGGTAGTTCCACAAGCCTACACCATAACCTCTTCGGCCCCCAGAGTGATCAAACCCGTCCTCTCGAAGATTCACTTGCCTCCAATTACCCTTGGTCTTTTCCGGTAATCCCACAAGTCATGTCAAACATTCTTTAACCCCCGGAATGTCTCCTGCCCTCTTGAAGAATTCACATGCTCACAATTAGAGCATAACACCGAAGGCCTCCATAGTCGTACTATTCTCGGTGTCATTAACTCCACCTCAAGTTGAACTTTCTCTACCTCAACTTCCAAATGCGTACACACACTATGTTTTCACGTTGCCACTCCACCTCAAAGGTTGATCACAAGTATTGTTACCACCGCCTCTCCAAGCTGAACTTATCCATTGGGAACACACACATCACCGCCATGACACCTGTAACACCCCGTTCCCAAAAGTCGTATTATTTAATAAATAAATCAGAGTAAACGTCATAACACGGAGTATTACACTTCAAATATAAAATCTCATAAATAGTAAATATGCTATTTAATTAAACCAACATATAATGTCATAAACTTGCAGCGGATATTTATTCTCAACATAAAATGTTATTCACCAAGATAACCATTCAACAAATACAATCTCAAAGTACGATACATAAGAATTAAGGAAATTATTCGCAACGATCCCCATCCTATATGTATCAGAGTCCTAGACACTTGAGCCATACCTATCAGTCGTCGGAACCTGCACTTGCCCACAAGGCGGCAATTCCAACAGAAGGGGTGAGAAACGCATTCAATAATAATACTATATAATTTATCAAAATTATTGAAACATTAACAATCATCAAGTCCGTATATAATCATATATATATATATATGCCATTCAACATCATAGTTAATTCTCAACAACAATATCATCACCAACACCAAATCATTATCAACATTAGACACCAATTAATCACCGACGACGACACCCTAACCAATGCAACCCCGACATCAACTAATACATCATGCAATGTGGTACCAACTACGCGCGTTGAATGCTAAGCATTCCAGGGCATAAGCCCCCACCAATTTGGATGGTTAAAGCATCCCAGGGCATAAGCCCCCACCAAGTGAATGATAAACATTCCAGGGCATAAGCCCCCACCGGATTGAATGACTAGCATTCCAGGGCATGAGCCCCCACCAGAAAATGATATGCACATGGACTCCACTTGTGTATATCTACATACAACTTCAACAACAACATATGTGCCTAAAATATTTATGACACACTCCCCAACTAGACAACACCGACACTTGTTTAAGTTATCAAAATATCAACATTTCACAAAAGTATACATTCTTACGTAATCCAACATTCAAACACCGCTTTTAGCTTTATAGATAATTCTTATAAATTCATAGGAACTCCTTAGAATGGTTAGAAAAGTCCCTAGAGGCATTTAACAAAATATGGAAAAAGGTCGTACAGGACCTGGTTCGCTTGGAGGTCGCTTACGGTTCGCTTAAGCGAAGCGTCAAAAGTCTGGAAAATACACTACACTGGGTTCAGTTCGCTTAAGCGAGATGGATTTCGCTTAAGCGAAACAAATGTCGTAACTCAAGACTTGGTTCGCTTACGGCTCGCTCGCATTTCGCTTGAGCGAAGGTTCATGGACATTTTCGCTTAAGCGAGATTCATTTCGCTTAAGCGAACGGCTACGATTTTCAGAATGAACAGTACGATTCCAGCATCAAAATTCAACCCAAAATCCCATTTTTAATCCCTTATTCACCCAAAAGTTTTACAAAACATGTTTACAGGTTAAACATAACATATGGCAATCAAAATGGCATAGAATTACACAATTAACAATCATTGTATCACATTTTCATCATTTCATAAACCCTAATTCAAGAACACAATTTCAACAATTATCAAAATTATACAACATTATTAATGAAGGATTCCCACCCTTACCTCGAATTAGCAAAATCTACAGCAAAATAGGTTGAAATCTCTCTTCCTAGCTCTTCTCCTAGCTTTCCCTTCTTCTTCTCAAAAACTCTCTTTTTGTCTGTACGTGAAAATGATACTGGTTCTGTTTCTTTTGACTTTTTCTTTTCTAACTCCCTTTCTTTTACTCTTTCAACCATAACCTACTCTTTTTACTTAACTCCCCTTTAATTTCTATTAATTCCACTTAATTCCTTTATTCTAATTAATAATTATTTTCTACTCTTTTATCTTAAATAATAAAAATTACCTCATAATCAAATATCATATAACAAAATATCAATTCACCAATATCACATAAAATCATACAAGAATATATTAAAACACCACTCAAAAGAATTAAATAAAACGGGCGTTACAACACCACCATCATGACCTCCTCTCTTCACACTTAACCTTCTTTTATTGTGCTAGGATGACCGGCTTCAAAACCTCAACCTTTAATGCTTTCATACACTCCCGTTGAACCATGCTTGCTTCCATCTCCAAGATGTAACCTTTGGTACCCATGATGCACACTTGACAAACTTCTCCCCTTGCCCCACGGTGGGCGCCAATTGTTGTGAATTCGGTCTCAAATCGAAACTTCACATCAATGAAATTTAGATTCGTGGAGCAAGTATCAACGGCAACCAAAACCAAAAGCAACCACAAGCAACAACAAGCCAGATCTAATCTAGAAACCAAGTGCAAAGCAAAACCACAATTCAACCAAAGATTAAACAAGATAAAGAGAGTATAAGAAAAGATAACAACACCAAGAAATATTCACCCAGTTCGGCCCAACTTGACCTACTCTGGGGGAGAGATTGATCTCTCCAATCCACTATCAATGAGTTCTTACAAAGAGATACAAAATGGGTTACAAGAAATTAGCTTCAACAAGCTCACAAAGAAACCCTAATTTCTACTTATTTTCCCAATCTCACCAATGAACAAGACACTCATGAATATTCACTCTCCCAAGGTGTTTACAAAAGACTCTTCACTCATGTGTTTCCCATCCCCATGAATCTTCCCAAAAGACACCAACCCTTTTCCCAAGAGCCCCCTCTTTTGGTTCTCTAAGATTCACATCTTGAAGCTTTGAACCTCACCCAAAGACACTCAATATTTAGTATCTAAAACCATAAAAGTTCCCTCCTTTAGTTTCCATGAGATTGACCAAGCGTACCCAACAAATGGGTCAAAGAATGCATATATAGTGTTCAGATTCGGGCAAAATCGTGTCACGTTTTTCCAAATCGTGACACGGTTGGTACGTACGATCCAAGGTACGACCAACCTTATCCTGAAAACGTGCCTAGGAAGCCGAAAATTGTGTCACGTTTTTCCAAAATCGTGTTACGATTGAGCATTCAGAAAACCATGGTCACTGCCTAGAAAATCGTGACACGTTGATGAAATCGTGTCACGATCCTTGAAGTTCCAAACTTCACAATTTCAAGGCAAATACAACAGTGAGAAAAGTAATGGCCAAAAATCATTTCATGCAAGAATTTAGTTCTTTTGCATCCCTTTAAGTAGTTTGGACTTTTCGGGGCTTTAGACCGCATTTCTTTTAAATAAAATTCTTTTTTCTATTTAAGATTCTCATGCGATCTACATTTTTTTTAATTTTATCCCTTTGGATTTAAAATCTTGAAGTGTGTTTTAGGATTTTGATTCTAAAATCCAAACTATACCATTATAGGAATTGACCCAAAATCTTCCTCTCAAGTATATCCACCGGATACAAGTATTTTATCATTTTAGAAGTTTCCATGTTTGAAGTTATTATATGATTTTTTTTTTAATGAGACGGGTTGTTATATTTCGGAAAAGGAGAAAGCTAAATGGTGTGATAGAGGAGTTGACGAATAACGACGAATGCACACTAGCCGTTGGATTTAGTTTTGCTTTAAGTGATGTTTTACTTTATTCATTTTAAAAGTGTGAAAGCATTGCCCACGTTTTGTCGTATGTAGGTCGTGCATCATTTCCTTCGCATCATATAGCTATCCTCTTTCCGTAAATAAACACGTCACTGCATATAGAACGCTCTTATGTTTAAGAGCATTGCAACTTGGTGCGAGAAATAAGGCATACGAATCATGGAGGCAGTAGTATTATTTTTTCAAAATGCATAAAAGTCGAAATAAACTGCAATTTAATGAACAATCCAACGGTCCCTATTTATTCGTTGTTATTCGTGGGTAATTTGTCGCACTATTAAGCTTTTTCCTATGTTTAACTCTTACCGGTGAAATATTATAGTATACATTTTTTTCTTAAGAAATTATAGTTTAAAATTTATCGAGCAATAACCGTGAAAGAATAGATAAATGAACACAAAAGTGTGCAAAAATAAGTGTTTTTTGACAAGATGTAAAAATAAGTATTCAATAATCGAACCAGATGCAAATTTATAAAAAAGTATTCAAGAATCAGATCATTGTACGATATAATTCTCATTCTTCTTTGCATGACTTATGATTCCTCCAAACGTATATATACGTACACATCCTTTCTTCTTTGGCACAAAGACAACATAACAAGCATGAAAAAGAAAAAGACAGCATATATAAATACAAATCAGAAACCTAATCAAGAAACCCACCATACTATCTAGAATAGAAACTATGATGATGTTCCTACCCCAATCAAATTGTATTTTATAGGACTTACTTCACACACAAATACAATCAAAACAAAACTAATGCTATACAGCGTCTAATAAACACTAATTAATGAATTAATCAGTTTCATTTTTTCACAAAAACAAAATAATCTATGAAATGGAGAACCTTCTCCTTCTAGGCTTTGTCAAATCCACAGCACCATCCTCAATATGGGACGTATCTTTAGAACCATTCTTAAACGGATTTAACTTACCCAATTTCTTCGACACAGACGAAAAGAATGTCGACTTTTTGACTTCCTTTCCAACTCCAGACGACGACGTTGTTCCGCTGTGACCGTTTTTTTGCAAATCCGAAACATACATTTTCATCCTAATCAACTCCGTTCGCAACTCCTCGTTCTCTCTCACCAAAGTTACATCTGTTTGTAACTGATTCCTCTCTTCCGCGTCACGTTCCACGGTTGCCCCGCTTCTTATCTTTAATTGATCGTAATACAATGCGTGTAGCACAATTTGCACGGGTAATCGTTTGTTCTGAGACGCGTGAACACGCGCCTCGTATGAAAGTTTAAGCGCATCCATCACACTGCACGCTTTCTCCTTCTCTAACTCATCAAGATTGGTGTGTACCTGCAACATCACACATGCCCACATGTTATGTTAAAAGCTATCGTCGTAATATGATTAATCATTTCGATTTTATATAGAAGATAAAGTTAAATCAACAAAAATTGATATATCTCATTCAAATTTGTTGAAATAGATACATCAATGCTTGTTAACTTAACTTTCTCTTATATTCAAGATCGAAGTGAGTTCAAGGAAACATTTATTTGGTACCTTAAGATAAATATCGACAGCACGGTAAAGATCATCGTCAAGTTTTCGTGCGCCTTTCGGAATGAGAATGGCGATACCGTTGAACTTTGAAATGGCGAGTTCTCCATAGGAAGCAATCTCAGCGAGGTATGCGTCGACGGTTTTGGCTACGCGTTGCATGGCGGCAGAGCAGTTTTCTCCGAATGTGCTACCGGCGTTGAACACCGTGGTGCTTTTCTCCTTTTCGACGAATGCGGAGATGATTCTCCGAATGCTGTCAAGATCCAGAAGCCTCTCACCGTCGTAGGTGAATGATAGAACTAAGAGATCGTTCACTGTTACGTGTTCGAGAATTTCAGCAATCCGCTTCTCGAGTTCACGCTTGCACGCGCTTGAGGCGCGTAGGTAGATAGCGCAACGGAGAAGGCAGCAGAGGAAGTTGATCGGAAAAGCAGCTTTCTCCGACGGAAAGAGAGGGACGATGGATTGTAGAATCTCACGTTGTTCGGATTTTGTTTCTGAATCGGAATCTGTTGAATCAGATGACCGGAATTTTCCTCCACCGCCACTTCCACCACCGGTTTGATCACGTACAAGCTCCCGGAGCGTGCGTTCTGTGTATGCAATCAACGCTCCGGCGAGAGTTAGATATTTTGCGCCACGTTGTTTCATGGCCGTGATCACTCTTCCGAAGGATTCAACGTCAAGAACGGCAAGCTCCTCCGTCCACCAATTCGGCGGTGATCGGCTAGGGAAGTTTGCTTCATTGCAGACCTTTGAGCTGACAGCATCAACACAGCGTTTGACGATGTTTAGTTCATCGGCGACAGGGAGAAGCTGACGGCATGACTTTAGAACGACGGCAGCGCCGGAAAGAGTTGTTAAGGCAACCTGAGAGAGAAAACCTTCGGTTCTCCCGGCGAGGTTTCCATCGCAATACTCATCGGTCATCTGAAGGAACACGGCGGCGCAGTGTAACGACGCGACGTTGTTGACGGTTATCTCGAAGTTGACGCCGTAACAGAATTTAGCAGCTTTTTCAAAAGCTTCTTGGCCGCCGGGCATGTCTGAGAGGTCTAATCTCGTGAGTTCAGATTCGTTTGATTCCATTATCAGCTTTCTGATGTAGTTGCTCTTCGCCACCAGCATGAACTGTTACATGTTGAGAATTTCATAAGTTAAACTTTGAACTGTTTTCAATTTCACTAGCACAAAACTATGAAAGTTTTTCTAACTCAGACACTTGTGATTACAGATGTGGTCGGTGTTCGACCCGTGTGTCTGACACTAATCATGGACATATGCCATGACATTCAATTATGTTATTTTTTCTTTTCTTTAAACTATAATCGATGTGTCAGTGTTATGTCTGTTGTATTGTCTGAATCCACGTAAATGATTCATAGATGAAGATAACAATTAACAACAATAATTGATATGAATAATAGTAGTTTTTAATACCTTGTGGAGAGAATAAGTGGCTTCTCCAATTGTAACTATAACATCACTTGGAATTTCTTGAGAGAAAATCCTGAAATAATGCAAGCAACAAATTGATTATAAGATTGTTTACTTTGATTTGAAAATGAAAGAGAAGAAGACGAGAGTAGTGATGTTTGTTTACCATTGCCCTGTTCTCTCCATGGCAAGAGAGAGTCTGCTTGGATTAGGATTCTCCATGAGCTTATGTATTTGTTTTTCTTTTGGTCTGAATTTGTTATGTGGTTTGAGAAAAACAGTAGTACTTGTTTATATGGTTATGGTGGATTGTTGTAATAGGTAATGTAGAACCCCAGTGGATTAACTTCGTTGTTATGAATTTATGACTTTTGTCTTCATGACATGTAAGTTTGTCACTGTGGTCCAAGACACAAAGTTGATATGTTTCCTTTTCACTTAATAATTGCCGTCATCTTGCTTGTAGTAAAGTGATTTCTTTTTAACTTTATGTCACCAATTCCCTTGCTCTAATCTACTAGCAATTTCCACAGTCCACACGTTTTTAGGGAAGTTTCAATTCAACATCTAGAATAATTGGCTACATTGGGGTCTATTGATGTTTACCTTGCCCTTTACGTGTACTCCAATCTTCATTCTATGTTTTTAGTTTAACGCGGTGAATTTGTAAAATTTACGGTAAATCACTGTGATTTTGTAAAAGTTACATTCTGATTTTCGCAAAACATGTTTTATTTGATTTTTGACAAATCTTCTATCATACATTACATACACTCAGATGTTTTTAAGAAGATGATACATATAAGTTGTCAAGAGGATACATATAAGTTAATATTGTACTTCCTCTTGATCTTATTTATAAGTAAATTTTCACTTTTTACTTATAAGATGTTTATAAGATGTTTTTATGTTCATATTTGTCTTTAAATGATTTCGAAGGGAGGTAATGTAGCAACTAAAATAGTAGATTTGACATATCAACATGGAATTTTCAAATAAAAGTATCATCGATTGTTGAATGTTAATTCGTTTAAACGATATAGATAGATATTTCTTAGGTGGTTTGGTTAATCTGTTTACACATTAATTCAAAAAAAGGTAAAAAGATGATATTTTCATGAGAAATTCTCACATCATAATCCATTTTCGTTTTTATTTGTTTATCATTATCCAACTTGAATAATTATTGTCATTTGATACATACTATGTTATTTATGCTCATTGATATATCAATTATCATTTTGCATCGTGTATAATAATAGTAATTGATGTGATTTTAGCTTTTTTATCGTTTAACCTAATTAGGAAAAAAGGCACACCATTGAGGGAGACAAATAAGGACTAAATACATGAAGTCACTTTAACCATGTGTAGTCATGTTCACGAGTTCATGGATATATATCACGTCTCTGTAGAAATATCCACCCCATGAATTTATGCATTCTTTAGACTGAAAAATTAAATTTAGAAAGTGTGACAAAATTTAATTTAAATCATACTCTTTCTTTAGCTTGCCTAACTTATCGTTCTATTTTCCTTTTGTCGTGGGATGTTGTGAGGGTTTGTTTTCAGAATTAATAATTAAAGGTCCTTTATATCATGAGAATATTGATACTTGCTTATCAAAAAACCAAAAAGGCCCTTTTATGTGTTATCCTTGTAGCGCAAAAGAAATTTCCCCCTGAATAAATATGATGATGTATATCTTTCATGAAAAAGGAAAAAGAATATAATGTATAAAATTCTTTTTATGCAATGATGCATCAAAATCGATAAGAAAAGAAAAAGATGCACACGTATTTTACACTGTTTTAGATTAAAGGATGTTTTATTTGTGCCATTCTTTTAGATTAATGTTCCTCCTTCCCATAGCCGTCATTTTCTTCGTTTTGATGTTATAGAGAGTAGGACTCCTCCTATAGTTCCTTAGTATTTTTTTAATTTTATTTCCTTATAAAAGATGATATTTATGTTATACCCTTTCCGTAGCAAAATACTACCTCTCTTTCTATATGAATGATCCTTTTGTAAAATTTTAATGTTTTTTTTAGGGGTTTAATGGTCCCTTTTGTTAGACTTTCTTCAAATAACAAGATGCGTTAATCACATAAAATTTAAAAACTATACTTTATTTTAATAATTGAAATATAATTTTAGGATGAGAATGTATATTGTTGATAAATATAATACAAAAACCTTTTTTTTAATTATTGCATATTAGTCTAAAAAGTCTTACATAAAAAGACAAAAAAAAAAAGGAGTTATAAGATTGATTTTGTGGTTGGGGAAATATTTAATGAGTAAAGTGAAAAGAGTGGTATCAAATTTAATTCATACCTCCTCCAACAAATGTTAATTATCAAATTAACATAGGAACATTCTCCCTTTCAAAATATAATGTAGTATAAGCAAAAGAGATTTGAAAAGTAATTTTTTTTTATGTTAGTCTAAATTTTTATATTCATTACCATGCATGCTAATTATCTTTGTTCACATTTTTCATAAGAATTTGTCATATTTTTAAAATGATGAATTAAATATAATGAAATTATACAAATTTATGTTTTTATTTTTAACATATACAGAAGTGTATAAGTATAAACATGTATTTTGTGGCTGAGAAATGTGGCAGCTGTAAGAGGAGTATAGCCAATAAAAATGAGTCAAATTGTCGTTGAATAATAGTACATGCAATCGATGGAGGATTGTGATGAGACATAAATTAAAGTACGTAAAGTTGGAAAAGGAAGATGCATGGGGCAGTTGTGGGGCTTTTGCTATGTCTCAGCCACTCATAGAGACGAGTGGATATGACGTTTTCCAAATGTGACCGCAATGCATACTAGGATATTAGTTTGCCACATCAGTTAACTGGCTCAAAATAATTCTATGCCAACACGGATTGACAAAGCCATGTTTCTTGGCTAGTGGTTGATCAATAGGAAGAAAAATGTTTTCTTAACATGAAGCAGTGTCTACATCTTAAGCTAGAAAAATAATAAAGAGATTGATATGATACATGTGATATATATTAAATAATATGATCGAAAAAGAGATACATAAAAAAAAAGAGATAAGAAAATGAGATATTGAATGAAGTTAGAGCATGTATATTTTTACAATGAAGAGAAAAATAATGAGATGTGATAGATTGATGATATAATAGAGAAAAAATAAAGATAAAATGTGATGTTGAATATGTGTATGGAAAAAATGAGGTGTTCAAATGGATTAAGAATTAAAGATATTCAAGTATAATTGTTGTACCCAATAGTAACAACAATGGAGACAACCAGCACTCACTTCATTAGCTGCTTTATATTACCGTTATTTTTTCAAATAATTAAAGGGCGTGCTTATGCCAATTGTTTCATTGGAAAAGTGTTACATGCGATGTAAATGGACCTAACAATTATTCAAAATTTTGATACTGAATGACATTGTCACCTTTTAGTAGAAGTTCATACTTCACAGTCCTCTGCATTTTTATGGCCAACAGTACAATTACTTAATCACGTTGATTTAACAAAAACAAAAGAAAATAAACACAAGCTGAATTTTGATCACACTATTATTTGTTTTTCTTATTTTTTTACAAACCAAAACCATCAGTTATAGGTCATTGTCGTAGGTGTGAGAATGAAAAATACTACAAGCTTCTATTTATAACGAACGATCTCAAGTTTTTGTTAGAGTTTCAAATCATTTTCAAACGTGTGATCCACCTTAAACCATATGAAACTCTTCTTCACACTAGACACACTACCTATGTTTGTGTTGTAAACTAATGAAGGTGTCTTGATGTGTTAGAGTACGTAAGGCAACTTAGAAGTGCCACAATGCTAAGAAAAATGATGTCAATTGTTCAAGTTCATAGATTTATTCGTACAAGCGGATGATCCAATCAATCTCGGTTCGTTCAAAATTTATTCTATCTTGTTTTAGTTGAACCAATAACGTGTAAGTTATTGTCTCTCATCCATAAAAACATTGAGAACCGTCAATTTCTAATAAAAGACAACGACATTCGCCATCAATAAAATTTTGAATGAATTTTAAGTATGGTTCACCATAGACGACATGCACCACAACAATCAACTATGGCTAAAACGCCACCTAAAAAATTCAACAATGGCTAAAACAACTCTTTGAAGAGGTGAGTGGAAACATGAAAAGAAACTACAAATCGTAGGATTTAACATGCCTTTATTACTTTCTCCCATCAAGCATTGTGTGTGTCTACATACATACATACATATATATATATATATATATATATATATATTAATAATAAAAATATATTTTATGCAATCAAATTAGGAGTTTTTGTCATAATAAAAAAATTATTTTTGTAAAGAGTTTGTACTTACCGTGAGTACAATATCGATAACTAGGGTTTGTATCTGTTTCGGTTATATCTTGGGAATGATGTCAATAGTGTCATGCCTTCTTTCTTACGACTTACTCCCTAAATTACCTATAGAAACCACATATATTCCATTAATAGCCGAATATTTCGCCTAAAGGTTTGGGTCTGACGGTTTCGAGGATGATGAAGGAAGGGCGCCCTTGCGGCGGTACCCTTGTCTAGGGTTAACATGTTCTTATCCGAATATTGACGGTTCAGAGTTCCATAATGATATAAAAGATACCGTACAATATAAAATATATATTATTTAAGAGATATTTTAGAGACATTAATTGTTAAACACCCACGATGTAAAGTATTGTACACATGTACATACACGTATATCTAAAATATAAAATAAGGTGATTAAACTTAACGGTTAATGAGCTTCTTTGACATATTATTCATGATAACTGTTTTGATTCCCGTGCTTAGCAAATTGAAGGGTTAACATAAAAAATATCACTATATGAGAAAGTTAAAAAAACGACATAAATTCTGTAATTTTTCTTCCTCCCTCCATGCATGGCACATATATTCAGCTTAGTTGAGTACTACAATCACTATATGAGAAACTTGAAATAACGACATCAATTCAAAATATAGAGATGGAAAAAGATTCTTAAAAAAAAAAAAAGAGATGGAAAAAGATGAAATATAATTTCGCCAATTTTCTTTTTTCCATCTTTAATTTCTGTGTTTTTTTTTGAAAGAATCTTTAATTTCTGTGTTGTTTCACTTTTATTTTTCTTTCTAATAGGGAATTTAAAAAGAAAATACAATCAAACAAATGAAATAAATTAGACCCGGATTTTGCAATGGTATCTCAAATATTTATCTATCTAGTTCTCTCGCAAGAGAAATGATATTTGAACATTCATTTGGTAATAACTTTTGTGACAATTTTCTCTCATACTCACATCATTTTTACTTTATCTCTCTATTGATTTGATTTCCGTGTAAATACTTACCATTTTCTTTGTAAATTATGATTGTCATATAAGTTGTCAACCAAAATGGTTGTTCAAATAACACTTCTCTCCTTGATCAATATTTTCATGTACTAAGTTTTCAATGTCCATCCCAAAATAAACGTTTATCTTGAGTTGCTACAACTTTATTTTCTTTATAATTATCTATAAGATGATTTTTTTTCTCTCCATGAATCAGATTATGATGAACTTACAAAGATCTTTTAAGGATATTTTAAGTTCAAAGAAATATCTTGCTAAAAATATCAACTTGCATGCTTTCATGACTACAACTAAAATAATATCAACATAGATTAGTCTATTTTTTGACAAAACATCGGGGCTAGTCTATGTTGAAGGAAACAAGATTTTTTGTTGTGATATGATAGTAATAGGGGCAAAAACATTCCAGCTATTTGGATTTGATCAAAATAATTTGGTTTGGATCAAAATAAATTGGGTTTGGATCAAAATTTTGACGGCTAAGTAAAATGTCAAGGTCCTCTACATTTTTACCGTTAATATGATAACTTGATCGATGTTAATTTGACAAAAACAAAAGAAAATGATTATAAGTTGAATCATCGTCTTAGTTATAAGGATATAAATACTATAAACTACTTATAAATAGTGACATAAATTGTTGTTAGAGTTTCAAATTATCCTCAAATATTGATTCACCAGGACACAATATTTGTACATGTAATTTGTGTACTAATGAAACTAAGAGACTTTTAAAGTGGATAAGTGTCTCAAAGCTAACGAAACGACGCTGACAGGGGAAAATCTCCTAGTTTCAAACGACATCGACCCATTATTTGTACATGTCTAAGACGCTGATCCAATCGATTTCGGTTCGTTCACAATTTATTTTTATTTTGTTTTAGTTGAAACATAGTACTTAATTACTATAATCACTTATAAAAAAGTTGAAATAACAACAAAATTTTAGATGATGACAACAACTTACAAAAATCTTGTAAGGATATTTTAAGTTCAATAAAAAATCTGGCTTCAAATATCAACTTGCATGCCTTCATGGCTAAAATCAAAACACTATTTGCATAAATGGAGTAGTCTATTTTAGGGCAACAAGATTTTTTGTGTGCGATGATAATAGAGGCAACAAATATTTTAGCTAAATTGGGTTGGATCAAAATAATTTGGGTGTTACTTATGTCCTCTCCTAAAAATATCTATATATCTTTTTTCTTTCTTCTTTTTTTTCTATTCATTAAAAATATAGCATTGACTGAAGTATATTCGGAACCTTATCTTTATTTATTAATTTTGTTAAGTCTCCAGCAACTTAACCTAATATTTTCCCTCTAAAATGCCGCATTAGGTTAACATCAATTTAACCTAACAAATTCAATCTAAAATGTAGCGCACCAATTTAACCTAACAAATTCCATCTAAAATGTAACATTCCCTACTATTTTTCCTCATCGACGAGCTTTTCATTCCTATCATGTTGTGTCATCGTTTGTATATATCTATTGTTTCTTTAGACTTTTTTTTTCTTATTTATTAATTTTATTAGGTCTGCATCAACTTAACCTAATAATTTCCCTCTAAAATGTTACATTATGTTAGCAGCAATATAACCTAACAAATATTATATTCTTTTTTCTTTATAATTAAAAAAGAAGAGAGTGTTTTTTTAATTATAAAGAAAAAAAGAGAATAATTGCCTCCAATACTTATATTATGATTAAATAAATAAATAGTCTTTGATAGATTATGTTTTCTCTATCAAATGACATTAAGGACATATTGAGACGAATTTAATTGCGATATTTGATCTCTAATAATCTAATTTATGTTTATTGATAGATGCATGTGTATCTCACGGGTCAAATATCATTTATCGATTTCTGTTATGGTCAATAGGACTCGTACGTGCGTGCACGGGTCTGGTACAAATAGTTATGTGTGTATAGTCGGTTGCTAACTGTGATAAAATTCTACTTGATGTTGAGAATCTATATTGTGGTACTTGGATTTATCCAATTATCTTCATTTCATCATATTTGATAATAAAATAATTAATTTTCCCCTAAAAAAAATACAACTAATTTTACTCACACCCCTTCAATTTTTTCTATCATCTTTCCTTTGAGGGAGTATGTAATCAGATGATTTAAATTTAATATAAAAAAACTTTTTCTTTTTTTTAAAACATTGTATCAAATTTAAATAAAATTATTTTTTATATTACAATTTTCGTTATATTGTTAATCCTATTTGAATATTACAGAGACGAGATCAACATTCAAACACGTTGTTCCATGTAGTACTTTTGGACCAAGAGAAAAAACAGGGAAAGTAGTGCCAAATAAATTTGATGCCAAGTTTTTATTCGTTAAATTCACGTATTGGACTAATAAAAAATGTCATATAGATTTTGTAAAAAAAAAAAAAACTCATCTAGATGATTTTATTTTTTTGGGTCAAAATGTCATCTATGATAAACCAAACGCATTATTTTTTGACGAAAAATTTAACGACTCAAGTTGATAATCCTCAACCCTATCCATAATCCATTGAGAATCCTAAAGGAAAGTGATATTCCAAGATAAAAAAAAACAAAAACGACTTTTTAATTATGAGAATATTGTAATATTGTATATATCACGTAAATTTTATCATTTTTCTATGGCAAGTTGGATAGAGATTGATAAATACAAGTGAAGAAGGATATCCAACTAAGCGAAAATTGGCCATATCGATAAAACATTATACTTCCATAAATGTATTTTTTGGGCAGTCTATCTCCATCACCCAATCTTATATTTCCTAGATTGATCCAATATTTAAAATAATCACAACAAAAAAAACTTCAATCTATTCATAAATAGGGAGAAGAGACGGAATAAACCCAATTCTATAATAAGAAAAACGTGAATACCTTATAATTTATGTCCAATAATAATGGAATATTTAAATAACTTTTTGTCTCATATTATGTTGTGTGGTATCCGAAGATTTCGAGATGATTTTATCTTTTTAGGAGAGTGCTTTTATGATTTTATCTTTTTAGAAAAATGATGAGAGAGAGAGTTTTTTTAAAATGGTTATACAAATATCATTTCTCTTATGTATTGATACTGTTAGAGACTAGAGAAGTGTTTGTATTAGGGTCTTGTGGCTTAGGGTGGTTATATCTTATCCTTGTCGCTCGATTAGGGTGTGGGTCTATACTAGGAGTTCGGAGGGGGCCAAGAGCTTTTATTTTTGTCCAGCTTTGTTGGATTTCACGTGGATGACATTGACTTCGGGATCATTGATACCTTTAATGTATTTTAGATAAGAGAGAATGATGAACGAATCTTTAAAATAAATTATTTATATGAAGGAGAATGATCGAATAAGAGAGAGATATGAAGAAAGACATCAAAGACCAATGATACCCAAGTGAAATCCATATTTATTTTTGATGGTGTTTTATTCATCTTTTGTATATTTTGTACTTCTTAGCTATTGTAATCGGTCATACTTTTTATTTATGTGTGTGTGTGTGTGTGTATATATATATATATATATATATATATATATATATATATATATATTGGATTTGTTATGATACACCAACTAATATTTATGAAGCTGTGTTTTAGCAACATGCACCTTTGGGTGTATTTAACTACTTTTTAGTTATGACATTCTAAAACATTCCTTCTAAAAAATAAGTGGGTATCTCTCTTCTCCCCTTTCTCAAACCCTAGCCGTCACCCCTTTTTTCTTCTTCTTCTTTTCAGAGGGGTGATTTAGGGTCAATTTTGACCCAAAAATCACCCCTTCAAATTGTTTTTTTTCCTTCTATCCTAATTGAATAAGTGATTTCACATATTTTCAGTTTTCTTTCGTTTGTTTTTGTGATTTCGTCGTATTCTGTTTGTTTTGATTTTCCGTTTTGTGCGGTGTGTTTTTGATTTCCCGCCTTAGTGCGGTGTTTATTTGATTCAGGTTGAAAGATTAGCTTTTAGCAAGTGCAGATCCGATCAATAACAATGACTATGGCGTCGTCAACGTTGCAGATCCGGAGACATGAGTATTTCAGAGACATGAATATAGTCATATTAGTCATATTTGTAGGCATCAGTACTTGGCCGTTTTATGCTATTAACATGGATGTTGTGAGTTTGTTCACATATTCATCCTTTTTGTTTTTAGCGAATTTGGATTTGTATTGTATCGATGTACTCTATCAATTTGAATGAATGAATATCGTTTATTTTTGTCAAAAAATAAATAAATAAGTGGGTGTATTTTAGCAAATGCTTGTGGGAGTTGCTAACTTACACCCACTTATTTTTTAGAAGGAGTGTTTTAGTAACATTCACCTTAATGTGTATCTAACAACTTTTAAGTTATATATTTGCTAAAACACACCTTAATAAAAACTAGTGGGTGTATCCTAGCAAACCCCATATGTTAGAGTATTTGAAATTCACGTCAATTACTTTTATATGGATGTCGGTGGACAATTGGAAATGGGCAACATGTCAGAATGATGAGTGATCCATGGGTTCGGGATGTTCATGGTAGTTGGATTCAATCCCCACAAAGTCAAGGTGTGCATAGTTTGCATGTGTATGATTTGATAGTTGACGAGGAACGAGTATGGGATATTGATAAGCTTAAATCTTTGTTTCCAGATGATATGGTGCAAGGTATTCTCGAAACACCACTGTTTGCGGAAGTTTAGAATGATAGAATAACGTGGATGATGGAACACAACGGGAGGTATACTGTTAAGACTGGTTATAAACTTGCTATGATAGAGTTGTTACATACTGATTGATTCCAAGTTGAAGGAGAGTAGCATAGAATGTGGAAGGCGAATTCCCCTCGTAAAACACGTAATTTGTAATGGAGGATTTACAGGAGGTGTGTTCTGACGCGTCTCTGACTACAATCACGACATGTATAATTTGAGGTGATCTGTCCCTGGTGTGATATGACAGTTGAGGATTATTGACATGCTTTTGTGGGTTGTACGGTGACACATGAGAGTTGGTATTTGGAAGGACTTTCGACTGTGCTGCAATCATGAGTTGACACTGTGAGCAGTTTTTCAGATTTTGTTTTTGGCAGATGTTGTTCCGAAAGCCGAGACATTGCTGATCAAATGACTTTACTTCTTTGGCAACTTTGGGTTGCACGTAATGATGTCACTTGGAATGACGCTCATCTTACTTCAACATGTATTGGGAGGACAACACTAGATGCATGACAAGAGGTTCATAAACAACACTCACCATCAGTTATGCAACACAGTTAAAATAGAGTCCAAGGTAACATCTCAGTTTGGGAGAAACCGTGCGAGACGTGGTTGAAATGCAACGTGGATGCCGCGTTCCATGACCGTGACCATATTACATCTTTTGCGTGTTATGTTAGAGACTCTCGTGGGCAATTTATTCCGGCTCAAACGAAATGGTAGCGAGCAAATATGATAGTTTTGAAGGGGGAGGCAGTAGCCTTACTCGATGCCATGCACTTTGCTGATGGGAACAGATGAGAGCGGGTTGTCTTCGAGTCTGATTTACCTACTCTAGTGCAAGCTCTTTCGTTTTCAGGCCATGGTGATTCGGAATTCTATGCTATTGTTTCTAGTATGATTTATCAGTTATCTTTACATTCCAACTTCGAGGTGAAGTATGTTAAGAGACAAGCGAACATGATTGCTCCTTTATAAAAAAAAGGGAACATGATTGCTCATACTTTAGTTAGGGAGGCCTGTTCTTGGACTAGTCACCGTATATTTTATTTTTATCCTTCTTATATTGAACATTGGTTGATTAATAATAATAGTTAACTTTACTTTGGTTAAAAAATACACACACACACACGTATATATATATATATATATAATGAATTTAGTATATATTTAATGAATAAAATTAAGTTTCAACTCTTTAAGAAATAAATTTGAGCAATTTCCAAGATAAAATTTCTCTATTAAATTCTTTAACATGTGCTCTAAGCACATGTTATCATTTTCCTTATATTATTATCATTGCCATTAAAAAAAGATAACTATTTAATCAAAGTGGAGTTAAGTTTGTTGCTATAATCAATTTTATACACCAATGAAAGGTCAGAGCTTATTTAGCATAATGACATCTTTGATAATATTTTGCAAAATATTACTTGAAAATTGCTCTTCTCACAAGAGAATACATCTGCGCGAGTTAACTCTCGCTAGACTATTTTGTTGGGAATGAGCAAAAAAATGTTGTGAGAAGAGCGGTACCCATATTACTTTCATCGATTTACGATTTTTAATAAGAATACTGCTCTCCCCCTGCACAAAACACTCGCGCTCTGCAGCCTTGCCGAAAAAACCCATGCGCTAGTTAACTAACGTAAGTGTAAAATTAACTTAACTTAAAATTTCGTAAATATTACACATGCGTGACTTAAGTCACGCCGCGTGAATTAACTCACGTAGAGATTAACACCTGCGTGAGTTAACTCACGCTAGTTAAAAGAATATTTTTTTCATCTTTCGTTTTCTGCAGCAGTGGAATGACCTCAACAGATTTATATCCAACAAGAAGACCATTGAGAGTGGCAAAGACAAGAGCATCATAAACACACTTTCTCTCACGTTTTTTAATGAATTTATTACTCAATTTGTTGCTGCCAACATCATACCTACACTTTCTCTGTCAGAAAAGCTAAACGTTATTCACAACAATTTGTTTTAGTACTACAACTAACTCAAACAGTGCAATAAAAATCATTTATTTAACTTTTCACAGATGAAAAGCATTTTGTTGGAGAAACGAAAGGAAAGCAGAAAACGAAAGATGAAAAAAAAAATCTTTTAACTAGCGTGAGTTAACTAACGCAGGTGTTAATTTCTACGTGAGTTAACTCACACGGCGTGACTTAAGTCACGCATGTATAAAAATTACGAAATTCTAAGTTAAGTTAATTTTACACTTGCATTAGTTAATTAACGCAAGAGTATTTTCGGCAAGGCTGCAGGACGCGAGTGTTTTGTGCAAGGAGAGAGCAGTATTTTTTTTAATAAAGACAACATGGTTATCAGTTACAAGGGTTGGGCCCAAAAAAGAGAGATGTCTTTTATTCCCACCCTTTCTTAAGAAAACTGCTCTCCCCCTGCACAAAACACTCCCACCCTGCTGCCAAGCTAATTTTACCCCCGCGCATGTCAACTAACGCACGTGTAAAACTGTGCGTTAGTTAACTTGCGCTGCATGAGTTAACTGGCGCAGCGTTAGTTAACTCATGCAACGATCTATCTTATACAAGACAGACCACCTCATTTCCTCATTTATCATCTAAAATCTCAAAAAAATTCCAAAATCTCTCTAAAATCACCAAATCCAAAATTCCTTCAAGTTCAAATCAAACAACACTCCAATAACAAGTAAATTTTCATAATCAAACACCGACAATCCTTTTATGTTTATATGTTAGATTTTTTCTCTTAAATTAGAATTTTTTTTAGATTTATGGTTTGTTTAAATTTTGGTTTTTTTGGCAAGAAATCTTTACATGAAAATGACTTGTGTTTAAATGTTTAGTTGTTTGCATGTTTATGTTGTAGGTTTTGAGTTTTAGAGAATTATTTTAGATTTAGGGTTTGTTTTAGAAAATTTTCATTGATTATTTTTAATTTGTTATGGTGTAGATTTGAAACAATGTCCGGGTGGATTGACGTTCGTGCACAATTCAACGGCGGAGAACCTCAGAGGTTGAAGGTTCGGTGTCTTGGTATAACGCTAAGAGGTTTCAAGGATCAGCTGAATGAATTCAACAAAGGAGTCAACCCCGGAGACACAAGGAAGGTGGAATACGTTCGGTATAAACGTCCAACGCTCGATGATGGAAGAGTATCATTCACTTGGGTAGAATTGACGAATGACGAAAACGTGACGACCATGTTTTGGGAGCACAACATGTTCTAGTGGATCGATATGCGAGCAACGTTGGTGAGATCAACTGAAGATATCATCAAAAGTCTGATTCCGCCAAAAGATCGTGATTAGGTGGCGGTCGTGATTAGGTAGGGAATTGCACCTTCCAACTACAACAATTTTGTTACTTTGGATGGGGCAATTCAAACTTGTTAAACGACATGACTCCAACATTCATCCGGAAGTGCTTTTGTTTCATTCGAAATGTTAAATTCTTGTTGGCTTCGTTTAAATGATGGTATTGAAGTGTCAAGGTATGGACCTCATTCCGTTGGCACTTGGATACTATCATTTAAAACCAAGACCAACAAGAATTTAACATTTTGAATGGAACAAAAGCACTTCTGGACGGATGCTGGAGTCCTGCTATTTAGCAACTTTGAATTTGCACCATTCAGAGGTAACACAATTTTTGTAGTTGAAAGGTGCAATTCCGAATGTAATGTCATGTAACGATAGGCCATATTTAGGAACTTTATGTAATGTAATTTAAATGTAACTTTTATTCGAATTTATTCAACACGTAACTTTATTCGATTCCACGCTGAGTTTAATTAGACATTTTATTCGAATTTATTCAATACACAACTTTATTCGAACTTATTCACACCATTATTTATTCACTTTATTCATAAAATAAATACAAATATAAATAAAAAGAATTGAACTAAATTAATATTTATTCGGATTTATTCATTAAATACAAAATTAGAAAATAAAAGCAAATATAAAAATAAAAGCAAATATATATAACAACATCTCATTTTATTAATCAACTTCATGCAATAATTGATACAATGTTACATTGATACATTTATTCGAATTCACTAAATAATATAGTTATTTTCTTTTGGGGTAAAAAGTAACTAGTCTTCATGGGGTAAAATAGTGAGCAGCCTTCTTGGGGCAAATACATCATCCACTTTTGAGATAAATTTAAATCTGGTTCTTTTTATACCCGAAAAAGAATCTTTTTACCCATGGTAAAAATATTTTGGGGTAAAAAGAAGCAAATTAAATTTGATCTCAAGGGTCGATCGCTTCCTCAAGTCGGCTACTCACTATTTTATCCCTAGAAGACTGATCACCTTTGCCCCAAAAGAGACTATTGAAAGAAAAGAAAAAAAAAAGAGAAATAAAGGGAGAGAGTGAGGAGGGAGCGAAAGTGAGATGGTGTGAAGAAATAGGGAAGTATGGATGAGTATTTATAGGTGAGAATGATAGTATAGGTTGTAAATACCATTAATGTGGTCAAAAAACGTGTAATACTTGGTAAAAAACGTGTGAATTGAATGTTGAAAAAATGACCAAAGACCAAAAAACGTTTGTTCTTCAGTTCTGACCACCGGCCAACGTGCGTGAGTTAACTCACGCACGTGTCAGTGGTGTGTGACTTAAGTCACGCAGGGCTTATAACGTGCGCAAGTTAACATACGCTGCGTGACTTAACTTGCACAGGGGTATTTTCGTCAGTACAGCTGGACGGGAGTGTTTTGTGCTGGGTGAAGAGAAATTCTTTTCTTAATTACTAATAACTTTCTTGGCCAAGCAATGTGCCACACAATTGTTACCTCTCACTGTATGGATAAAACCTAAGGATATCAATTTTCTTTTTTTGTTGGAAGGGACAAAATCTAAGGATATAAAATCAGGCAAAACCTTCAAATAATCCTGGAAAGATCCAACATATCCTTGAAAGCTTTTCCTCTTAGTTAACCATGGAAAGACCAAGTCACCATCGATCTCAAGGATCAATGACAAAATTGAGACCCATAAGCACTCCAAATGCCTCGGCAATAAGGAGATCGACCAAACACTCTCCTCGTTGAACTTTTAAAATGACAAATAAATACAAACGACATTTTTCTAGATAAGCGAACAAAGATAGCAGATTGGAGAGTAACGGAACTACAAAATCAAATAATTACAAGCCATTTCTCCATAATTTTATCTTACAACAAGGTAGTATTAAAAGAGTTGACTATAAGGAACAATGAAAATTAGCTTCACTATTCAATTTACAAGCCAATGTAATTCTCATACTATCAAAACCATATTTACAAAACAATATACTATCTTGGTCTAATGGTAGGTATGTCACCACTAACAAGGTCACTACCCAAAATATCTCCTGAAATAATAAAAGGACTCTTTATATTAGATGATGAGGGTTGTGAACTGAATGTGGTTCCAGAATCACTTAAGTCATAATCAGCTTCCTTTTTGGCATGGTACTCAGGCATCATAGACAATATGATTTCAAGCTCTCTAGCCACTTCTGCCATTTTAGGCCTTTCATCTGGTGCATCTTTGCAGCACTTTAAACCCAATTTCAAAATCTTTTCCACACACTCAGAAGTGTAAAATCCCATTCGGTTATCAACAATCGAAAATACTCCACCCGATTCGAATGCCAGTTTAACCTAAAAAAATGTGTTAATCATTATATTATCGTAATGCTTTAAGCGATGAGTAATGGTTAAGGAACATTAATAAGACGCGTACCTGTCTAATAATATTTTCACCATGGAAGATTGGTGGCTTTCCAGTCACAAGCTCAAGAAATACAACACCAAGACTATAAACATCACTTTTGTCGGTCAACTTGCGAGTTAAAAAATACTCTGGATCAAGGTAACCCTGTATGTTTTAAACAGTGAACAAACAATGAAAACAAGTCATTGATAGGGTGACATAAAATCAACCTAACCAATGTATAAATATAAATTTCCAAACAACTGTATTTTGGTTTTATACATTTTAATAAGACTTCAAATCTATATTTTATAAAAGTTAATATGTTCATGGTAACCTTACCGGAGTCCCTTTTACAACTGTAGATACATGGCCAGGCAAGTTGCCTTCAATATCTGGAACTGGAGCTAGTCTTGATAGTCCAAAATCAGCAACTTTTGCTATGAATTTTGAGTCTAGTAATATGTTGCTAGCTTTGACATCTCTATGAAATATTGGAGGATCAGCTTCTGTGTGTAGATACACAAGGCCTTTAGCTGATCCTAGAGCAATCTTCAATCTCATAGCAAAACTAAGAGGTTCTTTAGATTTAGCTGCCATAAAACATTAACTACAAAGTTAAAAGAGAAAACATAGAAATCCATTATTTTTCTATATTATCAAATGTCATGATTATTTTGTACTTCACTTATTTTTTAAGATATTGTAGAAGAGGAAATTATTATTTATTAATGTGACACTAACGATTATTTTACAACTATTTGTGAAGAGATTTGAACTTTATCCCTTGAGGTTACAAGGTCAAACTCTTACTATTGAGCCGGTACCTCAAACATTTTTCTATTTCAAATAGTAAAAGCAATCAACACTAACATTAAATATAAAATATAACAAACTAGATAAAAAGAGCATAAAATGTACCAGAAAGGTGATCCCTTAGTGTTCCATTTGGCATGTGTTCATAAACCAGCATCTGCAACCATAAAGCCACAAGCCAGATGGAAAAAATTAACGAGTCATAGAAGAATAGACTTAGGAATATAAGTGCTTATGTATAACTAATTTCTATAACAAAAGATCTAATAAAGTTAAGGGATGAGACAGTTTATGACCAAGAAAAAATGGTCAAAACGACTAATGGACATGACATAAGCTGTTTCCATAAACTCTTCCAAACAGTCTAACAAGTATTTTGTGCCGGTAAAGAAGCTTAAATAAGTCAATTCCAATAGGCCCTTCAATGTGAACTTGAAACTAAATGTTTCAAAGGGAAGAGGACAAGATATTTAAAATGAATTTGTACTTACCTATCCTAAGTTCTAGCTTATGAAAATTATGTCATAGTTAAATTCCAAGTTGTTCTATGCATTGCATTTACATACTCTTTTCAATGAAAATCCTCATGGAGATAATATGAAACAAGTAAATGGAACTTATGGAAATCAAAAGTTTTTCAATATAAATCAAGAATGAAAAATAACTGAAGCTTATTAATAACAAAAATTTATTAATTTTACATTTATGAACTTTCAAAACAAGAGTTACCTGTTCACCATCTTCATCACAGTAACCAATCAGAGACACAAGGTTGCGATGATGTAACCTTGATAGCAATTGAATTTCTGTAAGAAACTCTCTCTCACCTTGCAGTGAACCTTCTTGTGCACGTTTTATGGCAACGACAGTTCCATCATGAAGATTACCTTTATAAACCTTCCCATACCCTCCTTGTCCAATTTGAGCAGATTGGCTAAAATTGTTTGTAGCCGAAACCATTTCTTCATAATTGAATGACCTTACACCATCAATTTTTATCGAGACCTTAGAAGCTGTGAAAATTTACAAGTCTGCTTAAGATACAGTTCGATAAAGAAATTCATGCCCATAAGACATGGTCAGAATAAAAAGATTTAATTGTTATGAAAATTGCTAAAGTAGAGAAGTGTCTCATGTGGTTCATAGAGGAATAATGCTTGAAAATTATTCAAAACTTCGATGATGACCAACATCTCAATCTTTAAATAGAAGTTCAGGATCCTCCATGTCCTTACAACCGATACAATGAACTGATCGCCATTAATTCGATTAAGACAAGAGAAAATGAAGAGAGATATTGATTGCTGCTCAAGTTTCAAAACATTTTCAAGCATTGGTCCACCGTGGACAATATGACATTTCCCCACCCTATACGTCACCTCATAATAATGTACTCACATTTACGCCGTCTGGAAATTGTACGGTAATCTTTCAAGCGTATTTTCAATATAAGAATGGCAACAATTGCAGATAATGTAACTGAACCGGCAATTGCACCTAAGACAATTCCAGCCAATGCACCTTTGCTTATTCCTGAACTTGAAGAGGAGGAAGTCACTGCAGAAATAATAAGTAATGGGTTCAACTGTATTTATCGATGAAATATGGTTTGTAGCAGCATGCAGCAGCAGATTCATTATTGAATTCTAGTGACATTAAGTTTCTTGTTACTTACCATCTTTGTAAGGATCGAGGAGAACGAAGTCTAGAAGTTCATAAGGTCCAAACAAGTCACTCTCATGAATATCCCATTCTCTAAACAAGTCTCTTAGCCGAATAACCTCGCTTTCATTGAAAGTATGAGAGCTTGTATTATCAACATATTCAGGAAAAAGCTTCAAGTACATTCTCAATCGACCTTCTTCCCACATGAAATTATTAATGAATAGCTGATTACTATGTATGTTAAGTCCACTAGCTAAGAAGCTTACAAATGCCTCCATATATGTAAGGAAATCTGAAAATCCTGGACTTTTCAACCGATAGTGAATAAGCAATGGCACGGCACAGACACACTGCGCAGAGTATTCATATGGAGGAGGGCATGGTTGACTTGGACAGCTTATAATGGAGTTACCATTCATATCGTTTTCACTTTTAGATCCACAAAATTGAACTAAGGTGTTGTTATTTGAGCATATAGGATTCCCCTCAAGCCTGGAAAAAAGTAATTTTTCAAAATGATAATGTGACAAGTTTTTCAGAAAAAATGGAACTAATATAAAATGATATGATCAACAAGTTTTGATTTATATCATAAGGATATTAAGCATAGTTTATTTATCTTTTTAGTGCACCAGGGTATTCTCGACTGGGTTCCATAAACTAATCCCTCGAGGCACAAGGATTCATTCATGTAGGCTAATCTTTCCTAACAAATATCTTTCTATACACACTGGGTGGAGATTCTAAACATGCATAACAAGGGGAGAAAAGTGGAGCACTCTATTCCTCACTACCCTAATTTCAGCAGTAAAAACAGAAAATAAGTTTATAGGTAAAACATACAGGAGTGTGACATTTGAAGGAAGATTTGATATACTGCCTGATATGCTTGTAAGCTGATTATTTTGCATGTCCCTGCAGGATCACAATTCCATGATGTGTAAATCAAATCAACAAAATTAAGTAGCATGAATGCAGAAAAAATTACCAAAGGAAAACAAAGCATAATAAGAATACAAAATTCCTAAGACTAAGAATGTACATATGCATCTTCTTTCTAAGAATAACCAATATAACACTCTTAACAACCACCTAACAAACTAATCAACTTACTAACCAACTCTAATTAACTTCTTAACTCCAATCGTAGCAAACTCCCCTTTATTCTAAGTTCTAACAGTGTAGCACCGACACTTCAGATTGAACGTGTGTCCTGTGTTCTACACATGTTGGTGTCCGATAGAATTCCGATGCATGTGTTTACATTCTATCACTTCCTCAAATTATTATCAGTGTCTACATATCAATGTCGTGTTTAGTGTTTGTGTCTGTGTCAAATAGTGCTTCATAAACACATATCTATAAGCAAAACAATTATGCAATTATCGTTGTGTGTCTTACAAAAGAAGTCTTTCTGTTCCATTTAAAGTTTTGTTCTGCCAAATGGAAGAGGGAACACTGCCACTCAGTGCATTGTTTGCAATTGACCTGTCATATGGCAAGTTATGTGTTAAAAACTCATTGATTTTATAGCATGAATAATAAAACTATAAATTAAGAATATATTGATTATTGACTAAGAAATTTAACAATATGGTTTATAAGTAAGATAAGCTGATCTCATGTTAATGTTACTTGGTCTATAGTATACAAAAACATTTCATGTAGAAGAACAAAAGGATGAAATAAAAGATAACTTACAGTTTCTGAAGATGCGGAAGATCAGAAAAGTAAGATGGAATAGTTCCATTAAGCTTATTATTTGATAAATCACTGCACAAATTTCAAAGGTAAAAAAAAAAAAAAGATTATATAAGTTCATGCTATAATTCTGAAGATTTTCCTTATCTATTTTACATGGGAGGAAAATTTCCACATCGGGAATACAAATAATCGAATGAAGATACTATCATAGCAGTAGAAGGTCTTACATGGTTGTGATATTTTCAGAAAGCTTATTAGTAGGAATAGGTTCATTGAACTGATTGAGACTGAGGTCACTGAAATACAAACAAATAATTGTCAATAAAAACTTTACTATTAGTCTTAGACTGTTTCTCAAATCTATAACTCTAAATATTCGCTTTTGGCCCTGTTTGGATTGACTCATTTGAGCTTAACTACTGATATAAGAACTTGTGAGACTGTTATAGAGAACTTATGAATACAACTTACGACATTTCCATAAGTTGCTACATAAACTGAGTTGAAATGAATGGACTTACAGATAGCCAAGGCGTGGTATCCTGCTGAAATCAGGAATTGGTCCTGTCAAATTGCAGTTCCTAAGGCTCCTGGTCAGAAAAAGTAAGCGATATTACACTAATATCTCTACGAAACAATATTCAATATTGTTTTCTCTAATTGAAATTCCTAAGCACAAGAAATCAAAAAGGTTTTATTATCTCAAATTGTCATTTCAAACCAAAACATTAATAATGTAATGGTTCAAGCACCATGGTTTCACTCGTTATATTGGAATGTACTTAGCACACATGGTATCATCATAGAATGCACTTACACTTTCAATAATTTTGACATGTTGCCATAAGAATCTGGAATGCTATTTCCACCAAAGTTGTTGTTATCAAGTTGACTGCAAGAACAAGAAAATACTTTAAAAATCTATTTGCAAGCAAAAAACATTTATGAATTCAGTTATTACAGTAAAAGCAACAGACATTTAAAATGAGGGTATAAAAGCTCTACAATCACAAAAGAAGCACATAACCGGTCTTATTCTCCTACACACTCTTTCAAGTCCTATTGTACTCAAGGTTTTAAATAGCAGTCGCGGTAACACTGCATATTGGTGATGCAGCCTCAATTTCGGTCGAGTTTGGTTTTGGCAACATCAAAAAGGCAAAAACCCTTATGTCGAGGTCCAGATTGCAAAACTTTATTTAAAATCCTGATTATACTAGTCTCTTAAGTTTGACACTCAGTGGCCACAGGTCTTCTTTTTCTTTTATTTTCTTGGTTTGTACTTCTACTTGAGGCAGCAAAAACCAAGAACTTAAATAGAATCTAACAATATCTTTATAGCACCCTACTCGTTGCGGTGACTCTTATTTCGGTTATTTTTATCTATTTATCTCTTGAGACATATGAAGATTCACATGGCATGGTAAAATCATACATGTCATGAAAAAAAAATGGACAAAATGAAGATATTGTTTAGGCTTGGCAAAAAGAATCGTACATGGTGAAATAACTTTGATTAAATAAAGAATATGTGCTATACTAATCTCTAAAAATTGAAAACCAAAGAGCTTACAAACATACATGCACACATACATAACATAAAAGAATAAATAAATCATACAGTATCTTTAGGCTTGGCATCTCAGCAAGCTCATCTGGGAGCTTTCCTGATAAATTGTTGTTGTCAAGAAGACTGCAGGTCAAGAGATACATTTTGTCAACAAGATATGGATATGACAATGAAGTATTAGAAATATTGTTAAATGTATTTTTAGACCTTATAATTATCGCAAATTTTGTTTTCTATATATACTTTTCAGTCTGAAAAGTTACAAAACAACATGCAGTTTTGTAATTTTTAGGTACTAAAGAGTAGACATTGGGACAAAAAACAAAAATTGTAAATTTTATAAGGACTAAAAACATGTTTAATCTTAAAAAATCAAAATATTTTAACGGTCGACAATTATATTACTTACAGGTGAAGAAGGTTTCGTAAGCCAGAAAGCTGTGATGGAATTTGACCACTAAGTGAATTGTTGTTCATGTGACTGTTCCATTAAGGGAAAAGATTAAAGCATTATTTTCATCATTCTTCTAAGAAAAATAACAAAGCTGGAAAGTAATAAAAAAGAAGTAAAGTAGCAAGAGTAGAAAATGTTAAAGCTGTATGAATCAATGTAAAGAACATTACAAGTGTTGTGCATTTGTCAGGTTTGCAAATGATAAAGGTATTGGTCCTGTAATATTGTTCTGATCAATTTGCATTCTGTTTAAGACTGGAAGATAGCCAAGCTCTTCTGGCAAATGACCTATTAATTGATTTCCATTCAAGAGCCTACAAAAAGTTTATTTCATGAGAAATATAGTAGAAAAAATGTTATGATTAGATACACAACAATTTTGTTTATGTACTAATATGTGTAACACTACTGAAAAATTGAAGTACCAACAAAAATTTGAGACGGAAAAAGTATAATATATTTCTAGTTTTAGAGTCACTGATATTTAGCATGAAATTAGACCGCGTAGAGGGATCTCAACTTACAAGAGCTTTAAAGTTTTGATCTTGCCAATTTCCTTTGGAATATTCCCAGTTATGTTGTTCCACATAAAGTCCCTTTGATCAATACAAGTAAAAGTACAGATTAGAGGAATAAGGTAATTGAAATCTACTACATGATGCAAATATTCACATAAATCAAATCTGCAATATTCTTGAGTAAAATTGAAAACTAGCAATCAGAAAATTGAAATCTGTTTATTTTTACATGGTCGAATTAGAAACATGAATGCAGTCGTAGCTTACAATATTTCGAGATGAGATAAGTTGCCAATCTCAGGTACCAAAGTTCCAGCCAAGCTCATATTCATTAGATGCCTACACAAAAAATAAGATGTTCTCAAACAACAACCTGAGAGCAAGAGATACTTCAATCCAATTACAACGAGAAATCAACATCATAAGAGAGAGATGAACGGAAAGTATTAGAGATATATGTTAGTCATATAATTACTAGTTAGTTAGTGCCTATAAATAGGCTTAAGGTGTCATATTGTAACCAACTTTCTCAATTGTAATAATATTCATTTCCATCAATAAGATACTTTCATAGCTTTTCTCTCATTCCTTCCATGGATGCCATGTTTCATAACAGAAAGCAGAAAAAAACTACTTCGGAAACTAATTAGGCAATTACGACAATTTCAATAGAAAATAGAAGTGTATCATACAATCGTTGAACATGTAGAAAGCCATCTTCTAATGTTGTATTGGAGCACATAACTCCCGTCCACTTGGATCTACATGGATCTCCGCGATTCCAGCTGCTCAAATTTCCATTAATATCAATCAAATTGTCCCTTATGGTTCTCAATGTGTCAACTGCAAGTTAGTGAAAAATGAATTCATCATATCAACAATAGAATATATTTCGCCGAAGAAAACAAAGGAATGTATGATACATCACTCAAGTTTACTCCTATAAGAAGTGGAGGAGCTTCTTGGTGATAGGTGGAAGTCATAGCTCTCACAAAATTGAACAACGACGTGACGTAATAGAAGGTTTCGAAATCGACTCTACTAAGCATGAGATATCAATGAAATTAAAATGAGAAAAAGAGGAAGAAAAAGGTTACCTTCAGTAGGGTCAGTTCTCTGACTTGCAGCCAATAGAAAACAGCAGCAGAACAGAAAGCATAGAACAACTTCACATTTACAGCCCTTAAGAAAATACTTCATCCCACAAAAGCAGAAATCACCACACCTCTTGAATATCTATCCTTGAACTTAGCAAGGTACTTTAATTTCTTTCCCTGAACAACAAAATCAGTTACAAAACATTCATAGCTATGCTTTAAAAAACAACCAAGTTGGTACATGCTTTTATAAAATAAGCCCGCGACCATGATTTGGACCGTGACATCAAAATTTTATTTATTTATTTTCACAATCAAAATACGACTACGATTGAGGCTTCACAATCATCATTTTCCATAATCAAGGATCGTGAAGCGGCCATTATCTCAACAACAACAATTTAATTAAAAACTTACTGTATAAGTGTTTATGCATAAGTTATTTATTTAACAAAAAATTATACAAAGTCAAACTATTTTCATATATGTTATAAGCTGTTTGCATAAGCTATAATGAAGAACTTATGAAAATAAGATGAAAACAGCTTATAGACATGTCTTATGTTGTTTTTATAAGTTCTTCCAAACTGCGTTACACGTAACTTATGTTAGTAGATAAACTCAAAAAAGCCAATCCAAACAGACTCCAAAAGCTTACTTCTTTATCAAGAAACCCTGCAGATATATCTATCGTACAACAACAAAATACCTGAAGGAAAGTAGTACAAAAGCAACCGTGCAAATAGATCATAGTGATTTGGATGCATTTATATAGATAGATAACACCAAAAAATTTAATCAAAGTAGAGAAGATCAGCATTGAAAACTTCTTAGCTGTTGACTTTTGACCAGGTCATCATCAATGTATAGTGGGAGAATGCTGCCATCACTTGCGTTTCGTTCATGTAATGTATAGCTCTTAATTAATCAAGGTGAATGCATGAGTAAGGTATGTTAAATATCACACAGCAAATTAAACGTTGACAAGAAGTGCATTTTTATCTTACTTTATAATAACGTGGTTGATCATTTTGACTTTCTAGAATTAGAAGAAAGAGCTTCATTTAATCAGTCATGAGTTATTAATTTAATCACTATAATATGAAGTGTTGGGGTGATTTGGTTGTCTGAAATTAAATAAATAAATAAAAATAAATACTCTATCCGGATCATTTTAAATATCTCATTTAAATTTTGCACATTTGTTAAGATAATAAACGGTTGTGTTGATTTCAATGATAACATAGATTACAACTTACATGTAAATTCTATTTATATGTTATCAAAGTTCAAACTAATAAACCCAACAACGTTTAAATAAGATGATATGGTCTCTTCCAAAAATAATTTCAAACTAATAAGGTTTGATTTGATTTTTCTGAACCAAGATCAAGTTTTCTTCTCTATTGCTAGATGTTAAATATATCTGTGCTTTCATTCAAGTATTCAACACATTAAACGTCATTCTAGCTATAAGAAGGAAAAAAACAAACTTTTTTTTAAGGGAAATCAACTCTTCTTTTATATATTGTTTCTTTATTTTTTTATGGGTTACTTTATAGTTTATTATTCACAATAATTATTAATATTTTTTGGTTCAAAGATTTTAAATTATAAACAAAGAAGCCAGATAACTACCTCAAATCTACGTGACAAAAGGTGACTGATCAGAAAGTCGTACCATGACATTGAATTATTTTCTGCATCTATAGCGTGATTTCATCCTTTGATAATAGAGCCGTTGTTTATCTATTTTAAAAATAATTTTCTATGTTTTAATTATATTTGTTAAAAAATGATTTGTTTTATTTTGTTGTTGCTGAAAATGAAATAATTATTTTGATTATCTTTTACAAAAATAATTGTTAGTAGAAGGGGAAACAACATAGTTCACGTATTTATGTTTATTCAACCATATTTATGTTTATTCACTAGATTGTTAGTCGAATAATTATTTTGATTAATGAATGAACTAACTATAACTCGTTTTACATTTTCAATCAATTACAAATTACTTAACTGATTTTTATGCTATGTATAATTTTTTTTTTATTAAAGTCAAATAGTTGACATCGTACCCTTTTTATATTGTGATGCATATGGATTAATCAATTAAACAGTTGTTGGTCAAAAAAATAATCAATTAAATAGTTAAGTTTCAAAGTGAGTCTATTCACATTGTTTTTAAATAAGGGTAATGCTATCCAGTGCTCCGATGGCACTAGTTAAGGAGCAATAAATTAAAAGATTCCACTTATTTATCTTAATTAAAGTGAGAAATGATAAGTCAACTAATTAAAATTAATAAAAGTTGCAGTTAATACTCTCTCAAAGGATGCTGTTTTGTTTTGAAGATAATCTAATTACACATTTAATGATTTTATATTTGATATTTTATTTTGATATGTTTTATCTTTGAAATTGCTAATTTATTTTGGGATTTAAAATATCTTGTCTTAGTGTAATTATTTCTGCGCAACTTTTAATTAAAAAAATGAAAGTAAACAATATGCTTTGAGAAAAATTCACGGGGATGAAAAAAAAATGGTGCAAAAAATATATCACGGGAAAAAAATATTGTTGTAAGGAAAATTCACAAGAAGAAATCACATAATATTATGTTTCTAATTCACATGAGTATAAATTGGTCAACTTTCAAAATTATATAATAGTCGTGCATTTATGAGACTATTGAATACAACTGTTAATTTTAGTAGTTAGCTGGCTTATTATTTCTTATATTAATTGATATAAAATAAATGAAACTATCAATTTATTGCTCCTTAACCAGTGCCCCATGAGCACCGGTTAGCAGCACCCTTTAAATAATTGTTGAATTCAAAAGAGTTTTGCGTAAAAAAAAGCAGGTAGGTGAATTTCTTAAACCTATGTATCTTTTTTATTTTATTTTTAAGGAATAGCATTAGTGGTTAGAAATTAATTTTGTTGAATAAGTGGTGAATTTGAAATTCGAACTTTGACATGTCCTAATTACATTATTCAAAACTCAAACACACACCTAGATGTCTTTTCTATGGTTTTTTCTACATTATCTTATCTTGTTTATGGGGTATTTACCCCTTCAAGATATCAACCAATCAAAATGTAATATACAAATGTAACATTAAATCTCAAATAATGTAGAAAAAACCTCCATAATAAATAGCATATCTCACATATCTTATAAGAGAAACACTTACTTTCTTTGCTAAATGCCACATTTGATTGGCTAGTCCCTCCATAATAAATAGCATATCTCACATATATTAATTTTTCTTCTTTAATTTTATTTATGTTTTTTGACCAAGAAAAAAAAATTATATTTAAGATTTCGTTCTATTTTGCTTTCTTAAAATAATTATTTTAAACAAATAATTTATTTTTTTGCATATCTCACATAATGATTTTTCTTTGCTTTTTACTTAACTAAAACGACGTCGTTTTGGATTTGGTAATTAAAAAAAAAAAAAAACTAGAATTAAAAAGGTAAAACCCGGTGACTCGGCCGGTTTTCCGAGTCAATCCGGTTTAGTAATTTTTTTTCTTCAATTTCTGTCATAATTAGTCATTAAGCGCGGATTAATACTAATTAATAGTCGGTTTAATACATTTAATACCGATTAATGCTTCAAATTTGGACTTTTGTAGAAAAATCTGAAATATGAAAAAGTTAGCGACAAGAGGAATCAAACCGTGAACATTAAAATGAATGTTTGGAAGCTTAACTACTACAACTTCTAATCTTTGTTACAAATTGAAATATATTATATATGTAAATATAATACATTTAAATTTTATAAGAGGAAAGAACAGATCGTTTTTTTTTTTAGAAAATATACATGTTATATTAATATTAATATATTTCATATCAACAAAATATAGTTGTACAAAGATTAAAATACACATTATATGTCAGTTTTTTTAGTTTTTAAGTGAACAAGTCATCGATTAAATCTGATTTAATCCGGTTAAATAACTATATAAATTTAATCTCAAGACCGAGTTATCTAACCGAGTCATCCGAGTTGATCCGGTTCAGTCATGCGGTTCGACCAATGACTCAGTGGTTCGACCATTGACCCAGTGACCCAGTACCCCTGCCGAGTCGATGACCGAGCCGAGTTTTAAAACTATGCTCCCATGAGTAGACCTCATCCCACATTGTTTATTTTTTAGATAAGAAGGTTTTAAAAGATTAAAAGGGGTGTGGAGTTTCAAGTTAGAGGAAAGACTTTGTTAGACTGTTTTATTAGGTTAACTACTACATAGATTTTTACTAAGGACAGTTTGGTCATAAGACAAGGTCAATATGAAACCATGTTTGGTTCGGCTCTCAAAATAGGAAAGTGACTTTAACACACACTCTTAAAGGCAAACTCATGCACAAGTATGAATTCGATTGTTGGAATTGCCTCAAGAGTACTGAAGTGATCGAATTCGTCGTGAAATTGCTGGAGCAATTGGCACTCCTTTAATTATTGACGCAACTGCTCAAAATAAAATCTTCGATTACTATGCAAGGGTGTTAGTTGATGTCGATTTTTTTCGCCGCATGTTTGATGAAATTATGGTTGAAAGAGAGGGTTTGCATTTAAGCTATCATTTGAATATGAATGGATGCCTGCCATTTGTTTCCATTGTCAAATTATTGGTCATAATGTAACCGCTTACTGCTGGATATTGCCGAAGCAAGCTTTGGAGAAAGTTGATCGCGATAAAAGTCCGTCACCAATACAAAAGTGTACAATTAACCGTGCCCATTTATGATATTAGTAAAGACTAGATAAGATAAGTAGATCTCATCCCACTTTTTTTATATTTTAGATAAGCAGGTTTTAAAAGATTAAAAGGGATGTGGAGTAACTTGAAGTTAGCAGGTTTTAAAAGATTAAAAGGGATGTGGAGTAACTTGAAGTTAGAGGGAAGAAAAGATTAAAAGGGATGTGGAGTAACTTGAAGATTAAAAGGGATATCCGTTGACACCAAATCTTATTCGGCAGTTGTTTTAATCCAAAGACCCATAATTAATCCGTATTTCTTTTTCTTGTGTATTATTTCTCTCACTCACACACAATTATTGCTTTTAGTGATTGAAAAACTCAAACTGAAAACATGGAGCAAATTATTCTTTCACCTGCAGTACTTTCATTATTGAAATATACTCCAATTGTTTAAAGAAAAAAAAAAACTTAAAAATCACATTCATTTGAAGAAATTCACATTCTCTTAGAATAAATTCACACTTGTCATTCATTTTCTTAGAATAAATTCACACATGTCATTCATTGACATTAAACTCAAATCAAATAATGTTCTTAAGGCTAACTATCTGGTAGTCTACTAAGAACTGAGTGTTCTGGTTTATGCTCACATTCGAAGTCTAGATGAACAAACGCTCGCTCGACTTCCGGAAGTTTCTCGAGCTTTATCTGCAGACTTTCTCCAATGATATGTGCTTCTTTTAAGGGTAAATCCTCTGGCAGTTCAATGTCAACCTGTTTTACATTTGAACCAAAATTATGAGTAAAACATATCAACCGAAAATAAAAAAAACATCTGAGGACTGTTATGTGATTGAGACAAGTTATACCATATCATACATAAAAGTGAGGTTACTTACAGACTTACAGTTTTAGAGTTAGTAGTACTAGAAATTGATTTAAGTTTTGGATACATACCTCTACAAAGTATAGAACTCCAAATGAGTAAGCGCGAACAGTATCAATGCGCTTAATTTGAGAGTGCATTATGACAAGATACGTTAGCTTCTGCAGAACTTCAGGAGGTGCAGATTGTCCCACTAGTGAAACTGCGTACGAAATTATCTAGCATCAATATTCATACACCACATAATTCATGTTAACTGTATTATCGAAGAAATAATAGCTAATGTGGCAATGAACTTAGAAAATGACAATTAAAAATGTGCAACTTTTCTGCAAAAACGACAATTCAAAAAGAATGGAGGGAGTAGTAAATGAATTCTACCTGCATTTTCCATAACAGTACCAGACCAATTTGAAATAGTGTAAATTGCAAGTAAAATAGCACCAATAGGGTCAATCCACCAGTAAAATTTATCACCAAGAACAGCTGCAATTAATCCAACCACATTTGTTACAACATCAAAGTGATGATCCTGCAAGTTAGTATTTGTTAGAGACGGCAACACAACTTATGTCGGCCATGTTTGAATAAACAATTTAATCAAGTGTTTATAGTATAAATCCTTATTACATAAGTGCTTATGTATAAGCTATTTCTATAATAAAGAACTAAAAAATTTAAACTATTTTCATATACGGTTTAAGCTGTTTTCATAAGCTATCCTAGAGAGATTATGAATATAAGTTAAAAACAACTTATGAAAATATATGCTATTTCCATAAGCTCTCCCAAATAGTCTATGTGTTTATGCCAGTAGATAAGCTCAAATAAGTCATTCTAAGTAAACAAACTCAATTTATAAAGTAACTTATCAAAAGAAAAGGCCACCATACATCTGCATAGGCAAGAACAATCTTGTTTCCTGAGTTTTTGCAGTAAAACCAAAGTGCAAGCTTCACCAATGTTGCAAATATCATAATAGAGTACAGCCATACTAGTTGATCATAAGACATCTTCTCGGAAGGATCGTTTTGTATTAGCTGTTCTACAGCAGTCGTTAATACCTGAAAGCCTGTAGCGAGATTTGTTAAGATGTGATTTAATGATATGACGATTATGATTAATTGACAGCGTAAAGATTCTTTACACCGATTAATTGGCATTTATACTTAATGAACAGTTTGAATGCAAGTATTAGTTAAAGAGATTTGGACACACCAAGTGTTGCCATAACAGCTGCAAAGACAATTATTCCGACGGGTTGCATTCTCAACTTTCCAATAGGGTATTTGTACATATTTATGGTCTTCATTGAAATGTGAGTGAACCAAAGTATGCCACCAGCCATGAAGTCAAGCAGAGAATCCAATGTTGAAGCAGCAATAGCCATAGATCCAGTCCTAATTGTTACATAAATCTAGACATGTATATGCATATTGTTATTTAACTGTTGCAAGATAAGCAAGTATGTTCAAAAGAATATAAACATCTTAAGGAATATCACCTTTAATGCCAATAAAACTGCATTTGCATAGTTAGAAATCTTCATCGTTAGTTCATGTTGAGACTGCTTCTCTATGCCTTCTATATCAATGGAATCCGACATAACTATGGAGTCAACTTCCTCAAATGATTTTAGAGTAGCAAATTGTTTTTCGTAGTATTCTTTCTCTCCTGTAAATTTTGAGACATGTTACCTCAAATACTGTGATTTGTGTTATATGACAGAGAATACACTATTAAAGCAGCATAAGTGCAGTAGTAAATGTTGGATCAAAATAGGGTGTTGCTTCATATTTAAATTTATTTATCATCTGAAAATCATAAAGAATGATATAATCTGGATTGATACATTATGTTTAAGAAATCAACATTCTCCATGTATTGCTTTCGGTTTCAACTAACGGTGTTCAGGACTGGGCCAAGGCCCACCTGGCCTGGACCTCTTCGTCGGTCCAACATCACACATGTATCTCTCTTCTGAGAACGATCATCATGTGATGGACATCAAACACTGAAGGACTGCACTATTTAAGGATTTCTTACACTCAGGAGCAAGTTACACACCATTTAACTACCTCACACTAACCTCATTTTCAACTAACTTGAGTGTCCGAGTACTTGAAAGTACACAACCCCTCGTCAAAGAGCTGCCATTGGACGTCCTCCGTCACACTTCGATGTCACTAGCCGTCATTTGCGATTCAACTTGGATCAAACAATATTGTTAGGGTATGGACTTCTTGCAAAGACATATTTCTCTAAACTGTATTGTTTTGACTACCACTTACCTTATTTCTTCTGTTGTTAGGTGATATGTTTTGTGCATGAAAAGCACCTTCAATTACTCTATAATCTCAAGGAGCTACTTACGTCTTGTGCTTAAAGAGCACTCATTTGTTCTGCAAGTGATATGTCTCTAAGATCATTGAATTCTTCTAGGGAGGATTCTTAAATTCAAGACCAATTCTATAGTGCACAAGTAAGACAAGTTTTGCACCATGTACAAGCTTGTTTCTACCATACCATTGGATCAGTAAATCTTACCATTGGATCAAATGTGATATGATGTGACTTATCGATTCAATGGTAGAAAATAAATTCGTGTATGATGCAAAACTAATTTACTTGTGCACATTAGACAAAGTCTGGATTCAAACTGCTTTCGAAGTGTTATAAGAACGAAGAAACTCTTTCCATAACTCATGTGAGGAAGGTATGCCCTAAGTAATCAGATTGAATATACAATAGTATTTTTTTAACAGGGTACTTGGTAGATTATTTCACCTCATTGCATGATTATAACTTCAAAATCAGCATCCTCTATAAGTCTATGTTACATATTCTTACCACAATATTCATCATTGGCTCTTCAAAACTTATAAATCAACTTTTTATCCAAATAAACTTCATGGACAAGAAATATAAATCTAATAATTTTCTTTTGATAACTCGGTATCCAGTCCAACGAACGACTAATACGATATATAAATCTAATTATGACTAGAGATTAGTAGACCTTTCAATCTAGTAAAAAGGTATGTTTGGTACATGATTAAAAGCGTGAGATATTGACCTTTGCTTAAGCTGGTGGATGTGGAGAAATGAGGATCAAAATCAAAGGAAGATTCAGTGTGGAGGGTCAAAGAATGGACCTTATCAGGCAGCTTGGATAAAAAAGTTGTTGTAAGTGAGTTGAAAGAGTTCATATTATGATTCTGGTTGCCCAATAATGACCTTGAACTCGAATTTCCCTCCATTGATCACTGCTATAGTATAGTATAGTATATACTAGTATAGTGCTAGTGGTCACCACATATATATATGTGTGTGTAAACCAATAATAATAACTGCATCAAATATTTTTATATTTATCAAAATTATTTATGTGTATAATTTATATAAGGGATTTTTTTTTTGTCAAACGGTATAGGCACAAAATCATGCCGCAACAAAACAATTAAAAATGAAATATGTAATCATAAATTATCCAACTGAAGAAGACAGGTCAAATAAAATGAGTATTTTTGTTTTTTTGTTTTTGTTTATATATTTGGTTCTTTATTTACATAAAGAAACACTTGCTAGTTTATAAAAGTAATATATGGTTGCACTGAGTATAATGGGTAGAGACATTGTAATATATAAACTTTGAGGTTCAAATCTAAAATTTTCACTTATCATCTCAAGAGGTGAAATTTTGATTACTAAACTACTAAAAAATGTATTATATGAGAGTTTCTAAAACAATAATTGTTTGTTTCTCTTAAACCAATATCATTTGTGTGTAACTATATAAACGAATTTGTGAAAAAAGTATTTGAATTATGGTAAGAGGAAGAAAAAAATTAATCAATAAATGCTTAAATAGGTCTTTCGTCCCTGTAAATATAGGTCATTTGAATTTTCGTCCATGAAGTTACTAATCATTCCATTTTGCCATTGCAAATATTAATCATTTGAAAAATGGTCATAATTACATCGAATTAGTAACTTCATGGACGAAAATTCAAATGACCTATATTTGCAGAGACGAAAGACCTATTTAAGCCAACCACCTCACCCAATCATCACTTGCCACATGGGCACCACGTTGCTAATGACAGCCCACCTCAGCAAAAAAACCTAATTAGGACCAAAAGTCAAATGATTAAACTTTGCAGTGGCAGATTGGAAGAATTAGTAACTTCATGGACGAAAATTCAAATGACCTATATCTGGAGGGACGAAAGACCTATTTAAGCCATCAATAAATTAAGATTTTCTTTAAATAAATAAATAAAGATTTATTAAGCCCCAATAGACACATAATCAAATACATCTATATATTAATCAATCATTGACCTATTTTTTTTTAAATAAAATTTGATAACTAACTAGACACACATAAAATATATATTATTCTAAAAATAAGCATGCTAATTGCTGCAATTCACGCAGCACTGCAATCAGAATTTAAAAAAAGTGGTGGCAATTAGCTTGAACTAGTATAATAATCGACCCATCCTCCATTTACTTTTACTTGCTGGAAGGATTGCACACTAGTAGTATTACTGGTATTGAATCCAAAATTGTTCAGGTTACAAAGCTAATAGCTTATGGTTCAATGATTCAATCATTGATGAACAAGTCGTCATTAAATTCTCACTTTAATCTCGTGTATATGCTTATTAGGTATTGCGGTGAATTTGACAGAATCATTGTGTCACCGTACTTTTGTCCAACCCACGTAATACAAGTATATAGCAAAGAAGTCGTTCTTGGAAAAGATAGGGAGAAGGGGGATTTGACTCGAGTAAAGATACATTCGCATGATAGAATTACACCGATTTCATTTTACGGTCAGAGATACATATTCAATAAAACTGATCAAAGTTTAGTTATAATTTGAAAGTGATTGTTACATTAATATTAAATTAAATAACATCAAAGGAGTTTAACATATAAATTCATTTTGGAAATCATCATAAGAGTATTTGACATAACATAGATTATCTTTTGTAACATGTAGATAAGTAAACAAAGAAAACCATCAATAAGATCCATCATAGTTGAAACAACTAAAGCTCAGATATCACAACCAAATGGCAAGAGCTAGTTTTACCAATGTCACATTATTGACTAGCTGAACAAAATTAAGGATAACACCAAACTTGAATAATATTATACAATCTATCCTCGCATGAGCTCAGTACCTGTGGCGCAGCTTCTCCTGCTCGACGTAGAGCATAGTACACCTGCATTTATAGTGAAACAGATTAAATATACAAGTTAATCACCACCTACGAGAGATTGATACTTTCGGCTACGAAGACACCGCGGAGATAATCCATACACACATCTTTACATAGTTTTTACAATTTAGAAAATAAAATAACTGTAATCACAATAAAAGGGCATCATTTGGTTTGATACAAAATAATTATCGACTTTGCACATTTTCTTAGTATTCACTATCTAATATGCATACCATATTTGTCTTCCCTATCAAGGAAGTCAGAGTCAAGATCCTACACAGGATGTCTGAAGATCGTGAATCGGGGGATTTGTAACACAGATCATATATGCATATAAAACAACATATTTTACAAAAACATCAAATCACAGCCAAAATACTTAGATAAACTCAAATTTATGATCATAAGATTCACAACATATAGTCATAAATGCCAAAAAAACAAAAGAAACTTCAAATAAGCAAATCCATAACACCAAATCATAATCATAAGTCGCTTAATCCCCAAAATTTTCAGCATTTCCATCTTGACTTTATCTGGTACAGCCTTAAATACTTCCACATCTTTTTGACTTACAACCAACTGATGCTTTTAGCCGATAAATACCTCCACCTCTATTTTCTGATAATACTAGCACTGCATTTGTATAGGGTCTCCATCAACAGGAACACAATGCTTCTAGGCCATGTATAATGGATATAAAACCGTAGAAACGGAGCGGTGGAGAGAAGCAAAGGATTGTTGTTTGTTTTAATGAGAACGAAAATAGAGCAGAAGGTTGCACATAATAGAAAGCCTCGCATCATTGAGTATTGATAGACAAAAATAGAGCAGAAGTTAAGTAAATAATGTGTGACTAGGCCTGTTCAAGAAGCCTCCTGCACTTCAATTATGAAATGGATACATAAATCACAAGTCACAATATATTGGTCAATAATTTCTTTTGGAAAAGTGAAAAGAATTGGCCAATACTCCCTAGATATGCATATCTAGGTCTATTGCACATGAATCATTATCAGATATAGCAAGGGGAATGACCCTGATATTAAATTTGATTATCAAGGCCTAAAGTTTCCAATCAAAGCTACTTACTTTATAGGCAATTCTATGGGTATATATATAAAATCAGGTCCAGGGCCAAAAAGACCAATCAAACACTATTTTTCACCCTTAGGAGAACTACAAAATCTTGACCGTGTTTTGAGGGTGTTTCAGGGAGATATCAAGTGAAAAAGAGTGAGTTAATGTCATGGATGAGAGGATGAAATCATAATCATTAGATTAAAATAAACAGTTTAGATCAAATAACATTTTAAAAATGCATTTGATCTCTTTTGCTTCCCTTCTTTAGAGCGTTATTCCCCTCCCTTGGGCACGATATCATGTCACGTCTCATTATTTTGGTCTATATTTAATTGATGTTCTTAGTTGGGAAGTTGTGAGTATATGTGTGTATGAATAAAATTTTATATTTCAGGTAGCATTTTATGATCCATGTCATGTTCTCACATTTTACAAGTTCACTCACCCTTTCCAATCCCAAAAATAGGATCATGATCTAGACAACCAGATATTGTGCTCACTTGGAGGCACAACCTAGGTAAAAAATTGTCATTGGTTTCAACCATTGATTCTGGAAGAAAAAAAATCTAAAGCCAGCAATTAATATTACGAAAAATGGAGTAAAAAACATACACAAAGCATCAGTAAATATGTTGCTGAATTTGAAGGGTCATTCAAACACATACTTCACAGCTTACTAGTAATATTTAAGTCCATTCAGAATAGTTCTTTCAAAAAAAAAATGTCCATTCAGAATATTATTGGAAACCTACTTGCCACTTCACAGCTTCAAGATGGATCAGAAGTTGGAAGAATCCCTTTCTCAACAATTCCTATTTTAGAATGAAACTGGGAGCGAGACTTGAGTCGAATTTCTTCTTCTAATAACTCATCAATCACTGAATCAACAGTTTGAAGAGGAGTGTGGCGTAATATCCTTCTACGAATCGCTTCAAAACCATCGTCATAAAAAATTGAACCAACCGTTGTTTTTCTCTTCCATAAATACAAGGTTTAAAAGCACTTATTCCAAAGATTCGACATAGTAGAATACCGAAGGGCCCAAGTAACTCTTTCCAAATTTAATAGTTTTACTTTTACATATGAAAAAACAAACTCTTGGAATACAGTTATGTAGTATTCGCTCAAGGGGATGATTCACAAAATGGAGAAGTTTGTAAATGGAGGAGAGATGGGGCGTAGAAGACTGGTAGGCTGAATTCATCAGCAGCAAACATGGTTGTTATAGATTGGTGTGTTATGATGGATGAAACCAATTTGTGTGATCCAAAATTGATTATTTTTTTAATCAATACCTGACTGATGTAAATGCGATTATTAGTAAATGCGATTATTTTATGCAAATACATTAATTTCATCATAGGGGTAGAGAGATACATATTTAGAAAAACTGAATTTTATTTGTAATTTGAGAGTGATTGTTACGTTACATAAAACAAAAGACCAGTCCAAAGTTTAACATATCAATTCATTTTGGCACTCATCACAACATTATTAACAGGACATAAGAGTATCTTTTGTAAAATGTAAAACGAAGGAAAATATCAATTAAAACCATCATAGTTGAAACAGCTAAAGCTCAAATATTTTAACCAAAGGGCAAGAGCTAGTTTCATCAATGTCACATTATTGACTAGCTGAACAAAATTAAGGACAACAAGCTTGAAGATAATCCAATCTATCCTCGCATGAGCTCAGTACCTGTGGTGGAGCTTCTCCTGTTCCACAAAGTGCATAGCATACCTGCATTCACAATGAGATGCATTAAACATACAAGTTAATCAGACCACCTGCGAGAGATTGACATTTTTTGCAACAAGGCACAGATTCAAATGCAATACTAATAGGGAAACATGATTTTTTTGTTCATAATAAGACACTGCGGATATACAACAACCAAAATATAATGTTTAACAATTTACTAAAAATAAAACCCAAAAAATATCATACTTCGAAGCAACATACAGATGATGGCATGATGCAACACATAAAATCAGAGACACACAGATGATGCGCCGATTTAGTTAAATATTCTTGAAGTCTATTCGCAATATCAATGGATGCATACTTCCTACTTCACAACTTTAAGATGAAGCAGGTTTTAATTGTCAATTTTTGATACCAAAATAGAGGGATTCCAAAATAGAGGGAAAGAAGAATTTCTGCTACACCTAAAGAAGACACCAATCCATCGAAAAGCATACCAAACTAACTTCATGTCTGGACATGTACAGTGGAAATATGATAGCCGTTACATTAGGTAAACCCGGTGCACTAAAGCTCCCGCATACGCAGGGTCCGGGAAGGGGTCCCATCATTTGGTGTATTGTACGCAGCCTTACCCTGTTTTTTACACAAGAGGTTGATTTCAAGACTTGAACCCGTGACCTTTCAGTCACATGACAACAACTTTACCAGTTGCGCCAAGGTTACCCCTCTAGCTTTTACATTAGTTTGAAAAAAATTACACCCAGTTTCATCTGAAACTTGTTTTTAAAGTATACAAAACTAGAAATATAAACAACTTCAATTCAAACCTATAAAGCACCAACACAGACATAGACAATAGACATGACACTAACACGTAGACACAAGTAATAGCTCAAGAGAATGTAATCATTCGTGCAAATGACGGATACAAACATGAACCAGACACCGTACATGTCTTCAAACTCAATTTTACTAAATCAAATTCAATTAAAATCAACAAATGTTGACCACAACATACACCAATTAGAATCATAACAAGCCAACATCAATATTAATAAATCATAAGAGGTCTTGAGGCAAGGCAACAACAAACAGAGAATAACCACTCAACACAATTCTACTCAATCAGACCTATTGAAAGTCTACATATTTCTACTTTAAGTAATAATGGATAAGTTCAAATAAACAAGAGCAAATCAAAGCTTGACGTGTATACAGTTTTGAGAAACAATGTTAAGGTAGATGAAAGTGAAGAATTACAATACTATTATGAAGAATATATTAAAAATTCTAATACAAAATATAAAGCAATCTACTTGAATGTTTGCCAAAATGGACTGTGGGGTTTCAAATGGGAAGCAATGGGCATAAAACCAGAATCTAAACGCCAACTAAACAATCAAAAGAAAAAACACATGTTTGTGAGAGACATGGAAACAAAAAGAAAACAACCAAGAGAAGCAGAATAGACACTGATGGTCTTTGCAAGAGGGATAAGTGTGTCAACAGTTAACATGTATGTACCTTTTTAATTGAGGAATTTAACCTTGATCGTTTATTTTGGTAACTTAATCATCCCACTTGATATGCCCCTAATATATATATTAATTTAATGATCTTAGTTGGGAAGTTGGGATATGTGTGTTTGAATATAATTTATACTTCAGGCAGCATTTTATGATGTGTCACATTTTCACATTTAACAAGTTTACTATCCCTTCCAATCCCAAAAATAGGATCTCGATCTAGACAACCAGGTGTTGTGCTCACTTGGATGCACAACATGGGTAAAAATTCGTCATTGGTTTCAACCATGGTTCCAAAAAAACTAAAGCAAACAATATTAAATGACATTATGAAAACATAGAGTAAAAACATAAACAAAGCATTAGTGAACGTGTTGATGATGGGTCACTGAGAAAGCCATCATGTATAAATAGTTATTATTGAAGTGCATTTAGAATATTATTGGAAGTCTACTTCCCACTTCACAGCTTAAAGATGAAGCAGGTTTTAATTTTCATTTTTCGTTGTAAAAACAATGGGAAAGAAAAATTTCTGCTAACACTCAGAGGAAACCAATGACCAATCCATTGAAAAGCATACCAAACTAATATCGGTTATGGAAGAAAATGTTGAGTGATTTCCTAATGACATGAATCATGATTTTCTTATGTAGTGGACCGTCAAAAAAATATAGCCCTAAGGGGCGACCAAGCAAGATAAAGCTCACCAGAAAAAGGTCCCAAAGTCATAATCAATTAGAACCACGTGGCTTTGATTCCCTAAGATCCTTAGGGATATGTAGGACAAGGGAAACCCCTGTCGAGCTCACATCTAAATCATCCCCTCTATATACCTTAAACCTAAGCCTCTCCGATCGCCATAGAAGGGAGGGTCTACTGATGTACTCTTTGCAAGTACAGGATTCTTTGTATTATAATTGATTTTACTTCCAAATATCGGTTAGACTAAAACTGATGGCATTAGAAAGAAATTTTAGGCCAAGATTTACCTCTAACTTGTTATTTTAAGTATAAAAAATTAGAGATTATAATTACAAACAACTTCAATTCAAACCTATGACGCGACCAACACAGAAATAGACAATAGACACGACACTAACACACAGACATCAGCAATAGCTTAAGAGAATGTTATCACATGTGCCAGTGTCAGACACCACCCACGTATTCAAACTCAATTTCAACCAAAAGAGTTTTACAAAATCAAATTGAATAAACCATCAAGTTGGTCCCTAAACTATGTAAATATAATTAGTCCTAAAAAAATGTCAATTTAGTCCCTACTATTAAGGTTGTTAAGGACTAAATTGATTGTTTATTCAAATCAAATTCATTTGAAATCAACACGACAACATACACCAAATAGAATCAAACAAGAATAAACACAGAACTAACCACTCCACACATTACTATTCAATTCATTATTAATTAAAAAAAAATCCATTTCTCCTAGCAATTCAATCCTAAAATTAAAAAAAAAAAAACTCAATCAACAATATCACAACACGTTTTCTTCAAATTAAAATAAAAATAAATATCGAGATCTAATAAAATCCCTAAAAACTACTCAGGATCCGACAAAATCAAATCTAGCTTGCAAAAACAATAGTAATGAAATAGAGAGAGGGAATTACGAGTAGGTGCCGACGACGGGAACAACTAAGAGAAGAGCGCTGATCCAATTTTCGGAGACTTTGTGATGAATTTTGGTGGGAAGATCCTTCCACAAACCGGGCATGATTTTCTGCTGGAAAGGAGAAAGAGCATACACCACGGATTTCACAGGAACGATGTTTTTACCCATTTTCGAGAATATTCGATTCAACAACGACACGCTAAGGAATGAACGAGAATGAGAATGAGAATGCGAAATGAGAGCAAATACTTTAACCTTATTTCTTTATGGTTTTTTATTGGACCGGGTTTGCTTCTTTCCTTTCAGAGTCCAGTCCAATACGATGCCGTTCTTGTCTTATTTTTAGTTTGGTTTTTTAACTTTTGCATAATTGAATATTATGAAGAAAAAAAATCGATTAAGTTTTTTATTTTTACAGTACAAAGTACATCGATGTAGTCCATTTTTTGTTGTGAAATGATTCCTTGAAAAAAATTATATAAAGGTGTTCACGGAAAAATAGAAACTTTGAAAGGCTTAATTGCATTTTTTACAAATATTTAAAGCTTAAATGTGTTTTTGGCCCCTTTATTATAATTTAATCAAAATTTTAGTTTCTATATTTTAAAAACTATTATTTTGGTTGCTTGGGTTGTATTTTCAATAACCTCTGTAGGAAAGGGGTTGGGACCGGTAGTTTTAAATGGCAGACCACCTTTATGATAATTTGGTGGCATTTATAAAAGTGGAGGAACCAAACTATCTTTGAAGCTAATTTTCAAAGGTCAAACAACCAAAATTTATTGATCAAGAGTTTCGTTAAAGATATTGAGGACCGTAACTTATAACATCTTCATAGTGGTCCTAAGTTGAAGGAAGCTATCTACATAGGATAGAAGAGGCCGCAAAAAGGTTGGATCAAGCTTAATAGTGATGACGCTTGCAAGGATAGGGGAGCGATTGCTGGATGTGGGGGTATTTTCTGTGACTCGGACGGTAGATGAATTAAAGGCTACACTAAAAAAATAGGTGCCTCTGATGCCTTACATGCAGAGATATGGGGGTTGTATTTGGGATTGGACATGGCATGGAGGGAGCAGTTTTCTCATCTAATAGTGGAGAGCGACTCAAAGATTTTGATCGACATGATTTCTGACAATTTCTATTTCAAAAGGAATATCCCTATTTTAGTCCAGCGTATCCAGATGCTTAAGAAGATGAGATGGAAAATCGCCTACACTTAATGTTGATGATATTTATGGGGCTTATACGCCTAAGAATGTTTGTTTAGTTTAGTTTTTTTTCTTTCTTGGGCTCTGCCCTCTTTTATACCAAAAAAAATCCTTTTACCCACACTTTACTGTTTTTTCACACGAATGTTATCTACGAATGCAAGCTCCTTCAATTTCCATTATTGTGCTTCCACCTATCCCTTTATGAATATTTCTTTGGTTTCTAAATCTGATTGATTAGGGGCAAAATGAAATTTAGGGTTTGTTAAATATTTCAATTAATTTTAATCTATTTCCATTACTTTTAATCTTTAAATTCTTTTATTTTTTTAAATTAATTAGTTTTTTTATTATGTTTTTCAAACTATTTTTATACATGACATGAAAATGCTATTAGTGACATGAAAAATGAATAAACTAATACACACATGTCACAAAATTAATTTAAGAGGTCAAGGATAGTTACAAATTTTTCCATAATTTTTGTCAAAGCCTATCATTCTCCTTCATTCCTTTTTATTCTTCCAGATCCATAAAATATTTCACTCTACAAATATTGGTCATTCCCTGAATTTGCTGGAAAAAATCAGATATGTGTCACTGTTTCTCTTTGTTACTACTTCGCTCTCTTTAATCTTCTTCGCTCTCACTCTTTGTTCCTGATCCGAACCTTGAAAGTCGACTGGTTCCGCTTCTCTCTCGAAAAGGTTCTTGCTGGATTTTTCAATGGTGAAGATTGTTGAGTTTTTGTGTGTTGAAGCTGACGTGTGATTAAGTTGTTGAAATTGATGTCTTAGATGAATTTGCAAGCGAAGGTTACAAGAGCGTCACCGACGTGAACGAGGTGGAGAAAAGAGTAGGAGGAGAGAGTTTGGATTTTCACCACCTCGTTCACGCCGGCGACGCTCTTCTAAAAGCTCTTAAATTTTTCAATGATTTTTTTTATACAAGTTTATAACATTACAAAAGGTTCGTTTACTAAAATTTAGAATTTTTTAACATGAAATAAATTAAATATGAATTTTTTTAAAAGACAAAAGTTCAAAATAAAAGTAACAAAAATTTGGACGCAAAAATAAAATTTTGAGATAATTTTTTGCAGATGAACTTTTCGTAATGTTCTTAACACTTGTGCAAAAAATTGTTCAAAATCTTAAAAGTTTAAGCATAATTAAACAAATTTAAATTTAGTAGGGACTATAACTAAGTGCATAATTTTTTTATATGGACTAAAAGCACTATTAAAATTAAGTAAGGATTAAATTTAAAAGATTTCAATTTTATAGGGACCAAAAACATATGATGTCATTTACCATATGGCAGCCATGTCATTTGAAATGTCCATGTGACATGTCTGGGTCAGCATTCTGTTAGCCTAGTCAACACAGTTTGACGACAAGGCCAAATTTACAAATGGAAAAAAACGTCAGGATGAAAAATTTAATAAAATTTAAATAGAAATCAATGTTGAAAGCTCGCTTATTTGTAGAAACCTTAAACATATTAACCCATAAATTTATACTATAATTATTTTGTTTAGGTTTAGGCCTAATTTTAAATGACGTGAAATTGATACTTAGACCATGAACTAAAAAAAACTAAATAAGTTCAATTGGTTTAGTTCTTTAGATTCACCCGATCTCTAGTTGGACTCTTATACCACTGCTTGCCGCAATATCTTGAAGGATTAGTCTCGGATCTTGAACTTAGAGGTAAATTTGAGAAGTTTAATTTAAGTTGGGAGTGAGTCTCTATGTTTTTGGTTTGAAAAGTTAAATTTGAGAACCAAACTTGTTCAGGTAAAATAAGGTTAAATTTCCATCTATTTTTTCCTTTTGCCAAGTGCCAACGTAGTGGTCGTACCCTATGATATTGTGAAACAAGGTGCATGTTTCTTTAAACAAAAACAACTAAGCTAAAAGATAAATCGGTTAAAGAGGTGTCGGTTGCTAGAAAACTCATTTCTAATCTGAATTATATAATAATGGAACCTGCTAGTGGTAATCAAGACATAAGAAAAAGAGAAAGAAAAGCTTGTTGAGTTGCAACATGTTTGCGAGGTTTAAAAAGAGAAAGAAAAGTCTCTTGCAACAAACTAAATATTAACATTTGTTATTAGGAAATTAGTATAGTATAAATATTTTTACTTTTTCAAAAATTTTCTTTTTACCAAATTATTATTTTAACAGCTGTTAAAAATACTGTAAAATTAAAAGATTCCATAGTATAACATATCAAATTATTAATTAACTTGGAGGCAATGCACAATTTTATTCATCTGTGAGCTAAATTAAAATAATATCAAATTGACAAAATAAAAATATACTTCTTTAAAATATATTAGTCTATGCTAAAATGATAAAAGGAGTGTGTATAAGTAGAAATACTTTTATAGTCACAACCCAAATAAAAATTATTTAGACACATACTCATAAAATATATATCATTTAATTATTTCAAAAATAAATATTATTAACTTTTTTCTTGTATAAATTTTTTAAAACATATTAGTCTATGCTAAAATGATTAAGAAAAAGGATTGTAAATAAGGAGAAATGCTTATACAGTTACAATCTAAATAAAAATTATTTAGAAAGTATACATCATTTAATTATTTTAAAAGTAAATATTATTAACTTTTTTCCTCCTATATTATATGTCAAAATTGATTTTATTTGTGAATCAAGACTTTAAGCTCATCATCATGATGTTAAGTAAATGGGGTTAGGCAGAAGAATGGAGAAGCTGGTAGTAAACTAGGGACATGATATACCCCACAATAGAGAAAAGAGATCTAAATTAGCATCACTTTACAGAGACAATCATTAATAAGTCAAAGCCAAAAGATAATTTAGTTTGGCCCGGTAATAGTCACGGACAACAACTTCCACGTCTACATTAATCTCAAGGACCCTACGATTAGACATTATCCTTATAATATGGCTAAATAATGAATCATAGTTTTATTGTGCTCAGTAAAGTACACACTTGATATATGACATTTCTTTTCCACACTATTTGATATCATGAATCATCAATAAACATTTTTTAAATATATGTTTACTATCACATTTTTTTAACATAGGTTTACTATCCCAAAAGTTTATGTCAAAATTACGATGATCCACTCTAATTTTACAGAAACTATAATGTATAGATTTTAAAAATCATGGTGGATCGTAATGATTTTAGTATATTTACCGTGATATCAAACATATCTAACTCAATTTAAAATTTGTAAAAACCACAATTCGATCTTTGTGAATTATGTTTTTGAAGAGACAAGAACCCGAACATAGCTTAGGATCATAGCCCATTAAAAAATCGAAATTTGTGATATACTATGTAAAAACGGAATATAAAATTTCTAATTCGTTTTTTATCTTTATTTTTTTTCCTTTTAAATTGGTCATTTAAGTATTAAAACGTTAGAATGGTTAATTAAACTTTCTATTTGTCTCAAATTAAACATTCCTTTAGATACTTTTTAATTGTGTTCATGTTTTAATACTTAAATGACCAATTAGAAAAAATAAAAAGATTAAGAAAAAAATTTATCTTAAAATTTTAACTTAAGTTAGAGCATTATTTTTGTAAGTTGAACTTCAAAGCAATGTTGAAGAAATAGGCATACAATCAACAAACCTGTCAAAATATAATAAAAGTAATAACTGTGTTAATTATACAATTCTTCTAATGCAGTTGAATGTGACAATAGACATATATGCATATAAACTATCAACCCCTTCTCCTTTCTTCTCATCATTGTGTTCTCCAAATTGGCATCATAGCATCAATGTCTTCTCATTGCAGCTACAAAGCATTTACATTACATACATGAAGTAATTTCAAATGCAACAATTTCTTAATGTAGAGAAAGACTATTGGTCAGTTTTGGCTCTTTTTATCATTTCATTAGAGGTGAATGGAGAGAGACTACCACTCAGTTGAGGGCTCTCTTCTCTAAAACTTGAATTCAGCATTGCAAGTTCTCTAAGTTGTTGCCTCTTGTAAATGTCTTGCGACTCATCCTGCACAAAAGAATAATAGAGGAGTGTTAGAACTTGGAAATATTTTGATACATTGCCGGTGTAAAACATTTTACAACCGTATTGATATCTTGACTATATCAAGTTTGTGTTTTTTTACTACATGAGTGTAGATTTCTAAAACAACGAGTTTTCCTGTAACAGGCTTTCACTTAGAGGAACTGGATTCTCGACGGTCACATAGTCATGCAGTTGTTGATCTCGGCTGTTAAACAAAGATCAAAAGACTTATATTTCAAGTTACATCTTAAAGCCGGTTTGGTAAAATCAAAATATTAGTCCTCTGATCCTCATTCAATAGCCGAGTTCACTTGACTGTGTGATTGCATACTTTCCCTTACCGCAGGAAATCCAAGTCCTCTTCTAACTTCAGAAAGTAAAACAACATATTTGGCAATACCTTGCATAAAAATGCATATTATAATGGACAATGTGTCAAGTGAAAAAAACTGTTATTCATATTACTGAAATTACAAGAGAGTTGAAAAATATAAATACCACAGGTTTGAGTAGCTCTTCTATGATTTCTTGTGCTTGTCTCATCCTTAAATCAACAACATTGACAGGTAGCTCAGCCTCAATCAAAATGTGCAGTGGTTCATTCAAGTGCTCAAATCCAGGCCTTCCCCTCAGCAACTCTTCCTTTAGGTTATAACAAAATAGGAGTGAAGTATTAATTACAAACAGTATTGTTTGCGCAACGAGAAAACACAAACACAAATCAAAAGAAGGTTCGAATGAGATTAGATTTGAAAACGGTTATACAGAATACTTCCACCTTATGAATTCGGTTTTAAAATTGAATGATATTATCTATGTACGCACCAAGTTCAATACTGTTGAATGATATCAAATTAGATTTTGTTTAGTTGCAAAACAATACACTAAGGGAGTGAAAATACCTTATCAAAGTCTTTTATTGAACCTTTCCCTCTGATAAATACGCGGCAACCAGTAGTAGCCTCCACTCGCTTCAGCGAATTACCCCTTGGGCCAAGAAGCCTCCCAACAAAGTTGAACTGAAAATATTACCTCATATGAATTCCTAAATAAAATAAGTGTGAGAGTAGAAGAATGACACCGAGAATTTGACGTGAAAAAACCGTGTATAGTTCTTGATGTTATTTTTCTACTCTCGTACATATGGCAATGAACATGATCTCTCAATTCATAACATAGAAAAATTGATGAGATATATGAACATATTTAAAATGCATTTAAATAACGTTTCAAGTATCTTACAGTTGGATGGTTATCATGAGGAATATCCAAGCGCAGCATCTTCTTCACAATGTGAGAATTTGAGACTGCTGGTGCTCTTTGCCAATCCACATTTAGCCCCTGATGTAATATTGGACTTGATCTCTTAGAAAATTTAATGATTAAAGGGTAGAGATAAAAACATAAGTGAAAGAATGAAAAAGAATTGGAAGGGGAACATTGGTACATGATAGAAATAACACATGTTATAGCATCTCTGTTTCAAAATTTACAAAAAATACAGATCAATGGATCAGATACTATTTTATAATTTTTTCCAATGGTTTAACATTAAAATGTAACACCTTTAATTCAAATTAGAGGTGTGTCTGGTGTCCGATACTAACACGTATGGTTACATCCAAACTATCACCGATGCCTACATGTTAGTGTCGTGTCCGGTGTGTATTGGAAGAGTAGTGGAGAATGAATGGTTCATTAAATAACGGCAAAGAACAGAAACAATGCTTACTTCATGCGACAAGCTGTTCCATCCGGTGAAACTTGATGTAGTGTCGAAAGAAGGCATAAGACTAGGCTTGACACTTCCAAACTGCACTCTGTCATAGTCACTAAACCCTTGGTTCTGCATCAATCCACTCTTTCCAGAAGCCCTTAAAATCTCTGATAATAAAGTACAAGTACTACATTAATATAAGAACAGACATAAAGTAGGAGAATTTCCAACTAAAAGTTGTTAAATATGAATTAAATGTTACTAGTAAGCACATGAATTTATCAACAGATAAGTAACTTCACTTCTGTCAAATATATATATATATATATATATATATATATATAGGAGACTAATTATTTTTTCATAAAGATAAATACAGTTTAGTGCATTTTAAAGGAGATTATAGTCCTCATAACATAAGAAAAATGAGATACTAAGCCAAGTTATTAAGAAAACTGAGTTTATGACCAAGCTTGATTCAAGTAACATAAAAAGTGGAATCAGTTAAAACAAATACAACATCAAAATTTAAAATTGTCCAAAATAAAAACCCTTTAATATATGGATTTAGAATAACCAACCTTGATTTAAGAGTCTAGTACATAAGGGTAAGACTTGCATGAAAGGTCCAAGCTTCTGATATTCTGCTACCAACTCAGTTAAGTATTGGCTATAGAAAACATAAATAAGAATATGCAACCAAAAGTTAATTAAACTCATCACAACATATACATATAAGTATTTTTAGTCTTATCTCTCCAGTTCTCAAAAAGATGAGCCTAGTATTCCGGAATCCGTCAACCGGTCTGACAATAGATTCGACTTAACCATTTGAGTTCAATCGCTTGGTTACATACATATAAATATTCTAAAAGTACTACTATTACTTGAATAAAATCAAAATTTCAATAACAAATATCAGAAGAAGAATTATATTACATATACATATACATATACCTATCAACATCAAAATTGCTTCTCATGTTTATATTTGGTGAATTAGCTCTTGCTGTTCCTGGTGAGGAAATCTGATTGTTGTACAAACCAGACATCAATTCAACACAAAAAAAAAAAAGGATTACACCAAAAGAGTATATAGAAAATTCAAAGGGATTAAGAAAGAACAAAAGTGATGTCTGATAACAAGGGTGTGGCCTCAAAGATCCTGTTAAGAAACATAGAATCACTTCATACAACTGTGTTTGATTGATAAAAGAGAAGGTAGTGGATGAAAAGAAAGGTCACAAAACTAGAAATATAGATAGAGGGCCACCTTATATGTAAGTAGATTAGTAGTAAAAGCAAGCCTTAAAGTGTGTCTCTCTCTATTTGTTTATCTATCTAACTCAGTTATTGTTATTTTGTTGACTTATGTTACATGTGCTATGCTGTATTGCTGTATGTATGTTTTCAGTTTTACTCAACAAATTGAAGCCTCAATGAGTAGTTTCTTTCTACAAAATATTTACCAATTAACAAGAATGGATAAACAACTTAATTAAGTGCTTATAGTATAAGCGTTTATTATATAAGTGATCATGTAATAGTCAAACTATTTTTTATAAACTATCATGAAGAGCTTATGATAATAGGTTGAAAATGAAAACAACTTATAAATATGTCATAAACTATTGTTCTAAACTCTCCCAAAAAAGTCCCGCAAATATTTATGGACATTATTTGGATTAAAAAAAATCAAAATGATGTGGATTTTCAATTTGTCTACATGTTATATGTCACATCATAAGTGTCTTGGACGTATCATCAAAGTTGACTTTAAATTAGGGTGGGGCATCTAAATTCCGAAAAATTAAAATAGGGGATCAAAAAACTATATTTTTAAAAAATGAAAATATATGTATCGAAAGTGCATTTGAGTCTAACAAAAAATAACGTCATGTTTTATTAATAGATAGACGAAATGACAATATTCATTGAATACTCATACATATAAGTGGAGGAGTCGGAGTTTGAACTCCAATCATAACGTCTAATCTAATAATTTTGATATTTTTTGTCAATTGATCTCGGGTTTGTCAACAAAATAACGTTAAGTTGTTTCAATATAAACTATAGATTGTTTCATAAAGTTAGTCTAAAGAGGTTACCCAAAAACAACTTAAGACATGTCATAGATTTTTGCATTGGTTCTTATAAACAATCTCACTAGTATTTGTTAACTTGGATAAACTCAAATAAATCAATTAAAATTGGTCCAAGATAGAAAGGAAAGCTCTTCTAATATTCTTCAAATTTCAATTAAACGGGAGAAGGCAAAGAGGAATTGCATGCTCCAATTAGGGTGCGTGTAGATGGATTTGGATTCTATTCTGTAAGTTTCAAATAAATAAACATGGACTCCTTTTAACAAAAAAGAGATAATAGACTTCATAAATGAAGCTTTATACGTTTTTTTTGGAAACAATGAAACTGCAAAATAAAAACATTATTTTCATTATTTTGAGAAATATACCATCCCTAATTAGCATTTACATTCCTTCTATTACAATGATTATTGAAGAAATCTCACATATTTTAGAAAATACTAAAAATAAAAAAATGTTTTTACAAATTATGCTTGTCTAAGTAGTAATTATAATTAATCATGACAGCTTAGTGGGCGCTGTTATTGACTACTATCAAAACCAACTTGCTAACAATATTTGTTTTCAAAACAACCTGTCACTCCCATTCTTGTCTTACTCGAACCACCCCACTGACCCACCAAAATAATTCTCGTTTTATCGAAGCTTTATAGGCTTCATTGCTAGGCCCCTAACAATATACTATATAAACATACATTAATAAAGAGTGGTAGGTTGATTTTATTTAATTTTAATTTTTATCTGAGTGATCATAAAGGTGGCATCCATCGAGCAGTAATATGTCGAGATGCGAAGTGTTGGTAAAATTATGAGAACAAAGAGCGAGTGATATTGAAAAGATAAAAATTGTGTATCTTGAGTTGATGGTTAAGGGATATCTTTTATAAACATTGGTTAGTAGTCGTTGGACATTGATGAGGGGTTGTTACCATCAACGTCGAGTTGACATCTGTTATGAGTTGTTGAGGCGTTACAGGGTGAAAAATTCCAAGCTATGTTATGAGTTGTTGAGGCGTTACAGAGTGAAAAATTTCAAATTAGTCGGTTGATGTTTATTAGAAGAAGCCGATCTAATCCAATGCTTCGGTCCTGAGTATATTTAAGACGATCCAATCCAATCCTCCTAGGTTAATTTTTGTTATTGAATTAAGGGCAAGGATTAAAGCCCCCTAGACATGTTACTTATAATTAAGGAAACAATTAATTTATCTTCTTTTTTACTGCATGACTCTTTTAAAAGCATTGTTGGATATTAATATTATGTCTTATGTTGGTGATAGTAAATGTAATGTGAGATATAAACAATATACTTAATTTTTTTTTTAATGAAAGACGGGTAGAATTTTTTAAAGAAACCGTTGATGTAACTTTCGGAGAACGACTCATGTTAAATTATGAGCATTATTCCTAAATTTGTTGTCATCCATGCAAGAATTAAAATTAACGCCAAGAAAGGTTGGATAGAAAACTATTTTCTTTCTTAACATATTTCTTTAAGCCCTTTCATTAACATTTTATAATAGGATAGAGATGTTAAAAATTTACGTACATGCATATGTGATGTTAAAATATCAATTTGAAGACAGAGGGAGGCATAGGATTCCCAGCACTAAGCCTATATATATATATGAGATGTCGTACATAACTTGCAGAAAAATGAATGGCAATATGTGCACGTTGGGCCAACATCTGAAGCAAATAAAGCCAAAGATATGTCACGATTATGAGAGTCATTAGTGTTCTACAAATTCTGTTTTTACTATAAAAATAATACTTTGTAGCTTATAGACAAAAACAAAATACTTTACAGGTAATTAGTTAAAAGCGAACTTTAACTAGTAAAAACGTCCGGTTTCACATTTTTAAATATGAATTTCAAGTTAAATTGATGGTAAGATCGTATTTAGGTAAAGTCGAACCAATCTCAATTTTATCACAGTTAATATGTAGTAAACTCTCTAAAATCTGGCTGAATTAGGAGAAACTAACTTGATTTTACCCAATTTTAAAGAAATTAAATTACCCCCTTTTTTTCCCCGATAGTTTTACCTTTAAACGAATTTAGAAATTTATGCAACTCTTTTTTCGGATAATTTTTTTTAATGTTTTTATGATTGGTTGAGGTAATTTATATAGTTTGATATAAGTTTATGAGCATAACACTTTAATATAATAATTTAGTATATTTTTGCTTTGTAATTAAGTGAAAATTTTAAATTGTTGATACATTGATAATATTATATAAATGCATAAAATAATTTTAATACAAGGTAAACTCGTAAGAGTTTACGAGTGGGTTAGTGTATGTGACTTTATCTTCGCAGGCAAGGGTTGTTTGGTGTGGGATTCATGTGTTGTTACTGGGTGGCAAGTTTGTTGATGCTTTTAGCTTGGTTTGAATGGGTTTAGTTTAGTTTGGTTTTGTTTTGTTTGGTTTTTTCATTTGATTTGATTTTGTTTGGTTTGGTTCATCTCTATGTTTGTTTGTCTTGATTTGGTTTTTCAATTTGGTTTGGTTTCTCTCTGTTGAAACACCATGAGTGTTGTAACTTATCTTTTGCTCCTCATCTATAAATAGAGCTCTCACTCTGCAATTGTACTCACCCTAAAAGTTTTCTTGAGTTGTCAAAAAACCTTTCTCTCTTCTCTCTCCTTTAGCTTGTGTTGACGAACTATTTTTTTTTTCTCCCTCCTTTTCTATCCCTTTCGATTTAAAGAGTGTTCTTAAGGTCATAGTCCATTCGATTTAAAATGTCCCTTCAAAATTAAGAATGGTTTAACTAATTTTGACTATTGTTTCAACACTTTCTTTGTTGGTTTAGTTTAATTTGGTTGCTTCTTTTTTTGGTTGCTACTTCTTCTTTGGTTGTCACTCTCTATTATTTAATTTGATTTATATCTTATTTCCAATATTAATTTGCAACAACCACAAAGCTTAGTAAGTTTTAACATGAGGAGAGTGTTAGAATATCAGATGTTATATATATATATATATATATATATATATATATATATATATTTCATTCATGATTGAAGTCATAATACAATATATGACACATATGCTCATGAATTTGGGAAAATTATTCACTTGTCTCCGGATAAAATCAATCTTAAAAATTTGTGTAGAACTAAGCGAAGCTTTACAAAAATTTAAAATCACACCAATTATATTAATTATCTTATAAAGGGCGTATTTGATTTGACTTATTTGAGTTTATCTATTGACACGAATTTTGTGAGGACGTTTAGGAGAGCTTATGAAAACAACTTATGACAATTTTCAAAAGTTTTTTTTCTTCAATTTTTGTTGTTGTTGAAGAAGCTAGAACTAGTCCAGCCAAATTGCCGTCAGAAGAATTGAACCTGAGAACTTGAAGAAGAGTATTCTCCAAGGTCTCAAGTCAACACCACCAGATCAACCCAAGTGGGTTCTAGAATATAACTAATAAAAACAACTTATAGTATATACAAAAAAAAAAAAAAAAACTTATGTGAACTTATACATAAACGTTTATCATGATATAACATATTGGTTAACTTTAATTATTTTATCATTTTCTATATAATTAACTTATATGTGCTTATAAAGGTTTATCATGATAAATGTTTGTGCTATAAACTCGAAATATGTTGTTTGTTTAAATAGGCCCCGAGAAAATTTTCATTTTTTGATTGACAAACTATCAGTGCTTCACGCTAATGCAATGTGAGTTTGTGTGCGGATGTTAGATTACATGTTATTAGAATAATTATAACTATTAGCGGTTGACTGGCACTTCGTGTCCGTCTATGTGCTATTTTTATTGCGCTAACGTTTGTAAATTATAAATATTTTTTATGAAATTTAGATTTTAATTAAAATTGTAAGTATAGATGTTCGTGACTGATTGCAACAAATCATGTTTATCTTTTTCACAATATTGCAAATTATAATATAAACTCCTTTCCTTTTCAATGACACCAACAATATAACATTATTATAGGAACAATTGTTTAAGGGTATATTTAGAATAACGAAAAATTTAACCCAAAATTTTCTATTTCCTTTTTACATTTTTAAGATAATATTGTTCCAATTATAACGGAGTATTATAATGAGATTTATCTATTTTTAATTAATAATTTAAATATTGTTGTAAAAAGGGTAAAATAGTAAATAAAATACTTTAAATGAAGGGTAAAATTGGAAAAAAAGACGGTTCAAACTCATGTATTTTCGTTATGTACAATACCTTTTTAAGATTATGTGTAACTATTTTCCATATGTTTTGAAAATCTTCTATCAAGGAGAAATAATTGCGTTGGAATGCAAAAATTTGATGATGGATTTAACAAGTACACCAAATTGTACAAGTAATGAAGTGATAAGTAAATCGTCATCACATGGATCGTCGTTTCGACTCGACAATTGAATTATTAGATAATTAAAAACAAGTAATGGGGGTTTGGGTGTGAATGAATGGTGAAAGCGATTAAGTATCTGTTTGGTTCTGCGGTGGATAGAATTGATTTGGACATAATTGATTTTATTAGAATTGATTTTGGTTAAAAGTGAGTTGAATGTTAATTGATTTATGTTTGGATGCCGTAAAGTAAAAGTGATTCTTAAAAATTCATATTGTTTGGATAACTTGGATCAAAATTGATTTTGAATGCATAATTACCAAAATGGGTATTAATATTTTTTGAAGATTAGATTTCATTTCTATTTTATATAGTTTTTAAATTTTTGTTGCATTATTAAATGTATAATTACCAAAATGGGTTTTAATAGATGTATTTAAAACTAGATTTTATTCAATTTTTATAATTATTTAAATTCAATCCGTATCATTAATTTTTATGGTTATTTATAGAATTGTTTTGACAAAATTTTACATAATAAAAAGTCAATGAAAATGTGAATTCAAACTATTCAAAAATACATGATAAATAGACTTTTACCATGTACACTGTCAAAATAAATAGGACTGAAGCTTAATCACACAAAATAAATTAACAATTTTTCTACCAATAAATAAATCAGCAATTTATGATTTGTCAGAGAAAATTATTGCAGCTCCAAAATAATTTGCTGAGTGAAAATGATAAGTATGTAAAATAGAGAGCACCCAGTTATAAAAACAATGAATCAATTGTGATGAATTCCAACAGTGAACGCAAAAGCTACCCATAGCAGCTTCGACTGGAATCACTTTTAAATGTCAAACTCAATTTTAAAAATAGCTACCCAAACATTTTTTTAACAGATTCACTTTTAGGATGGCTAGACTCACGTTTGCAGCTCCCCACCGCATAACCAAACGAGTACTAAGATCCCCTGAATCACCTTTACGTTCTATTTGTTGCAATCTAGATCCTAATTTGAGAGCAATTCAAGTTATAGTTACTGATTATTAATTCTCTTATATGATGTAGTAAGATGAACACATGTCCCAATACAAATCTTAAATTCTTCACTGAAGAAATAGATATAATACTTCCTTAACCTCTACCAAGCAACACCTGGTCGGATCAACCAATCAGAATACACCAAAAAGACAGACATATATAGAGAGTTGTCTGGTTAGGGAAATTGACAAAGGCTCTTTTTAACACATGACATATGTTTTCAAAAAAATCATGAGTAACTTATCCTCTAAAACCTAGAATGAAATAGCAAAAGTACTCAATAAAACATCCCAATAAATGACATGATGAGGAGGTATCATTTGCATCCCTACAAGTTTTTTCAACGACCAATTTTAGTCTCTCCTAAGTTCAAATTTTAATTATGCTTAAACTATTAAATTATTTCTTACAAACATGTTTAGAATAGTATAAAAAGATATATATTTTTTAAAATTAGAATTTTTAGAATAAAATAAATTAAATATGAATTTGGTTAAACTCCAATAATTAAAGATAAAAGTAATGAAAATATGGATCTAACAATCTAATTTCGAGCTCATTTTTTTGAGGAACTTGTTATAATGTTCTAAACATGTATGCTAAAAAATCATTCAAAAATTATAAGTTTAAATATAATGAAGCACATTTGAATTTAACATGGACTGAAATTTGAGTGTTAGAGGATTTTATAGGGACGCAAACGTGTAACTTTTTTTACGAGGATAAAAAAGGAAAAGTCACTATATTTATAAGGACCAATTATTTAACCCTTAATCATATTTATGTAATAATATTTTACAATCTTTACTAAGGCAAATTTTACATTAAAGAAATTGTAATTTATCATATATAATCAAATGTATTTTAATTAAATAATATATATGTATTTAGAATCTAACTAATAATTTACATTAGTTTTAATTCATAAACAACAGTGATATTAACAATCATTTTACCGTAGTCTTGTGTTATATCTCTTGAGGTCACAAAATTAAGCTCTCACCACTTAGAAGACACCTCTTGTACGTTATTTTAATTTGAAAATATGTTTTATTTGTACTAAAAAAATATACGACATTGTAAACTCGAGGAAGAGTTTCAAATCCCCTTAGTGACTTGTTTAAAAGTTATTCATATATTATTTGGTCAAGCATTATGAACTAATCACTAGCATGAGTGCAGCTTATATTTGTTTTTTCTTTTTCAATTTATCAAAGAACCAAATTCTATTGCTTTTTCCAATTGGCTTCTCTTTTGAATTTGTGAGGCACGTACAACAATCAATTGGTTGGTCAATTCACCCAATTGAATTCGGTGATACGTGAATCATCATCAAGTTATTTTGGATAGGTGCTGATTCCTGCAGCCATTTCACCATCGACTGATTGGTACACGCCTCTGTCATGCCATTTGATTGACAGGCGGAGATTTCGGCACCAGCACATGCGGTCTTGCCCACAGCCGCTCGGGTGCAGCCTTCAAAAACCGCGATTTCAAATGCACCTGCGTGGATTACCTTTGCCCAGGCCCTAACCGCATCACACAATGCCTCGAGGAATGATAATTTACCACACCTGTCGATACGAGGAGAGGCCGTAAGTATCCGAATTTCTCAAGCACCATATGAGAAAGGGGTTGGCGTCTGTAAGAGGAACTTTTGTGGGAGGCTGGTCTTGCGTAAGGGGGATAAATTGTACACCACAAAGGACATTCAGCTCAAGCTTCAAAAACAGTGGAAGACTTTAGGACCTTGGACACTGTTGTCTTTAAGTAAGGGTTATTATGAGTTATGTTTTACCTCCGGAACTGATTTACACCCTGTTTGGGCAATGGGAATGATTAATTTGAAACCAGGGGTCTTACGAATTTTTGAATGGACAAAAGACTTCAATATGCATGACCAAGGAAACACTCATGCACAAGTCTGGATACTGTTACTGGAACTGCCACAAGAATATTGGATGGAACGTACACTCCGGAAAATTGCAAGAGCGGTTGGCACGCCGCTGGTCATTGATAATGCTACGTCTAAGTGAATTTTCGGCCACTATGTGAGGGTTTTAGTCGACATGGATTTTTTCTAAGAAGTTGTTTCGTGATATTATGGTCAAGATGGAGGGTTTCTCTTTTGTTGTGTAGGTGGCCTATGAATGGCTCTCAGATTTCTGCTCCCATTGTTAGAACCTTGGGCATGATGTTACTAATTGTCGCTGGCTGTACCCCAGGAAGGAAGAGAAAGGTGTTAGGGGGATGTCGCAAGTTCCAGCTAAAAAATCCGATTGGGTGCCAATTCAAGATAATCCTTTCGGCGTTGTTTCTTCGAAAGCCTTTGAGTTCCACCTCCAAAAGCACCGCTCATAATTGTTCCTATAGTTGAAGATGTTGTTACTAATATGGTTCCCACACAAAAGAGACCACAACCGTAGACACAACAAACATCAAACTCCTTCAGTTTTGATTTGCAAAATGTGTCTGATGAAATCCCTCAAGGTGACCTGTCCTCTAGCCCGGTGTTGGAATTGGCTTCCCAAGTAGCGCACATTTACGTGCATTCAGATGTAGTGGAGCAGTTATGTTTGGACTCTTGGGAGGAGGAGGTGGTTCCCTGGTCTCCGGATACGACTGCTACGCTCTCATCCTCAGTTGTGCATGAAAATATACATTGTTTGTCTGTTGAATTGGTTTCCTCCTCTACTGGTAGGGAGGAGTCACCGGTTCAGCACTTTGTAACGCCTGATGACGTGCAACCTGGCTCTCCTCTCGGTCCTCTTATTGCCCAGTCCATCCCTGTTGAGACAGAATTGGTATCCGAAATTTAGAGGCTAAATCAGAATGAACCCCTGTCACTTGTAATACAGGTCGCGAATTATAATGAACATAGTGACAAGGTTTTAGTTGTTCATAAGTATACTCACAGCAGCCCAATCATTCAGCAAGACTTGGAATTATGGTCTCGCATCAGTGAGCATGATAAAGCAAATGATGAGATGCCTTTCACTTCGATTTTATCTAAGAAGCATAAACAATAGGTAAGAAACAACTTCAGATAGGGAAGCCTCCATATAGAACACGATACAGGGGGATCCATCTCCAAATGATCTATGAATGTTTTATATTAGAATGCCCTCGATTTTGGTAATGCGTACATGAAAGTTGCATTAATTTTTTTTATTTGTCTCATAAACGTGTTGTTATTGTTTTGGTTGAACCTTTGATTACTTTTGCGCAAGGTCCTTTATGGTATTGGCATAGTATTAGTGTTACTAAATTTTGCACAAATAATAGAGGTAATTTATTGCCGAATCTTTGGGCTCTTTAGGGTTCTGAGGTTAATCCCATTGTTATTTTTGTGTCGGCACAGTGTATTGCTTTGAAGTTTACTTGTCAACAGTTGTCTGTCTATATTGCGACGGTTTATGCTAGTAATTCTTATTTTACCCGTAGATAGTTGTGGGAAGATCTTACTCATCTACAATCACTTCAGGGCACAATTTGGCTTTCAGTGTTACCTCAGGCTTTGCAGGCTGAGTTCTTTAGGAATCGTTGTAGAATGCCTAATTGCAGATTTCCTTAGGCGTCTGTTTTTATCTGTCATGGTTTATTTTTATTTTTTGCTTTTTGTTCTGAGGGTTTTGGCCTAGTCCCCCTTGTATATCTTTTCTTCCCTTTTTTAATAAAATTTTCATCGAGCTTAGCTGCATATAGGATGAGGGTTTTTCGAGGTGCCAACCTAGTTCGAATGTCGTCACTTCACCTTAATGTATGTCCTTGCTCATGGCTTGGCAAAAAATTATGAACTAATCATTTTAAATATATATTTTTTATTATTTCATAGATTTAATTTTAAATTTTTTACCATTTTTTTTTGCATTTTACGAATACAATGTTCATCATCATGTTAACGAAAAACTATTATTATTATTTTTAAATATTTAAGTAAATGTAGTCAATATATTTTATATTAAAATATATTTTTTTTGACGATTTTTTTATAATAAAATATTGAAAATACAATGTTTTTAAATAAAAATTGAATACTTGTAATACCATAATCATAGGCGTAGATAATCATGTAACAAAATTAATGAAGACTAAAATATTATTCATGTAGTCAAGAAAGTAAAAAATAAAATACAATTCTTAATAAATATCGTAAACAATAATAGCCTAATAAAATAATTTTGTCTTTTTTTAATAATTTTTTTTAATAAAAGTTAGTCAACAAATATATAAATTAGTCAACAAATACAAAAAAAATCTTAATTTTATTGAATTAATTAAATATTGTATATTATTAAAGTCTTAAAATATTTTATCATGATAATTTATAGGACTATTTCTTTACCTATAAATAAATAAGGTTTTCACATTGTTTGAAGCACTCAAAGTTTATATATCCACTTAATTTTTCTTTGTAAGTTAAGCTTTGTTATGATGGAAACTCTTTTGAAGATGCTCTTGATGTTTGTGATGTTAATTGTTTCTATTGCAGGTGCTCTCGCTGACAATATAGATGTTGTACCGCCTCCTAATATTGGAGTATGCCCAATATCATGTCCTAGGCCCCCATGTTGCATCCCTTCAACTAGTGATACAAAGCCTTGAAGCTTTGAACTCTTTTATTATTAGTATTATTATCAAACCAATCATGTTGTATTTGAGAGAAGTTTAAATCATATCCAATAGTTGTATGAATAAGATTGGCTAATAAATTATAGTTTTTTATCCTCTATTATTGTTTGCCTTTGATAGAAGTCACTTTCGTAAATATATAAATATCTTATTATGTTTGATTCATATACCTGGTTTCAATCTGCAAATTAATTAGGTCTTAGGTTGTGTTAAAAGGTAATTGTGATGATAATTTTACAATCATTCAGAGTGAGTTTGAAATCAGAACATGAAGGTAACAAAACTCTTTTCTTTTTTTTTTGAAAGGAAGGGTAACAAGACTCTTATTCTTGAGAAATATGTTTTTTATGCTAATATTAATTATAATCGTCAAACCATTAAAAATCTTGAATTTAAAAAAATAATTTTACAAGTAATAGTTGTGAATGGAAAAAAGTATAAAAAATTACATTACCTTAAAATTGTTTATAACAAAAATATAATAATATTACGTTGGTTATCCTATAATCAATTGGCTAAAAAAATATAATAAATATTTTTTTTCACGATCAACTGGATCTCTTTTCTTTCAACGATTTCATGAGATTGGAGAAAACTTTGCAAATCTAGTATTCTAAAATCTCGGCGGAGGAAAAAATGCTCTGATTTCAAAAGTCAAAAGAGAAATTGATTATCATATATAGTAACCAAAATACAAAATTTATCCTTAAAAAAAATACAAAATTTTATATCATACGCAGACATTAATTCACAGAAAGAGGAACAAGGTTTTGGTCTTAAAAATTGATGGTGAACGGTCTCGTGACGATGAAGTCTTGAAAAGAGAAATCTTTAAATTATTTAAGGGGGGTACATATAAGAAGTCATCATGTCTAACTTCTTTAAGACAATGCAAGAAACAATTGAGCAATTGATCAAAGTAGTAGAGTCTAGCTAGATATCTTTTCTTTTGTTTGTTGATCTTCTTCTTTTTCATATATTTATATATTGGTTAGCCTAGGTATCTTCTAGGCTCTCCTTTGTCTCTGGAAAAAAAAATAGTAAAGTCTAATGAAGAAAGGGGTACACAATAGAAGTTTTGAGTGGATGTTGTTGGCCCTTGGATGATTGTCAAGAAGGTCGATAGAAGAAAGCTTGGTAAAGGAAGAAAGGGGACTGTTAGAAAGATGGAAGTTAATCCATGTGAGGTTAGATCTAAATGAACATGAACAAAAAAAAAAAAAAAGCTCTCGATTCACCATGTTAGAATATATTTCTCTAGAGAATAATGATGAAGAGAATACAATTTGAAATAAAAAATCCTATGTACCAAAAGGTTCAAAGGCTTAAGGGAGTCACGAAAGTCTATGTAACACCTAAGGATGACAAGGGTGGAGAGTGATTGTCAGTGCACAAGGCATGACAATGAGTTGTTCATGGCACCTTCTAGGCGAATCGAATTCATATCAGAATGAGATGGTTTTCGAGGTCGTGAAGGTATGAGACTACATGATTAAAGTAAGACTTATAAGAATTGTTTAGTATTATCTATACCAACAATATGCATCTTCTTTTTGGTAGCCCATTACATAAGATCTTCATAGTTTAACGTGCTTGACGTGAGACAATTTTAGGATGTGTGACATACTAGAAAGTTTCCGAAAAATCGTGAAATGAGGACAAACCACGCTAAAAAAGACTCGTGTTGGTTTCTAGGGCCAGTCAACAATCCTGAAAACCGTTTAGCATGTTACAGTCTACATCTCTGTCAATAAAGCATATTTAAGTACTCAATAAAAAGGTAGCTAAGTTAGAAATCATAGTGGTGGAAGAAATCCACAACAATTTGGCAAATGGAAGGAGAACAGGGGATGGTAGAATACTAAATCCAAGATGGGGATTAAGAAACATCAACCCAAACACACCTGTAAAAAAAATTAAATGGAGGAAGATTTGGATATGTTATGTATTTGGTTATTACAAAATTGAAGAGTGTTTTAGCGGAAACATAAGTGAATAAGTTTGATCCTGATGCGATGTGAGATACTAAGGTTGAAAATACTAAAGTTGGAGGATTGACTGGTGAAAAAGAATTGACAAATGTGAAGGTGTTGAGGGAGTTTAGAGAAGTAATCAACAAAGTCAAAGGTGACCCTATTGCAATCTTGAAAGCTAGCAAGGTCAGTAAGGTGGTAATGATAGACGTGGTTGAAGAGAAAATCATCGCATCGGTGATAAACATAGGGGAGATGGAGAGAATGAAGCCTTTTTGTGCCTACAACATAGCCCAAATAAACAACTCTAAATGAGTTACATCTCTTCGAATTACAGAGGTGTGGGTAACAAGGGTTTTGTTCCTTTGATTAAAGATGTAAAAAGAGGATATGTTATTTTTGTGATATTTCTCCTCGAAACTCATATTAGGGGAAGAGAAAGCTATCAAGTGGGTGAAAAATTTGGATTTGGTGGCTCATTACATTCAAGATGCTCTTAGCCAATTTGGAGGAAGCATTGGTATTTGGGACCCGTGATGGTGACTATTTTGAGGCATAATAACCAATATGTTCACATGTTAGTAAGTCGAAATATTGACACCAAGTGGTTGTTAACGGCCGTTTATGGTATTTAGCTCTTCCAACATTGTAAAGCCTTATGGGATGACTTGACAGAGATTTATCAGGGGAGCAATGATCCTCGGGCAATTATTGTGGATTTTAACACTATAGAAGCTATTTGTGAGAGAGTTGGTGGAACAACTAATCTGGATGTCATAGGTATGATTGAGTTCCAATATTCAATTACGTTTGAGATTTAAAGAAGGTATTATTTTTCAAGGGTCCATGAGAGGCTTGGTGATTTTAACATTATACAAGCTATCCACAAGAGAATTGATGGAACTACTAAGCTGGCTATCATAGGTATGATTGATGTCCAATATTTAATGGCTTTTAAGATTTAAAGAAGCCATTGTTTTTCAAGGGTCCCCATTTATGTGGACAAGAGGTAACCAAAGACAAAGATTAGGTCGTCTTGTTTGGAATAAGGAGATTTTATGGAATATTTTGAGAACGAAAAAAATAATTATCAATAGAGTTGTCAAAATGGATAAACCTTTGGGGGCCCACCAGCTAAACCCTATAAAATATAGGGCTTGGGTCATACAATTTGAGCCTGTATATTTTCAGGGCTTTTTAACCTAGATCAGAATGCCCTCTACTCATCAAGGTTAGCCAATATGGGGTCATAGGTATTCCGTTTAATGAAGCACTAAGTTTACCTCTCTCAAGCAACTCAAATCTTTGATTTGATGGAATCAATTACAAACCAATTTTCTGCTTGCTTATATATACTAAGATAAAGAAAAAATTTCAAGCTTTAGTGAATTCTGATGCTTATAAAGTGATTGTGTCTTTATGACCAAATTTGGAAAACTTGAATTTGGGTCTGCGCCACTCCAAAAGAATTATGTTTTTTTGACTTTCTCTTTTTGTGTTTTTTAATTGTATTTTTTATAAATAAAAATTAATGCTTATAACAATTTATTTTAATTTTTTTTCATAATGTTCTTAAAAAATGAAAATAAATACGGGCTATCTTGTTTACCCCAAAGTCTGTATAGGCCTAGGATCAGGTATGATTTTTCGGGCCTGTATTTAAATAAGGCTTTTTGATCCGGTTCGGTGAAGCCTGAAACTCCCAAGGGTTGACTCTAAACGGGTTAGGTAGACCATTATGACACCTATACTTTTCAGGGGACTAAATAACATTGTGGCTGTTTGCGGACTAGACTAAGAAACCATCTTGAAGAAGTCCAACAAAGTCTGTTGAGGGAATATGAATATGTTTTTTAGACAAGAAGAAATTCTATGGTTCCAAAAGTTAATGTCTAAATGGTTAATGTTTAGAGAACATAACACTTTGTTACTTTCAAACTCGGAGAAAAGGAGGAAAAATCATTTTGAAATGTTACATAATGGTGCGAAGCTGTAATTTCAAACTCGGAGAAGCTGGAACAATTACTGATCAACTTCTAAAATAAGCTTTTCGTTGAAGATGATATCTTGGAACCATTTTTTATGAAAGGTGCTTTCCTTACAATTCAAGAATAAGATCGACATGAGTTGTGTAGAGTTGTTAGCTTAAAGGAGATAAACCAAACTATTTTAGTACGGGAGGATTCAAATCTCCCGGCTTGGATGACTTCCAATCTATCTTGTATCAATCCTTGTAGAAAGTGACCAATGAAGATGTCATCAACGAGTAAATGTAGCAAGAATGACACATAGTCTAGAGATATGGTCATTTGACTAATAGGAAGATGAAAACTGTTTGTCTCTGCATGCCATTTATCATACAAAATGTGATTTATGTGACTTAGATTTGTTGAAGATTGAGAAATGCAAGAAGAAAAAAAAGATTTTTTTTGAATAATAATTGAAGTTTCACAACTTTAAAACCATTAAAACGTATATGAACATTGTCATTCTATTTTGATATATAAAATGAGTTGTTCGGGAGATATCTATCAAACTACACCGAACGGGAGATAGCTCCCAACTTCTTTGGTGTGTATCTCCCGAACATAAAGTTCAAGGGAAAAATATGAATTTTGGAAAGTCTGAGAGGATCGAGGGAGGCCAGAAAAGCACACGTCAAGGTCAACCGTGACTTTCAGTTTGAAATCCATTGGTTGAGGGAAAATAATGATATAGCATGTGTGTGAGGGAAAATAAATTCCTTAAGGAGATATGTTACTCATATTACACTACTATTACTCTCTTGACCTCTGATATGATTTTTTTTGTTGATAGTCTATTTTTTTGGTTGATGGCTGTTGGTTTTTATATATGGTTTAATTCATCCTTTTAAAATCGGGCTGTAAGGTGGATCGGGATTCTGTGTTGTAATGAATCACATAGTTTTCACGTTGTACATATCCTGACCACTAATTAAAGAACAAACGATACAGGTTAATCAGATACAAAATCACTCTAAACAATCTCAACCACACATTTTAGACCAGACAGTCATGATCTGTTACAACGTCATACTGTAACATTAGGAAATCAAAATCCTTGTAAGGTGATGAATGCATCTCTTTTATTAACTCCTATCAAGAGTCATATCTTTTCAACGTGAGACTTGAGTTTTTCCAAATGTTTCAAGCAAAGTGACCAAACATGAGAAAGTGTGTTCTGACAATCAACATACTTTTATACCATTTGCATTTGATACTTTTGGCTTCCTAGGTTGACGTTCTATATAGAGTTCAAAAAGTCATACTCAAAGGTTGTTGACTTATAGGTTGATAAATGTTGTGTTTACGAGGATTTGTTTTGTCACCCAAAAAAGCCTAAAGGCGCAACAAATTTCTTGCTTACCTTCTATTCATGTGTAATTAATCATTAATATATACACATAAAACTTGATTTGATGAATCTTTTTAAGGTTACATTATAAAGACTTATACTGCAAATGAAATAAATCAGAGCCACCATAATGATTAATGGACCAAATCATAACATATTATTCGTTTATTTCAATTTTCAAATAAGTATATGGTAGCGCCAACAATGCTAAAATTTAAGGAACATAGTCATTTTCAATCTTTGGTGGTGTACGAGTCCCTAAAGCAGATGGTACTCTGGCGTTACCAATATATATTATCTTCAAAGTTTCATTGTAATCAGCTTCCAATTCCATTTGCTTAATCTTTGTCTCTTGTTTGGCTCTTCTCATTCTACCAATCAATAGACCAAACATAAACAACAACACAATCCCTCCAGCCAAACATATAATCACAATCTTCAACTTGAATCCATTCTTCCAGTGACCAATAGAGCTATGAGCTTGTGGTGAAGCTTTTGATTCAACTACAATTGAAACATGCCCTTCTTGAAATATTGGACAAACATTTCCATTTAATAAAGTGTCAAACTTTATAGAACCAAACAAATCAAAATACACACACTTAGCTAATGAACCGTAGGGTGATGTATTTTTCACATAAGAAAAATTAACTAAAATTGGTTTATGATAAGCTCTTAATTCCAATTCAGGTAAATTTGAAGCAAGCAAATTTGTGGCATCATAGGCTAATAGACCAAGAACAGGTGCTAAATATGAATAACCAGATAAAGAGTAATAATTTTGAGACCAATTACCTAAATTTTGGTAAACCAAAACAATTCTCTTAACATAAGGTTGTTCCATAACCCCTTTTGGGATCTCAAATTCTTTGTAACTTTGGACACCTTTGTCCCACATACTTCCACTTCTAAGCCTCATTGCTGAAACTTTAATTCCTGCTAGGTTGGAAGGTACTTGAGCATCATAAGGTACACCAGTTTTTGGCGTCGAAAATGCCTTAAACGCGCAATCTTGAAGCTGATCGTCGAGCAAACGAGCAGAAACAATACCATCAAATGAAGTTTGAGCACTTGAAAGTATTGGACAAAGAAAGCATGTGAATAAGAGTAGCATAGAAAAATTGGTTATGACCCTCATAGAATCAAAATAAATAAAATTCACTTAGAATTTTATGTGAAGAGTTTGAGATTGATGTTTGAAAATTCTTGAGTGGAATTTATTTTTCTTAGCAGGAATAGTGGCAAAAGAAAAAAGTGATAAAGTTTTTAAAAAATGAGTTAAGAATATTGAGGACGAGAGAATTATGTGACATGTGAGTTTGGGATTGTAATATGTATGAACATTGCTTGTGCCCCTCTCACATCTTTTATAACTTGATTTTTTTTTTTTGGTCAATATAGCTGGTTGTATAAACTCTCAAAACCACCTCATTTTGGTATGTATTATTTTAACATTATAATAAATTTAAAGTTTTCATAATTCCTTTTTAACCAACTATTCAGTCAAACGAAATTTTGACTCATTATTTTTTTACTTTAATTAATTTTCTAAATAAATTTTTTTTAGTAGGAGGATGTATGTTTATTTTTTATTCTTGGTAGATAGACGAAATGACAAAGTCATTATAAAAGGATTTTCGCCAATGGAGCTAGGACTTCTGGATGGAGGATGTATGTTTATAATCATGATCATAACCGACTAAATTATCCCTACAATATTCGTAAAAAAAAAGACTGACCAAATTATTATTTTTTTGAAATAAAAAAAATTAGTCTATTTCTTTCTTATAGATAATATAGTCAGTTTTTTTTGACGAATTTTTTAGAAATAATTTAGTCGGTTAGTAATCATGAGATTGTATAAATTGTTAATGATTCCGGATAATTTAAATTTAAATCTTAATTAAAACAATCTTTATTCATATTTTACTTAAATTTTGAACGAACTTCGGATTAACATATCTCTATCCCTTCAAAACATACTATTGAGGAGAACAATGTTATTCCTTAAAAATACCACATAGAATACTTGCAAGTTAATTAATATTTTAAAAAGTGCTGGTATAAAGCATGAACATATAGCAATAAATATATGGAAGTAATTCAATTACAGTAGCTTCAAAGAACAAGGAAATGAAGTACAATAAGGAAATGGCTTCAGTGGAAAGTAGATCAAAAAAATATTTAGAAATAATTAGGGAGATCACACAGCAAAGCACGTGCAGTCAAGTGTAATTAATGGGAATGCCATAGTGGTAACCCTAATCAACAAAGTCACAAGCTTTCTCAAAATTCACCTTAAACAGAAGTAACTCTTTCTTATTTATTTTCGCATCATCTACTAACTCATTAGCAATCAAAATACCATCAACAATTTGTCTACCCTTAATAAATGCAGACTGAGAAGCAGACACAACATTACCTACAACCTTTCTCAATCTATTGGCCAACACTTTGGAGAGAATTTTATAAACACTACTCACCAAAGAGATTGGACGGAAGTCCGCCACTCGCTGATAATTCTCAACCTTTGGAATCAAAGCTATAAAGGTAGAGTTAAGGCCTTTAGTTAGCTTACCATTACGATAGAATTCTCCAAAAAAATTCAGCAAATGAATCTTCAAGACTTCCCAAAAATCTTTAAAAAATACCAAAATAATTCCATCTGGTCCAGGACAATTAAAACTATCATAGTCCCAAATTGATGATTTAATCTCCTATAACAAAAAAGGTTTAATAAGACCAGCATATTCCGTTTCAAACAAAGATTTAAACACCATGCCACTTATGTCCGGCCTAGCCTACGGAATCCTGTTAAAATGATTTTGAAAATGTTGAAACACTGTTTGGCGCACCGCTCCCACACCTTCAATCTGACCACCATCGGCCAACAAAGAAATAATGGAATTCAATCTCTTTCTGGAATACATGATACCATGGAATTTTTTTGAATTAGCATCACCTTCCTTCATCCAGTTTACTCTTTACTTCTACCACTACATACTAGCTTGAAGTTTTGAAAAAGCCATAATATCAGCCGAAAACATATGCAACTTGGCCAGCTCATGCTCTCCTAAAATGTTATTCTCCCCCAACTTATCCAAAACCGACATTCGATCCCTAGCATCCTGATTTTTACTATCAATGTTAAGAGTATGATTCAAGTGCCAACTCCGAAGACTCCCTTTTAACTTTTTATGCTTTTCTTTGAAAATAAAACCACTTCAATCGTGCACCTGTATGGACTGCCATTTTTCCTTAACAAAGTCAGCATACCCAGGAATATCTGCCCAACATTTTAACATCCTAAGTGGTTTTGGCCCCCAATTTTCCTTATCAGTGGTTAAAAGAATAGGAAAATGATCCAATAAACTTCGCAGAAGAGCCGCTTGAATAGAATTAGGAAACAGAGTAACCCATGCTTCTAATAATAAAAACTGCTCTAGCCGACTCATCGATAATCCGTCTCCCCGATACCAAGTAAAGTTACGACCACACAAAGGTAAATCAATGAAAAAATTGCGATCAATGAACATATTAAAAGGTGTGCAATCAACACTGATGGTAGCCTATGATCGGCCTCTTCTTTCATCACTAGAACGAACGGCGTTAAAGTCACCGAGAACACACCAAGCGGCCTCTGAATGCAACTGAACCAAACCTCTTAGTGCATCCTACAAAACCTGACACCCCCTATTATCACAAAGAGCATAAACATTGGCCATACAAAACACCTCATTGTTTTTTTTGAAAGTCCCTTTAACCAACAAAAAATTATCAATATTCACAGACAACCAGCCATCTATCACACTAGTATCCCACATCGTAAGAATACCCCCCGATGCACAACCTGAAAGATGACTGGATAAGTGCATCCACTAATGGTTTGTCTTCTTGCATACAATCTGGGGCTGAACACTAGGACTTATTATCAGCTTCAAATTCAGCTAAACAAGCGTCTTCCGCAAAACCACACTCCAAATCCTCAATAAAATGAATAGGGTACACCCTCCCATCAATCAAAAAATTAACAACAGTATTTAATTCTTTCAATTCGGAAATAGCAATCAAGAAACGAGCAAAGTCAATTATGTCTTTATTAATAGTAACATCATCAATTCTGAGGAGCTGACCTTGAGTTGAAGCCAATTCTAAGAAAAAGATTTTGTTCCAAGCATGTAAAGGTACCCCATAACATCTCACCCAAGCTCCCCTCTCATACTGCATACTAACATCCTTCGTCCAAGGCCGACAATCAGAAAGAAAATTACCAATCAAATCCGCAGCCGAGTTAAATATTTCCATAACATCCCCTTCCACGCACGGATGCAACAACACATTATCATCTCCCAAAGAGATTGTTGAATAATTGAGATGCAATTACCATTCTTAATTTTAGCCATAATACTCTTGGATGCCCACTCTAAATCCTCATGAAACGGTAAATATTTGCACGACATATATGTTGCACCATTGCTACAAACAGACTCATCCTCCACTCCCTCAACTGCATTCGGCCTCCCCTTCCCTTCCACATCTAAAATCTGCACCTTAACATCTCCCTGCTTCCCCACCGCCGCCTCCTTCTTCCCCGAACACACCACATCCCCCACCATAATCACCTTCACCCTCTCCCTTTCCAACTCACGACGAATAGCAGCCACCTTCACCTTTTCCAATACTAACTTTCGACTATCCCCCCCTCGTTCTCTCTCCCATTCACCTTCCTCGTATTTTTTCCTTCCTTATCTCCCCTATTTTTTTCTCCCTCATTCCTCCTCTGATCCTCCCTATCTACTCCACCGACACTACCATCATCTGACTCAACAAACCTATCAAACTTGGCCACATTTGCAAACAGCCGGAGATCCCAGAAGAGTACATTATTAAGAGTTTTTTTTCAATTTTTCGACATCACGTACCTTCAAAAATTTAGCAAAACCGAACCGATGTCCACGAACATTACGAAACTGAGAAATATAAACATCTGACAAGATACCACAAACCTCCCGACCTTTCCTTAAATCGACATACAACAGACAGTCAGGAAAATTAGTAAAATAGAACACAGCTGATACCTGAGACACATTGCTATTATTCACGCCACGATGATCATGCCTGCACAACACACCTTTTTCCACATCAGTGTTACTATTTCTGCCATAACCCCCCTTTCTGTCATGGGCTCCATGTATAACAACTTGAATACCACTCCACTGCCGAACCACATTATCTCTTGAGCACGAAAAAGGATGACCATGTCGATATGTCAAAGACCGTCCCCGTTAAGACTTATGCAAAACCCTAACCCTAGAATGAAAATTTTACACCTTCTCTCTGCTAAATGACCTACTGCGATCGTTAACCCTTCCTTGTCGGTAATCCCCGCGATCCTGTGAGTAATCCCTACCTCCGTATCCGTTGCTCCGCCGCTGTCCGTTTCGTCTGTCTTGCTCTGGGCCCAATGCTTTCCTTCTCTTGTTTCTCACCCAGGTCCATTCCCCTTCCCCCCCGCCCCCAATTTCTACCTCCCCGTCGTATGTCCCTGCCCGCCCATAGTATCTCACTGTCAGTGAAGGAGACCAACGTGGTGGCTGTCGGTAGCCTCCACCAGCGCGCTCACACTCTCTCACTCTCTCTGTCATCGCGTCTTAATTATATTTTTTTTAATATAATTACCGCAATGTTACGCTAGTCGTGCAAAAGACGAATCATTTACTAGTTTTTTTTAAGTTGACAAATAATTAAAGTTTACAACTCAGATTTTTTTTTACAGGAATTTAACCTAAGATTGATGGGGCGGACCGGTCCGCCCAATCGTCAACTTTTTTTTTTTTTATTGTTTAATAGATCATGCAAATTTTAATGTAGAACAATCCAATAATTCATCATAACCCAAATTTATCTTATAAGATTGTTTTTATCGCAAATTATTTGCTATCAATTTTTTGTTATCACAACATATTTTTTCTTATAACAATAAAATTGTCAAAAAAAATGATTTAATTTTTGTTATGGGCCGAGACGTCAACTCGTCAGTCCGCCACTAAACATAGGAGGGGAAATTATTGAATCGGTATATCTCGCTCCAATTTACGAGGTTCATTGGGAGAGACCTAAACGTATTGGGTCGCTTTGCCATCCCTACTCACTACTAGTGAGTCACTAGCTTACCTAAGGGCATTGTTTACTATATATATATATATATATATATATATATATATATATATATATACACACACTTTAATTTAACTAGCTAGTTAGTTTCCCATCCCTATTATCACGGTGTTAGTTTGATTTTAAATTTAAAATTGGAAAATAGTTGAGTTTGATAGGGTAAAATATGAATAATAAAAAAAGTCATCCTTTTTCATCTTATTATTTTATTTCAAAAAAAAAAAAAAAGTCATCCCAAATTCTCTTATCTTGTTTATAATTTTGTTTTGTTATGGTTAATACTCGAACAATAGTTTTTATGAAATATTGAATAAAACTATTTTGATTTTAATAAAAATTATATGCACTAGCAAAAAGATGAGTACTCACGTTACTGTCTTTCCGCTCTTTTTATTGCACTAAGGTTTGAAAAATATAAAAGGTATTTTTTTATGAAATTTTGATTTTGATTAAAACAAAAAATATAAATGTTTGTTGCTTTTTTTTAGTGACACCAATAACAATGTTTACTATAGAAAAAGTTGTTTAACTGTATAATTGGGATAATGAAAATATAAGTATAAATATATTATCTGGTTTGTTATACTTTTAAATGATAAAAATATATATATTAATATATTAATATTTTTTAACATATTGTATAGATAGATAAATATATTCATCAAAATTGAAAATTTATAAGGCAAAAGAAGTTAGACTAAAAGAGGAACGGTGCTGATGAAACTCAGTTAGAACAAGTAGTGGTTTCTTTTGTGAGCCATTCACTTATTGAAATTGCAATTTGACTTTATGGAAAAAGAAGAACCAAGTGGAGGGGTGTAGTAAGGAGAAAGAGAGTGGAATTCTATACTCATATGGAGAGGATGACGGAACAAATAAAAGTTAGTTTGTTTTAATTGTTTGATAAAAAGGACACGCGTATTATTATCATTGGGAGAAAAGTGCCACCAGCACATAAGGTACTGTATGCAAGTTTTGCCCTTGAACTAATCCTTGGAATGTTGTTACTTTTTATCCTTCACTAACGATATTTTTATGCAGCTATATATACTTCACATTACATCTAGAAACGCAACCCTTATTGTACCCAAAAGAAAAAAGAAACGTAACCCTTATTAATCTTCAAGCAGTGATCAACAATTAGAGAAATAAGTATGTATCAATCTTCATACCAACCTATAAACGACACAAATAATGATGGAAAATCAAAGGAGTGGACATGGGATGAAAACAAATTCTTTGAAACCATTCTCTTAGAATATCTTGAGGAAGTACAAGAAGGTCGATGGGAAAATCTTGCTCTTGTTTGCGGTCGATCATCAGCTGAAGTAAAAGAACACTATGAGGTATTGTTGCATGACTTGGCACTCATTGAGGAAGGTCTTATTGATTTTTCAACAAACACAGATGTTTTTATTTCGAAAGACAATGCTTCAATTGATGAGAAGAAAGTTCCTCCAACTAAGAATAAGACTAGGAAAGTGGTGAAACATTGGAGTGAAGAAGAACACAGGTATGTATATACTTATTTAGAAAAAATTAACTTACACTTTATTTTTAATTTTATTTTTTTCTTCTTCATGAAGACGAGTCTTTATGCATGTTGTGAATTCCGTAAAAAGAGAAATTAGTAAATCTTTTATTCGAAGAACACCTTAGTTTTTCTGAAAGGGACATTATACTCATATTTGTTACACTTTTTTAATGATAAAGGAAAAAAATCATACATATATTTAGTTAGTTTGTTACATTTTTTAAATGATAAAGAAAAAAATCATACCTATATTTATTCATATCGTGTTTGTTACATTTGTTTTAATATTTATTTAAATTTATTCTTATATATTTGTTACATGTGTTATTTATATTGAAAATTAATGGTATTTTTGGAAAGGAAAAATCCAGCCCAAAAATGTTGAAAAAAGTAGTTTTCTTTATGTATAATATAGATAGTATAGAATAGATTATATATAGTATAGATAATTTTTGTGTTACTACCTTATTCCTTAAATTGGATTCAAAGGAAAGGTATAACAAACTTAAAGAAATAAAAAAAATAAAAAATTGTCAATGTATCTTGAAATAAATTTACGAAGAATTCTCATTTGATCAACTAATAACAGGTGAAAAAGTATTGATGATAAGATTGAGGAAGTAATTGACTAACAAATATAGGAGTACAACGTTTATTATCACCGACTCAAGTTTTGATTAAATATTTTGTTTTCACATATTTCCCCTTAAAAAATTGACTTCCTCTCATCATTTTTTATAGGTTATTTTTAGAGGGGATCGAGATTCATAAGAAGGGAAATTGGAAAATGATTTCACAGCATGTTCGTACAAGAACTCCAAGTCAAGTTGCTAGCCATGCTCAAAAGCATTTCATTCACCAAAATGGTCCATCAAAAAAGACTTATAAAAAAAGAAGCGACTTCAACGTTACCTCATTGAAGGGAGATTCCAAACCTCTTCTCAATAAGGACAACATTCCATCTCTTCCTATCTCATGGGATGGAAATTTCCACCCTCTTCTCTATAAGGACAACTATGCTCCAGCTCTTCCTTCTCCTCATCTGAATTAAATGTTGAAATTCAAACTGTATTACTATCAAGGTGTATCAAAGATGACTTGTTTAGAAAGTTATAGGTTTAGATGATGGCAGTTGTTTTTTTTTTTGACTTTGGTCTTGTTGCTAGTTGTGTTATTGAATTCCTCATTATGATTTATCGCACTAGATTTATGATGTGGACGTCTAAACTCTTTGTAGTCTTCTTGGGTTTTGGTCTAGTCCCCCCAAGAGATATTTTGTATTTCTTTATTCATCAATAAATTTGTTCGAATGTTGCAAATGATAGGTAGTGAATTTATGGTGCAAACCTAGTTAGAATATCAAGTTTGTCTTTGGATGAGATAGATAGGCTCACCAATCGTTGTTTTAAAAAATCGATTGATAAGGTGGGATGTCTTTGTAAGATTTACCATTACATTAGAAATTGAAAAGGTTGAAAGCATGACCCATGTAATATGTATCCATTACATGAGAAATTGATTGAAAAGATTGATAAATTAGCATGACCCATGTAATTATGCTATATGTATCCAAGGGCTTTCACGCGAATATATCACGACTACCAGTTATATAGAAAGAAAAGATGCTGATATCAAGGACTTCCATTTCTTTATATTTCTTTCCTACATATCATAATATTTAGATTGCACCAGAGTTTTAAGTATAGTTTTGTTGTCATGAAATCTCATATTCAGATCCTATATATGAATTCATTGCTAGCGAGAGAGATGAAAAGATCATGGTATGTCAAAGGATATATACCCGCTTGTTTGTAGAATTCGTTAGGACACACTTTATAAGAGAAGCTATATGCGACTCAGGTTCAAGTATAAATGCTATGTCCATCTTTACCCTCAACAAGTTTGAAGATTTTGTACTAAGGAATATATCAATGCTAGTTGTCCTTGTCAACGGAGAGTACATGATTTTCGGGTGGCTTTTTCGCTTCAAATTATACTCTTAATTAAATTTATTTGACTATAAGAATGTGATTTTGTTGGTGTCATTCATAAAGATAAGAATTTATATTATATTTGTTGCTTCTATAAAAAAAAGTACATTTTGCTACAATATGAAATTGAAAAATATCTACTATCTAAACCTAAGATTTTAATCAAAATTTCATAAAAAATATTGTTTGTAATTTATACGCATCACATAATAAGAAGAGAGGACAAATGATGGACACAATAAGTAGCAGTAACACCAACATCAATAATTATAATTCTTTAAATAAAAACATCAATAGGTATAATATAGTAATTAAAATTCAATATAAAACAAATCATGCACATGATACATATTTATTATTTCTAAATTTATATAAAAATACAAATATTTTTAGTGATATATAAAAAACATGACACTCATTAACGCTATCTTTTTCATTAGTAAGATATTTATTATTTGTAATATTTTAACTATGTATAATCTATCCCTTTGTAATATTGAACAACAACTATTCCATTTGAAAAAAGTATCTTAAAATACTATTAGAAAATTTCAAAATATTGAATTAGACAACTTTAAAATTTCATGAATAGTTTGTTGAGATATTTATGCTACAAAAATATTAGATCATATATGGAGTTTGTTGAGATATTTATACTAAATAAAATATTGGTTTTGAAAAATTGATATCCAGTCAAAAACCTTACTTTCTCTATGTACATTTTTGACTTTAAAAAACCTTACTTTCTCTATGTACATTTTTTTTAAGAGGATATTTTATATCTCTCCGCTAGGTCTTTATTAAGAAAAAAAGGCAAATAGATATCCAGTCAAGAAAACAACTAGCAAGATAAATCGTCGAAAAAGGAACTAACTAGATAAGATAACTGATTTTTTTTTTAAGAGATTTTACTTGCGCAACAAGTTTGCTTAGCTAGTAACTGCTTGCCTTTTTAGATAAGCTTTAGTTGTTTAATTTCCCAATAAGTGTAGAAAGCCTATAAAAGGAAGTTTATGGTTAAACATAGGTCTCACTGATATCATTGCAAATGCAGAACAACTTTTGAGATTTTGAAATCGACAAAGCTAATCAAATCGTGTCCATCAAACAAATCTTTGTTTTTGAATCGTAGTTAACTAGCAAGAATAGAGATTTGTTTGACGGCCATGATTCAATTAGCTTCGACGTCACGGCAACACAAAACTCTACTGAAACCTCCTTCACCAAGCATCTTAAGAAACTCCATATTTTCTAACGGTTAGATTTAGTTGAATTTTTTGAAGTATTTTGTGCCTTTTTGAGAAACTCCATATTTTGACAATGTACCGTTTGCCTTCTCAGATAAGATTTAGTTAGTTAAGTGTAGAAAACCTATAAAAGGGAGATTAATTATTTACCGTAGCATATATAGAATCAAATTTCATGAATGAAACTGTGAATCAACCGAAACACAAATAACAATAATGTTTCAAGTTTCAACTGATGAAAACAAAGCTCCTCATCTTAATACTAAAACCAAGAAAGTGCAATATCATTGGGATGAAGAAGAACACAGGTATTTATACTTATAGTTAATATTTGAGAAATTAATCAACGTACATTTGATTTTATTTTATTTAGAAAACATTATATATATATATATATATATATATACACACACACATACATTTTGACATTACATATATTTTGTTGAAATTTTATGATTTTTTTTAATGGCTAAATTGCATATTATCCAATTTACGTTTATTTTAAGTCCAAAAAAAGGTAGTCTCCTAAATTTAAAACGTTTAAGTTGATCTCTTACGACATAAAAATAAAGTTCATCTATTCCATCAATTTGAAGTTAATTCCTTCTAAAACATCCAAGTGTGGCAGATGAAAAAGCCAATCATATGGGTGACGAAAATCTCAATAACAGTTTCAAACCTAAAAACCCTACGCAAAATTAACGCCAATATTCTATTTTCAAATATTTAATTCTTATTTAATATATATATTTTTATTTTTAAATTATCAAACATATATTGCCAACCCGTAGACCTTTCAAACAAAATTAACGAGGATTACTATAAAATCTAAAATGAACATAAGGGGTAAAATGGAAAAAGATTGGTAGTGCGACAAACTACCCACGAATAACAACGAATAGATAGGTACCGTTGGATCTTTCATTAGATTGCAGTGTATTTTAACTTTCATGTACTTTGAAAAAATAATACCACTGCCCCCATGATTCGTGTGCCAGTCGCACTGTTATTTCTCGCACCAAGTAGCAACGCTCGGGGTAAAATATATATAATTTTTTATTTTAATTTTCTTGGTAGATAGATTTTCCCTACGTCGATCCTTTTTATGTTTGATAAATTTCGTGTTATTCCTTAAAAAAAAAAAAAAAAACTTCCATGTTATTGTACTATTTTCTTTTATTTTCTACCAAATTAATCTTTACTTTATTCATTCTATTGGACTAAAAAAAGAAGGTATAACAAATTAGACGAAAGGAAAATAGTTTTGGTCTTCATGTTTTTTTTTTGCAAAGATTTATAATCATCTGATTAACTAATTAAGGTGAAAAGATTGAAATATTATCTTATTGACTAACAAATTTATATAATGTTTTGGTTTGGGGCCTCTAATATTATTAGGGGGAAAAGTCAATTTTTATTTTCTTTTTTAAGATAGATAGATTTTTTTTTAGGAATGATAGATTGCCTCTAAAATTTATTCATAAAGTTATTTCTAGAGGTGCTCGAGAAGTTTGGCAAGAGTAATTTGAAAGAGATTTCAAAATATATTATTGGAAAAACTTCAAACTCAAGTTGCTAGTCAAAGCTCAACAGCATTTCCTTCACCAAAGTGCTTCATCAAAAAAGAAGAAAACCGGAAGCAACATTCCAACTGTGGAGCAGATACTATAACAACTTCAACAAGCCCAAGAAGTACTGTACAAGGGCAAGGTCATAACTCATTAAACAATGGGAATAATTAACATTGAGTAGAACAATTTGAGTGATATTTCTAATTAAATTGCTATAATTTCTTGTTTTGATTTGGTCATTCGTTAAGTACTATATATCACTTATTCATTATTCCAACATGAAAATTGAAGTATTTTATATTTTGTATTTACTTTTTATTTTATTTTATTAAATATGCAAAATAAGTTTTAGATACTCAAATAATGTTCTACCAAAAAAAAAAAAAAACTCAAATAATGTGATGACCACCCAATGACACTTTGATGGATGGTCAGGGATCTCTGCAAGTTTAACCAAATATTTAGTGTTGGAACACTAGTGAGTTTACTAGTGAGTTTGTGAAGTTTGAAATGTAAACACAAGTGGAGAAACTAGTGTCAAGTGTGAATTGAAAATTCTATGTCCCACATTGGGTAGATCACACACTCTAGTAGTGTTTATATATGTGGGATATCACCTCCAAGGGTGTGCCCTTGGGGTACACACTCTTGTGAACGGAGTGAGCTAATGCCGCGACGCCGCCGCCGCCGACCGGACCGGGTTTGGGCCTGGGCCGTAAAAGAATATTTTTTGGTGCTCAGAAAATAAATATTATTTTTCTTTTTTTTGCTCCGAGAATCCTGCAAGCAAAGACCGAGTCCAGCACACGCCTTCCACACGCCTCCACGTTCTCCACACGCGCATCCACGTTTCGGCACGCTTCCGCACGTTTCCGCCTCGTGGGTTACCGTTACTGGAGCGTGGGCTTGCGCGAGCGGGTCGTAAACCGGGTCGGCGAGGTCGAATCCCCTCTATAAATAGAGAGCTCGGGATCCTCATTCTACACACCAAAACCGAGATTCGAACGCTCTTCTCTGGTTTTCTCCCCTTCTCATCTCCCGCGATTTGTGTTGACGAATCGTTCTTTTCCTCCTTTGTTTTCTCGAGTGGTTTTTCTAAACCATATTCTCAGAGGTGTTATTCTCGACCGATTCTGGGCAGTGCAGCCTTTAATCGTACAGAAAAAGAATCTGGGCTGTTTTATCCTGGAGACGCACGGTTGATAGTCTACCTTGCACATTTCAGGTAGTGCCGTGAAACGTCTTAAAGAAAGCGACCTGGTCGTGACTCGCCCCAGTAATCGTTTCAAAGCTCTGTCGTAATTTTCAAAACAACATTTAGGATTCAAAATCATTCATGAGAATGCATGAGTCTTAAATCTTTTCAAGAAGAATTTTGTCATTGTGCTCCACCTGAAATTATTTAGATAATGCAACAACCAAAAACTATGCAACGACCAAATTTAATGCATGCACTCATATGCTAAAAGCTTGCTTGTTTACATTATAAGAAGAAGCAAACTAATAGTCCTTAAGATACTGTAAATAAATTTACCAGTGAGGAGCTTAATTATGTAGCAACTTTATGATCAAACACAAACTTGTGGTTGCTATCTTAAGGGCTATTTGTTTGCTTCTCTTTTAACTAGGGCAAAATCTGAAAGGTAGTTTGATTGTTCTATCAAAGTTATTGCAGCAAGGGCTAAAAGGTACTCGACTGTCTGTTTGATCAAACTGCACAATATTATCTCCTACTAAAGAATACAGCTCAACCGATGAAATACCAAGTCAATTCCAAAAAAGATACCAAAGACTTCCAAAATAAAATCTTTCTCTCACAAAGTCTTCAATTCCTTTCACTCCATCCTTCTATTTTTCCAAAGTCTTTCCCATTTTGCAAGGTATTGGAGAAATATGTGTGTGCCACAAACACACACATATACATTTTTTTTTAAAGAATAGCATGATATACGATCGGATAATAATTCAATTATACTTTATTCATTTTTAGATGCATCCTATATAGTGCTTAATTTATAATACAAAAACGAGTCCCCCTTCCAAAGTTCTTCTACTAAAATTAGGGTCTCTTCGAGTCTCATGAATTAAATATTAAGGGCTTATTTACTTTATGAAAATATTTTTTGTTTTAACTTCGTAGAATGTGTGTTCATTGTTACTTCTTAATAAGAAAATGTGGACCTAAGCGGAACTATGTTTGGAAATACAAACTACCTTTTAGAGTTTACTACAATGCAATCGTGAAACAAGCTGACAATGGAACTACAAAGGAGATAGAGGATGAAGGAGATAGGAAGTGAACAAATAAATCATGCAATTAAAACTTGTTAACTGTTTCTTGAAAAATTTCTTGATGCTATTTTTCTAGATAAATAACATTTTCCAAATTACATATGTCTGCAATCTTTAAATTGATTTTGTCCGGCACATTAATTATTGCAGATATTCACTCGTTTATTCTAGATTACCCTCTCTTGTTTAGGGGGTATTTTTACCCCTCATGATATCAACCAATCAAAATGTAATATACATTGACAACATTAAATTAAATGTCAAATAAATGAGTCAATTTTTTCTAAAAAAAAATCAATTTTAATCGTAACTTAACTTTTAATACTTTTAATTTTTATTTAATTATAGACAAGATTATGTCAAATAAATGAGTCAATTTTTTCAAAAAAAATAAATCAATTTTAATCATAAGGTAACTTTTAATACTTTTATTTTTTATTTATTATAGACAAGATTACATTAGATGTCATTTATCTTATTTATTTGTAACGCTTTGTTCCTTTATTTTATTCTTTTTTGGTTAGGTCTTTTATCTCTCATAAAAGCACAAAAACATTCTTTTTTTCATTTTTTTATTAAAAAACTACATAATTTTATTTTTTAAATATATTTTTATTAAAAATGAAAAAATATCCAAAAATATGATGAAGATGCTCATCATCTTCATCTTCTTCCTTTGAATCATTATCATCTTCATTGAATCAAAAAAATTTCTACACAAATATATCTCCAAATATCATGAATTAATGTTATGTTCACCTCAAATCTTCTATTAAACACAAAAATCAAAACCCTATAGGAAAAGAAATTTAGTTTAATCACAAAAAAAAAGATTTAGTTATATAAATTGTCACACCGCATATTATTATTATTATTATTATTATTATTATTATTATTATTATTATTTTCTAACTCAATATTCAAACCCAGCATAAAAATAACCTCAAAATTGAGAGCGGCTTTGCACATCAATTTTGTTGTTTCATGGACAATCTTAACTTTCGTAAAGCCTAACCCTTCCGCTAGTGACTAAGCCTCCAGCATCCACCTTGCAACATTTGTGAAATTAAGGTTTTGATTTATGTGTTTAAAAGAAGATTTGAGGTGAATATAACATTAATTCACGATATTTGGAGATATATTTTAGTAGAATTTTTGTTGATTAAAAGAAGATGATGAAGATTCAAAGGAAGAAGATGAAGATGATGAACATCTTCATAATATTTCTGGATTTTTTTCATTTTTAATAAAAATATATTTTTAAAAATAAAATTATGTATTTTTTAATAGAAAATGAGAAAAAAAAAGATGTATATGTACTTTTAATAGAGATAAAGGACCTAAACGGAAAAAAATAAAGATAAAAGACCAAAGTGTTACAAATAAATAAAATAAATGACCCCTAATGTAATCTTGCCTTAATTATATTTAGGTGTTCAATCTTAATTAATTTACACTACATGACTTGCTTAGAACAATTAAAATTTCACATCAAATTTCTTTCATCTGAATGTCTTTAAATTTATCAGTTACATTCATAAAATTTCTTCTTCCCATTTTGATTGTTCAATTTTGTCGTTCCAAACTGCCGCAGTTTCCAATTTTTGTGAGAATCGTCGTTGTTCGTTTGATTCCAAATATCATAAGAGTTGCCGTTATTTCCAGAACCACGTCAGGTATGGCGACTTAGTTTTTCTTTTTTATTTGATTTTTCTTGGTTGTGCGGTAGTTAATTATAACAATTGAGTAAGTAATTTGTTGTACTTTGAAGACTGCTAGCAGGTGTTGTCGTTGTGATGTTGTGAGAGTTTTCTAGCATTTTTTTCGGTTGCTGCTGAAATGGGTATGTCATGAGACTTTTGTTCTTTTGTTTGGACTTGAAGGCTTTGGCTGATAGTGAGGCAGGTCTATGCGTGTTAGCAAATTTTATTAGGTTGGCTGCTTAAAAAAAAAAATCAAGTATTGATACGTGACATGGTTCTAGAAACAACGACAATTCTCATTATAATTGGAAACTGCGGCAGTTTGGAACGACAAAATTGAACAATCAAAATAGGAAGAAGAATGAAAAAGAAACAAGAATTGATCAATAGGGAAGAATAAAGAAGAATTTTTTTGAATGAATGAGATGTTTTTGTTCTCACGTTCGGAGTTCTATAATGGAAGAAATTTTATGAATGTAAGTGATGATTTTAAGGACATCTAGATGAAAGAAATTTGATGTAAAATTTTATTTATTATAAGTCTTGTAGTGTAAATTAATTAAGATTGAACACCTTAATATAATTAAATAAAAATTAAAAGTATTAAAAGTTACCTTATGATTAAGATTAACTCTTTTATTTTTAGAAAAAATTGACTCATTTATTTGACATTTAATGTTACCTATATATATTACATTTTGATTGGTTGATATAATGAGAGCGTAATTACCCCCTAAACAAGATAGTGTAATGTAGGCCTCACCCTTATTTATCGGTATTGCATTTAAATAATTTAAATAAATTTCCAAGGATTTAGAGAAAGTGTCATTCCTTTTTCTCCTCTACGTTCTCAATTTTTCCGCATTCAAATCTATATACATTACACATACACATTCCTTTATTTTAAAATGCAGTTCAATTCTTTCCAGTAGCTCCCATCTTAGAGAACTCAAGCAGCGATAAGAAATTAGAGAAACAAGAATATGTCAGGTCTTTAAGAACATCTCTCAAAATACCTGGAGGAAGTAATCAAAAGCATGACACTTAACAATGTTACTAACCCGCTCACTAAACCTCTTACTCAGCAAATGCATGATGGACATTTAATAAAATACATGACCACTAAATTATCACACATTTTTAATAACAATGTTTGTTTATATTGGCAAACACAATATCAAGATGTCGACAAACATATACATGTTAGCTAGGTTAATAATATTTAAATTAAAAAATCTATGTATAATAATTTGAATAAACTCTTTTAACTTTTTATAATCATTATTTTCAAGTCTTTGGAATTTTTTTTTTAATATGCCATATAATTTTTAAATAATTTTGGAAAAATTATGACCTGCAAGTTTGTAAATTTATTATTTGAAAGTCTATTATGATATTTACTTGTTTAAAATGTTTTGGTTAAATTAAATATCTCATTTTCCAATTTCAGAACTCTTTTTTGTTATTTATCAGTTTATTTTAGTTAAAATGCAGGTAGTAAGTATCAGTACGTGTAATTAGGTACCTATATGGTAAATGTATGGGACACAATGTTTTTACTCACACAGATATGAGTAGGGTACGAGGGTTGTACTATAGTACCCTAGCCATTTTCATGCTTAGCAAAAAAGAAGAAAAAAAAAAGAACAAAATATAATAGAACAGGTTAACAAATGATTTATTAAGTATTATTTTTTTCAATAACCAAATCTCTATTCCTATGTATCGCTTTTCGTTACCGACACAACTATTCAACCAAAATGGTGTCCGGCGAAGAGCACTAATTTGAATCTAAGGTCGATGTTGGTGCATCCAAAACCTTTTATCAAACAACTTGTTACCATCCGTAAGAACGGATACATAGTTGTCGTACATCGTTGAAGTTTCGACTTCGAAGACTGAGAAGCCGTCATGCTAAGTGTCGTTTATGTGCCTTCTTCCCCATAACTATGATGTTTCTCATGTTAATCGTACTGATCACCAGCCCATTGATATCTCTGAAGATGGATTTATGTGTCTGTTTCCTGAAAATGGCAACACCAAATACCACTTCAAACTTCTCATTGATAACGGTGTGCTCGCTCAAATCAAGGATGGATTTGCCAAGAAAGGACGCCAAGGGAAAGGACCTTGTTTTGTTTGTTATGTCTGCTATGGGTGAGGATGAGGAGCAGGTTTGTGCTTTGAAAGATATTGGTGGGAAGAACTAACTTATATTTCTACCTATTTGTTTTGTTGTTGTTTCCATTTAAGGCGCTATGATCATTTTTCTAAGCTTTTATATATTGTGGACTAGTGGTGTTGATGGTGTTTATGGGTTTTGGTTGGTTTATCTATTATTCTGTTGTCATGTGACTTAATTATAAACAAGTATTCCCTTACTGTTGAAAACTTGCTTCTTCTAATGTCAAAAAAAAAAATGAGAGATCAAATAAATAATTAATGTTGTTCCTGTTTTTTTTGTCTAATTTTAAAGTATTATAAAAACATATTTAACCCTAAAATAAAGTTATTTAATAGAAAATGAGTTAAAATTTGAAATCACTTTTGTACTCTTAACATATATAATATTTATTCTCACACGGCTTACATGACTCAAAGAGTCATATCGAATACATGAGTACGAGGGATCTATATTTTATTTGCAAGATATGTTGTTTGTTCATGCATGTCTTTGGTGGTGTTGTTTCTGATTGAAATGCAAGAAGTTCACGAGTCATATTCAATATATAGAGAATGAGAGAGATATGTATATTTTACACGATATATTGGTGGTTTATTCATGTAGTTGATGATGTTGTTTATTATTGAAATATATGTCTCCAAGAGTCATGTTTAATTAATGAGAATAAGTGCAAATAAATTCCCTATAATTTATCTAATATTAAAAGTTAATTCTATAATTTAAAATTAATGATACATTTTTTATATTTTTTTTAATCTTTTCTTTGATTAATAAAGCATGCATGAATTCAACAAAGTTCAATATATTTCTAAAATACTTCTCTTTGTTAATTTATTAGCAAGTGTGCATAAATTCACAAAAACATTATAACTCTTAGTAGGATGTAAGTTGTTTACTTTTAAGTTTTTTCATATAAAAAAAAAGTAATAAATTTAGTTGTTTATTGAAAATAAGACTTTGTTAGTTTAGAGGAAAAAAGTTGGTGATGTTATCTTTTGTTGCGATTTTCTTAGATTTATTAATTTGTACGTCATACGGTGAAATGTGTTGTGTTTATGTACAACCGATAAGCATGTAAAGAATGGCCACAAATTTAGGAAACGAACACATGGATGAAATCATTCCTCGAGAAAGAAAAAGTAGACAATAGAAATAAACAGTGGAATTATCATATTTGGCTCAAAGTTCCGACCTCTCATGATCCGGTGAAGATTGTTCTAGCTAGTTTGTGATCCTTCCTTCTTTATTCTTTTGCACTTCTGATTAGTGCATGCTTTTCAAAAAGATTTCCACTAAAGTGGAAAATTTTATTTTGGCATTCAGATCAATCAAACAAAGGTATATTCGTAAACTGAAAATTCTAATAAACAAAGTAATATCATCAACACATCAAGTAGTGTTGCCAAAATGGAGGAACTCAAGTCATCATTGTCTTAAAAATTGAAATAACAAAACTGAATTGGAAAAGCAATAGAAAATATGGGTTGTGTCTCATGCATCACTTCTTTAATGTCAGTAACTTGACGTTTTGTGTCTAAGGTTCATTGGTTGGTACCTTCTCTTACTGACCTCACATCTCTTTGTTCTTCTTCCATCTTTCCTTCATCTTCTCCCTTGACTTTGGCTTTACCTCTAGCTTGTAATTTACTTTTTTTGTGGCTGCATCTCAAGCTTCCGGACAAATGTTAATTATAAGTGGAATACTTACCTTTGTATTGCATAATTGTTGTCTCATTTTCAAAATCAATTAACACCTTTGCAGTTGACAAGAATGACGCTCGCCGTATTTATCGTCTTACATCTTCAAGATGATAAAATCGGTAGGGAATTTTAGACGGTGCACATGTACTATTCTTTTCTCTACGTTCCATATAATTTGATTGATACTCCATTTACAAGTCCTACCTGTTGAAGTAAGGATCAAATTAACCCGGAAAAAAAAAGTAGTCAACTAAATTCATATGATAATTTAAAGTTACACAATCAAACAATTACATAGATGTTCCTCTTTCGTGACCCAACCTAGAGATAATTAACTACTCGTTATTCCTAAACATAAACTATTGAATATGAATAAGAAAGCATGAGTAAAGGATCACCAGTTGATGATTCTTTGGTTTTTGAATGGCTCTGGTCACTCCTAATATACCGAAATTGCTTTTCTGCCTTCGTCATCTCGTCAAAGGTGATTTCACACTGACCTAGGTGGTTTCCATATATAGGCACACATTTCTTTAAAAATTAGGGAAAATTGGCCCATGATACAAGTTAAACAAATTGCTAACACCTTCCTCTTTGGTTCATATCTCGCGATGTGAAGCTTGTAGCTAGTATGTGATGTGAGATAGACAGTAGCTGATTCTCTCATCTTGACTCCGCGACGTGCAGCTAGTAACACGAGTTGTGAGGTAGGCAATGGCACTTCATGATCCATTTCTTCTCAACAAAACATCTGCAACAACTATGCTCCAAGAATCACTAAGGATAAACTTGTAAATAATTCATTGCACAATCACATATTTGTCTGGTTTGGGTGGATTTCCATGGTTTCAAGGTCATTTTCCTACTTTTGTCCTTTCATGAATTTTGAACGAATCCCTTACAAAACTCGACTATAATTCATTCAAACTACCTACTTTAACTTTAAAATGAGTCTAAAAATGGACTAAAAAGCCTATATGATTTTCTGTCATCACAAGACAAAGTGTTTCAATTTGCTTATGGCCTTGGACCAAGGTATGAAACTTTTCATGTTGATATGCTTACTAAACCACCTTACCCTTCACTCATTTAGTTTCTATTATCTCTCTAAGGACATAAGCAGATATAAAATCTTTGAAAGGAAGAAAAGAAGAACTTAATAAAGCATGTCCAAGCTTTCTTTAGCCAAAGAGGACGAGGTCTAAGAAGACGTGGTGGTAGATGTCACTTTAACTCTCAAGGAAGAGGTTTTACTCTAGCAGGTTGATATAATGGACATCAAAATAATGAGTTATCCATCAAGATTCGAGAATAACCATAGTTCAAAGGGAGATAAGGCGCAATTAAAGTGTTTATGTTTATCAACGTACTATTCAGAAAATCAAATGATGAAGTTGTTGATTGTTGGTACATGTATTACTATTCTTATCAGTTAGAAGATTTTCCACAGGCTCTTGCTGCTCTTGCTCTAAATGACACAAAGGACCAGTCCTTCATTGTAGATTTTGGAGCTACATCCCACATAGTCAATGATGCAAGTAGTTTGTCATATGTAAAGCCTTATCATATAAATTATGTAATATACATGGGTGATATGGAATTAGCATACCAATAACCCATACTAGTGTGCTGAATGTTATTACAACAAATGGAACTTAAAATTAAAAGATGTCATCGTGGTTCTAGACTTAAAAAGAAGAATTTTATTTAGGAAAATGCTATTTATCTGGAAAAATAGCATCAAGAATTTTTCAAGAAACAGTTGGTAAGTTTTTAATTGCATGATTTATTTGTTCACTTCCTATCCAGCCACACCTCCTTGAACTGTGGCAAATAGTGCATTGTGATTGATTGCTCTTTATTCTTGAAGAATTCTTGATGTTATTTTTTTAGAGATATAACATTGCTCTTTTATTTATGTTGGAAAATTTGTGTTTGATAACCATTGCAGTTTTGAATTCACTTCTTCTGGATTTGTTATTAAAGATCAAAATCAAAGGATGATAGCGAGGGGCATAAGAAAGGACAATTGTACACACTTGAAGGAGACTATCAAGAGGCTCTAAGTGCAATAAGAAGAGGTTAACCTTCCATATTTGGCATCAACGGCTTGGACACCCAAACTTTAGGAAACCATCTTTGTTGAAAGAAAAAAAAAATGAATGTAACAAATAGGAAAACGTTGTAAATTACCATTTCAAAGTTCTAATAAAATTACAAAATTTCCTCCGGATAAAATCCATTGTGATCTTTGGGATCCAGCACCTACAACCTCTCATCAATTTTCTTGATGTTCTGGGTTTTATTATAGATGATTATTCACATTCTCTTATAAATCCCTTGTGATCTATTGGACTGCTTTTTAAGGTTTCAAGAATTAGTACAAAATCAACTTGATATAAAGATAATGATTTTTCAATGTGATGGGAGGAGAAATTTATTCCAATTCTCTTCTAAATCATCTACATACTTGTGGAATTGAACTTCACGTTTCATGTCCAATTTGGCAAGAGTAATTTTAAAGAGATTTCAAAATACATTGTTGGAAAAACTTCAAACTCAAGTTGCTAGTCAAAGCTCAAACACATTTCCTTCACCAAAGTGCTTTATCAAAAAAGAAGAAAACCGGAAGCAACTTTGACATTACCTTATTGAATAGAAATTTCCACACTCTTATAATATTCCAAATGTGGAAACATAACTAATTGTGGAGCAACTTCAACAAACCCAAGAAGCCTTGTTCACCGACATGGAAATAATTAACATTGAGTAGAACAATTTGAGTGGTATTTCTAATGAAATTGCTACAATTTCTTGTTTTGATTTCGTCATTCGTTAACTATGTATTACTAATTCATTATTCCGACATGGAAATTGAAGTATTTTTATATTTTGCATTTACTTTTTTTTTTATATCAAATATGCAACATAAGTTTTAGATACTGAAATTATGTGATGACCACCCTATGACACTTTGATGGATGGTTAGGGATCTCTGCAAGTTTAACCAAATATTTAGGATTTTAAATCAGAAATGAGAATTCATTGGTATTAAATCTTTTGAAAAAGAATTATGTCACTCATTGTGCTTCACCTGAGATAATGCAACCACCAAAAATTATGCAACGACCAAAATTTAATACATGCACTCATATACAAATTTGTGGTTACTATCTTAAGGGCTTTTGTTTGCTTCTCTTTTAACTCAGATTATTCTTGGTACCCTTATTTTAATTCAATATAAACAATTCGTTGTGTCTCAATGACTATTAGTTCTGCCTCACACACCCGCTAATATTATTCTTGTTCTATCAAACTGCACAATATTATCTCTTAAACAATACGAGTCAGCCGATGAAATACCAAGTCAATTCCGAAAAAGATACCAAAGAATGCAAAAATAAATGATCCGTTATTTCCTCCATACCACACCCACCAACACAACAACTAGAATCTTTTGTTAATTAAGTTGTCTTTTCTTGATACTCGGTTGCGTAGGAGACGCCATACAAATAAAGAAACTTTCGATGGTACTTGTTTATACCAAATACCAACAACCAACAATAGATCACCAGGATCTTCAACAACAGTCTCGGTTAAACCCTTAATATCACTAATTTAGTGAGCTTTATGATCAATTTTCAATTAAGTAAAAAGAAAAAACATTATGTTACACCATAAATGTAGGAAAATAGTTTATCCTCTTCTCATATGTCATAAACATAGAAAAACAGTTATTCTCATATATTATAATCTCTTAATCTTAATGATTTACACATGAAAATAAAAAAAAAAAACTTAATAGAAACACTACGTTAATGTTTATATGTTGAAAATAGTCCTGAGTTTGAATTTTTTTATCACTTCAACTTTCTCATATCGGTGCATACAAATTTTCAATTCCTAACATATAAGTACATAAAATCCGTAATGAGTGTGGTAAAAATATTTAATTGTGTTTTGCATATGAAATAAAAAAAATACTTAATTGAAACACTACATGAAGATAGATATTTTGAAAATCGTCACGAGTTTTCAAAATTTATCATATCAACTTTCTCATATCATGACATAAAAGGTTTGCATCCACAGATATAAGCACAACAAATCCTTAAAGAGTGCGAAGCAATTATTTAACGATGTTTTGGATAAAAAAAAAATAATATTATTTCGCAGAAACACTATGTTAATAATGATATTTTTAAAATATTTTTCTTAAAAAAGATGTTAATATTTTAAAAAAAATCATGAGTTTTTTAAACAAAAATCATATCAGTTTCTCATATATTTACATAAAAAATTGTTTTCACATATATAGACACATAAAATCCGCAACGACCGTAACAATGTTTTGCATATAAAATAACTAAATATTCAAGAGAAAAACTACATAATGTTTTTTTTTTTTAACAAGAAAAACTACATTAATTTTGATATTAGAAAATAGTCATGAGTTTTAAAAAATTTATCATGTCACTTTCTCTTATTAGTAAACCAATTTATTTTATTTTATTTTACAAAAATAAAAGGATATTCATTCATTCAAATTGATAGAATACATCAGAGACAATAACACGATCAATATCGCTAAAAACATAAAGGGTGAATCTGCGAACAGACTCACAACACCCAAGTTAATAGCATACAACGGTAAAATGCCTACAAATAATATGATAAAATCTAAATCCCCAGAATATCCATGCTCCTGGATCTGCAACGTTGACGTCCAAATCATTGATTGAATTTGTGATTGTCTGAAACTGATCTTTCGATATGAACCAAACGAACACCGCACAACAAAAGATGCGAAATCAAACAACGCCGCACAAGACGACGAACAACACAACGTCGCACTAAGACGACAAAATCACGAAAAACACAAAAGAAAAAACTTGGTGTATGTGGAAATCACTTATTTAGATTGAAAGAAAGGGAAAGAAAAAAAAAGATGTAAGGGGTGATTCTAGGTCAAAAATTGACCTAAAATCATCCCTCCTCGATGATTGAAAGAGGAAGAAAACTTAGAGAGAAGGTGGAGTTTCTCTCACTAAAAGAGTTTTTTTTTATAAAAAAAAAGTGACAAATTAATAGTAAACCAAAATTTGTTTTCTCATATTTAAGAAAATAAAATCAACAATGGGCACATTACCAATATTTAATGTATTTTTGAAAATATAAGAGAAAAATATTTAAAGATATTAAATGAAATTTCATTTAACATCTTTATACATTGGACAATATTAACAATGTAATTGTTTTTAATATTTTTTTTTAATAAACTAAGCGAATTATATTAAAAAACAACAAACAATCCCTCAAGCACAAGACGTGCTAGATGTAACTGAAAAATGTATATTACAAGACAACAAGGCTAGAAACAACCATAGAAACAAAAACAAATATTACACAGTAGTCTGGAAACAACATAAAAGATTTTGCCTCCAAAAGGGATAGTCGAAGTCGAACGTAATGTAGTTTGCTTTCAACCACCAATATGTTTGAAGTTTAACCTTTCCTAGAAGCCCTGCAAGCTGATCAAAGTGATTATGATAAATTCTCATGTTACGATCTTTCCATATAACAAATAAAACCGAAATCCAAATAATAGTGAAAGTTGTCCTGGAATTTTTTGAAAAACCTCCAAGAGCACAAAACTGATTTGAATGAATATAAGTCGCCATGAAAAACTGTATCAATACCAAGCCAATGCGAGATCAAGAGCCATAAACGACTGTAGTGATCGCACTTAAACAACAAATGGTCCCTGTCCTCTAACTTTCCACATAAGGCCGCACAAGACACCTGGAAAACATCCAGAACATTTCTCTTCCGCAAATTATCCTTTGTACCAAGTCTATTCAAGAAGACATGCCAGACAAATAAATTAACCTTTAACGGAACCTCTTTAAGCCACAAAAAATGATGAAAATCCTTAGTAATATTAGGGTCAACCGCCGTTAAATAAGAATAAGCAGATTGCACAGTGTAGTTGTGGGATGAATGTAGCTACCACACCCACCTATCAGCCATGCCAACCTGCCAAACAAGAACAGACAACCGCTCCACACACTCCCCCACCAATCCCTCCTCCCACGCAAATAACCTTTTCATTCACTTCCATGCCTCTCCACCAACCCCTCACTCTAACACAAACATCTCCGACACAGTGACTAGTTTATTTTCCGTTAACTCAAAAAACCTAGCATAAGACGTTGCTAACGGAACATCATCTAGACACGGATCCTCCCAAAACAGAGTGGTCCTTCCATACCCGACCTTCCTAACAATATTTTCAACCAACCACCTAGCATCCGCCATTCCCACCCCCGATCGAACTTGGTTTAAGTTACGCCACCAAATCGATCCAACTCCCTCAAAAAACCGCACCCTCCCTCCCTCCTCCCCATATTCGCACGAAGCACTAAATTCCACAAACTCTCCCTCTCCTCCAACACCCTCCACACCCATTTCCCCATTAAAGAAATATTAAATTCCCTCAACTTCTTCACACCCAAACCTCCATTCTCCCTTTTCAAACAAATAGCATCTCATTTGATCCATGCCAGTTTCCTAAAATCCTCACCACCCCTCCCAAAAAAATTAGTAAATAAAGAATCAAGGGTAGAAATAATACTTGAGGGAGCTTTGAAGAAAGAAAGGAAATAAACCGGAATGTAAGACAGGACAGACTTAAGCAGGACCAACCGACCTCCCAAAGATAAATTTTTACACTTCCATCTAGATAAACGACTACGGATCCTCTCAACCAACGAATACCTAAACTGTAACTTCTGAGGATCCCCTCTTATGGGCAACCCCAGATAGAGGAAAGGAAGACGATCGTGTTTACAATTCACCACTAAAGCCGCCTCATGAAGCCAATAATAATTAACATTCACACCAAACAACATGCTTTTGTGAAAATTAACTTTTAACCCTAAAATAGTTTCAAATAACAACAGAACTGCCTTCAAGGCCCTAACATTAGCCCAGGACTTCACACCTATCAGCAAGGTATCATCTGCGAACTGAAGATGGGAAACCGACATTAACATTTACGACCTAACTCCATATGGTGTAAACAAACCATTCACGACCAACGCTGACATCGTTACATTTAGGCCCTCCGCCGCTAACAAAAACATAAAAGGGGATAGATGGTCTCCTTTACGGAGACCTCTCTCAAAACTAAACTCATCAGTCGGGCACCCATTAACCAACACTGATGTCTTTGCCGTCGTAACACACTCCATAATCCAAGATCGCCGCAATCTCGAAAAATGCCTTTTAGCCATTACCTCATCAAGGTAACCCTAATCGACAAAGTCATAAGCTTTCTCAAAATTCACCTTAAACAGAAGTAACTCTTTCTTATTTATTTTCGCATCATCTACTAACTCATTAGCAATCAAAATACCATCAACAATTTGTCTACCCTTAATAAATGCAGACTGAGAAGCAGACACAACATTACCTACAGCCTTTCTCAATCTATTGGCCAACACTTTGGAGAGAATTTTATAAACACTACTCACCAAAGAGATTGGACGGAAGTCCGCCACTCGCTGAGAATTCTCAACCTTTGGAATCAAAGCTATAAAGGTAGAGTTAAGGCCTTTAGTTAGCTTACCATTACGATATAATTCTCCAAAAAAATTCAGCAAATGAATCTTCAAGACTTCCCAAAAATCTTTAAAAAATACCAAAATAATTCCATCTGGTCTGGGACAATTAAAACTATCATAGTCCCAAATTGATGATTTAATCTCCTATAACAAAAAAGGTTTAATAAGACCAGCATATTTCGTTTCAAACAAAGATTTAAACACCATGCCACTTATGTCCGGCCTAGCCTACGGAATCCTGTTAAAATGATTTTGAAAATGTTGAAACACTGTTTGGCGCACCGCTCCCACACCTTCAATCTGACCACCATCGGCCAACAAAGAAATAATGGAATTCAATCTCTTTCGGGAATACATGATACCATGGAATATTTTTGAATTAGCATCACCTTCCTTCATCCAGTTTACTCTTTACTTCTACCACTACATACTAGCTTGAAGTTTTGAAAAAGCCATAATATCAGCCGAAAACATATGCAACTTGGCCATCTCATGCTCTCCTAAAATGTTATTCTCCCCCAACTTATCCAAAAGCGACATTCGTTCCCTAGCATCCTGAATTTTACTATCAATGTTAAGAGTATGATTCAAGTGCCAACTCCGAAGACTCCCTTTTAACTTTTTATGCTTTTCTTTGAAAATAAAACCACTTCAATCGTGCACCTGTATGGACTGCCATTTTTCCTTAACAAAGTCAGCATACCCAGAAATATCCGCCCAACATTTTAACATCCTCAGTGGTTTTGGCCCCCAATTTTCCTTATCAATGGTTAAAAGAATAGGAAAATGATCCAATAAACTTCGCAGAAGAGCCGCTTGAATAGAATTAGGAAACAGAGTAACCCATGCTTCTAATAATAAAAACTGATCTAGCCGACTCATCGATAATCCGTCTCCCCAATACCAAGTAAAGTTACGACCACACAAAGGTAAATCAATGAAAAAATTGCGATCAATGAACATATTAAAAGGTGCGCAATCAACACTAATGGTAGCCTATGATCGGCCTCTTCTTTCATCACTAGAACGAACGGCGTTAAAGTCACCGAGAACACACCAAGCGGCCTCTGAATGCAACTGAACCAAACCTCTTAGTGCATCCCACAAAACCTGACGCTCCCTATTATCACAAAGAGCATAAACATTGGCCATACAAAACACCTCATTGTTTTTTTTGAAAGTCCCTTTAACCAACAAAAAATTATCAATATTCACAGACAACCGGACATCTATCACACTAGTATCCCACAACGTAAGAATACCCCCCGATGCACAACCTGAAAGATGACTGGACAAGTGCATCCACTAATGGTTTATCTTCTTGCATACAATCTGGGGCTGAACACTGAGACTTATTATCAGCTTCAAATTCAGCTAAGCAAGCGTCTTCCGCAAAACCACACTCCAAATCCTCAATAAAATGAATAGGGTACACCCTCCCATCAATCAAAAAATTAACAACAGTATTTAATTCTTTCAATTCGGAAATAGCAATCAAGAAACGAGCAAAGTCAATTATGTCTTTATTAATAGTAACATCATCAATTCTGAGGAGCTGACCTTGAGTTGAAGCCAATTCTAAGAAAAATATTTTGTTCCAAGCATGTAAGGGTACCCCATAACATCTCACCTAAGCTCCCCTCTCATACTGCATACTAACATCCTTCGTCCAAGGCCGACAATCATAAAGAAAATTACCAATCAAATCCGCAGCCGAGTTAAATATTTCCATAACATCCCCTTCCACGCACGGATGCAACAACACATTATCATCTCCCAAAGAGATTGCTGAATAATTGAGATGCAATTACCATTCTTAATTTTAGCCATAATACTCTTGGATGCCCACTCTAAATCCTCATGAAACGGTAAATATTTGCACGACATATATGTTGCACCATTGCCACAAACAGACTCATCCCCCACTCCCTCAACTGCATTCGGCCTCCCCTTCCCTTCCACATCTAAAATCTGCACCTTAACATCTCCCTGCTTCCCCACCGCCGCCTCCTTCTTCCCCGAACACACCACATCCCCCACCGTAATCACCTTCACCCTCTCCCTTTCCAACTCACAACGAATAGCAGCCACCTTCACCTTCTCCAATACTAACTTTCGACTATCCCTCCTCGTTCTCTCTCCCATTCACCTTCCTCGTATTTTTTCCTTCCTTATCTCCCCTATTTTTTTCTCCCTCATTCCTCCTCCGATCCTCCCTATCTACTCCACCAACACTACCATCATCTGACTCAACAAACCTATCAAACTTGGCCACATTTGCAAACAGCCGGAGATCCCAGAAGAGTACATTATTAAGAGCTTTTTTCAATTTTTCGACATCACGTACCTTCAAAAATTTAGCAAAACCAAACCGATGTCCACGAACATTACGAAACTGAGAAATATAAACATCTGACAAGATACCACAAACCTCCCGACCTTTCCTTAAATCGACATACAACAGACAGTCAGGAAAATTAGTAAAATAGAACACAGCTGATACCTGAGACACATTGCTATTATTCACGCCACCATGATCATGCCTGCACAACACACCTTTTTCCACATCAGTGTTACTATTTCTGCCATAACCCCCCTTTCTGTCATGGGCTCCATGTATAACAACTTGAATACCACTCCACTGCCGAACCACATTATCTCTTGAGCACGAAAAAGGAAGACCATGTCGATATGTCAAAGACCGTCCCCGTTAAGACTCATGCAAAACCCTAACCCTATAATGAAAATTATACACCTTCTCTCTGCTAAATGACCTACTACGATCGTTAACCCTTCCTTGTCGGTAATCCCCGCGATCCTGTGAGTAATCCCTACCTCCGTATCCGTTGCTCCGCCTCTGTCGTTCCGTCTGTCTTGCTCTGGGCCCAATGCTTTCCTTCTCTTGTTTCTCACCCAGGTCCATTCCCCTTCCCCCCGTCCCCAATTTCTACCTCCCCGTCGTATGTCCTTGCCCGCCCATAGTATCTCACTGTCGGTGAAGGAGACCAACGTGGTGGCTGTCGGTAGCCTCCACCAGCGCGTTCGCACTCTCTCACTCTCTCTGTCATCGTGTTTTAATTATATTTTTTTTAATATAATTACCGCAATGTTACGCTAGTCGTGCAAAAGACGAATCATTTACTAGTTTTTTTTAAGTTGACAAATAATTAAAGTTTACAACTCATATTTTTTTTTTACGGGAATTTAACCTAAGATTAATGGGGCGGACCGGTCCGCCCAATCGTCAATTTTTTTTATTGTTTAATAGATCATGCAAATTTTGATGTAGAACAATCCAATAATTCATCATAACCCAAATTTATCTTATAAGATTGTTTTTACCGCAAATTATTTGCTATCAATTTTTTGTTATCACAACATATTTTTTCTTATAACAATAAAATTGTCAAAAAAAATGATTTAATTTTTTTTATGGGCCGAGACGTCAACTCGTCAGTCCGCCACTAAACATAGGAGGGGAAATTATTGAATCGGTATATCTCGCTCCAATTTACGAGGTTCATTGGGAGAGACCTAAACGTATTGGGTCGCTTTGCCATCCCTACTCACTACTAGTGAGTCACTAGCGAACCTAAGGGCATTGTTTTCTATCTATCTATCTATATATATATATATATATATATATATATATATATATATATACTTTAATTTAACTAGCTAGTTAGTTTCCCATCCCTATTATCACGGTGTTAGTTTGATTTTAAATTTAAAATTGGAAAATAGTTGAGTTTGATAGTGTAAAATATGAATAATAAAAAAAGTCATCCTTTTTCATCTTATTATTTTATTTCAAAAAAAAAAAAAAAAGTCATCCCAAATTCTCTTATCTTGTTTATAATTTTGTTTTGTTATGGTTAATACTCGAACAATAGTTTTTATGAAATATTGAATAAAACTATTTTGATTTTAATAAAAATTTATGCACTAGCAAAAAGATGAGTACTCACGTTACCGTCTTTCCGCTCTTTTTATTGCACTAAGGTTTGAAAAATATGAAAGGTATTTTTTTATGAAATTTTGATTTTGATTAAAACAAAAAATATAAATGTTTGTTGCTTTTTTTTAGTGACACCAATAACAATGTTTACTATAGAAAAAGTTGTTTAACTGTATAATTGGGATAATGAAAATATAAGTATAAATATATTATCTGGTTTGTTATACTTTTAAATGATAAAAATATATATATTAATATATTAATATTTTTTAACATATTGTATAGATAGATAAATATATTCATCAAAATTGAAAATTTATAAGGCAAAAGAAGTTAGACTAAAAGAGGAACGGTGCTGATGAAACTCAGTTAGAACAAGTAGTGGTTTCTTTTGTGAGCCATTCACTTATTGAAATTGCAATTTGACTTTATGGAAAAAGAAGAACCAAGTGGAGGGGTGTAGTAAGGAGAAAGAGAGTGGAATTCTATACTCATATGGAGAGGATGACGGAACAAATAAAAGTTAGTTTGTTTTAATTGTTTGATAAAAAGGACACGCGTATTATTATCATTGGGAGAAAAGTGCCACCAGCACATAAGGTACTGTATGCAAGTTTTGCCCTTGAACTAATCCTTGGAATGTTGTTACTTTTTATCCTTCACTAACGATATTTTTATGCAGCTATATATACTTCACATTACATCTAGAAACGCAACCCTTATTGTACCCAAAAGAAAAAAGAAACGTAACCCTTATTAATCTTCAAGCAGTGATCAACAATTAGAGAAATAAGTATGTATCAATCTTCATACCAACCTATAAACGACACAAATAATGATGGAAAATCAAAGGAGTGGACATGGGATGAAAACAAATTCTTTGAAACCATTCTCTTAGAATATCTTGAGGAAGTACAAGAAGGTCGATGGGAAAATCTTGCTCTTGTTTGCGGTCGATCATCAGCTGAAGTAAAAGAACACTATGAGGTATTGTTGCATGACTTGGCACTCATTGAGGAAGGTCTTATTGATTTTTCAACAAACACAGATGTTTTTATTTCGAAAGACAATGCTTCAATTGATGAGAAGAAAGTTCCTCCAACTAAGAATAAGACTAGGAAAGTGGTGAAACATTGGAGTGAAGAAGAACACAGGTATGTATATACTTATTTAGAAAAAATTAACTTACACTTTATTTTTAATTTTATTTTTTTCTTCTTCATGAAGACGAGTCTTTATGCATGTTGTGAATTCCGTAAAAAGAGAAATTAGTAAATCTTTTATTCGAAGAACACCTTAGTTTTTCTGAAAGGGACATTATACTCATATTTGTTACACTTTTTTAATGATAAAGGAAAAAAATCATACATATATTTAGTTAGTTTGTTACATTTTTTAAATGATAAAGAAAAAAATCATACCTATATTTATTCATATCGTGTTTGTTACATTTGTTTTAATATTTATTTAAATTTATTCTTATATATTTGTTACATGTGTTATTTATATTGAAAATTAATGGTATTTTTGGAAAGGAAAAATCCAGCCCAAAAATGTTGAAAAAAGTAGTTTTCTTTATGTATAATATAGATAGTATAGAATAGATTATATATAGTATAGATAATTTTTGTGTTACTACCTTATTCCTTAAATTGGATTCAAAGGAAAGGTATAACAAACTTAAAGAAATAAAAAAAATAAAAAATTGTCAATGTATCTTGAAATAAATTTACGAAGAATTCTCATTTGATCAACTAATAACAGGTGAAAAAGTATTGATGATAAGATTGAGGAAGTAATTGACTAACAAATATAGGAGTACAACGTTTATTATCACCGACTCAAGTTTTGATTAAATATTTTGTTTTCACATATTTCCCCTTAAAAAATTGACTTCCTCTCATCATTTTTTATAGGTTATTTTTAGAGGGGATCGAGATTCATAAGAAGGGAAATTGGAAAATGATTTCACAGCATGTTCGTACAAGAACTCCAAGTCAAGTTGCTAGCCATGCTCAAAAGCATTTCATTCACCAAAATGGTCCATCAAAAAAGACTTATAAAAAAAGAAGCAACTTCAACGTTACCTCATTGAAGGGAGATTCCAAACCTCTTCTCAATAAGGACAACATTCCATCTCTTCCTATCTCATGGGATGGAAATTTCCACCCTCTTCTCTATAAGGACAACTATGCTCCAGCTCTTCCTTCTCCTCATCTGAATTAAATGTTGAAATTCAAACTGTATTACTATCAAGGTGTATCAAAGATGACTTGTTTAGAAAGTTATAGGTTTAGATGATGGCAGTTGTTTTATTTTGACTTTGGTCTTGTTGCTAGTGCTAGGTATTGAATTGCACTCTTTTCCTTCACATGAGGTTTTATCCTTACTTCTTGGGTTTTGGTCTAGCCCCCCAGATATTTATTGTATTTCTTTATTTATCAATAAATTTGTTAGGTTGTTATAAATGATAGGTACTGAATTTTGGTTGTCAACCTAATTAGGATACCAAGTTTTTCTTATAATATCCATGCACACTAATTTTTGCAAAGTTGAACATGATTTCCATGGAGGAGGAATGCAATGGACTACATGTCATAGAATGAATAAACAAAATTTATGTGGACACCAGCTACATACACATACTTGATAACCTGTATTGAATTCTTTTTCAATGACTATTTTTATTTAGATTGAAAAAGTAATCCAATGATTATTGTGAAACAAATAGTAGTAGATAAAAATTTACGATGCAAATAATTGAAAGTAACTATATCATATTTCATTTCTCTTATATAGTTTAAATATTAGTACTTGTGGCTGAATGAACAAACAAGAGAAATCGCATTTTCTTGAGTCGCGAAATCCAACTCCATCTAAAAAAATTCTTAGAATTAGAACGATAGATAGAAAAGGGATGCTAATACTTCCACACTAATTTGCACGTTTAACAAGAGTAAGAACAATATGATTAATTGGGCTCTCAAGAGACAAACAAGAGTTCGTTGATATCGTTAAAACTGTCTTCCGTGGTGTAAGGAAAGGGTGCGGTCTTGCCACCTTTCGAAAAGATTACTCTACCAAATGCTACTACTAATTTTGTTCGTACCTTGAGCCATAGACTCAGAAAACCAAAACTTGTGTTCTCTTTGTATAAAGTATTGAAGACTAGCATTTAGTTGATCGTCTATAGGATTGAGAATAAGTTAGACTGGCCTACATGTGGCCTACGGTCCGGCCTAGTTATGAAAAAAGTTAAGTTTAGGCTTTTGAAAAAGTTCATTTTAGTAAATAGGTCAGACTTAGGTTATGAAAAAAGCCTACGAAGTTTGATAGGCATACCTATTTATGCATATTATTAAAATTTATTTTTTATTTATATTAAAATATAATTTATGTTAAACATAAAAATCAAGGAAAAAAAACTCAAATAATTGACTTTTTAAATAGGCTTAAGACCTTACAGTGAAATAGATTTTTATGGCCTTATAGTGAGAAACAAGCGTCACAGTAAAATAGGTTTTAAGGTCAATTTGGTCTATTTAGAAATAAGATAAAACTGAATATTTAATGACTTTAATATTAAGTATGTTTGTAAATAGACTTTCAGTCCAGGCTAAGTCAGGCTCATGCCTATCAATGTCGGGTCTGACTGACATATTTCCTCCCCTACTCGTCTGTCCCATCTTCTTATTGCACTAATGTGCATAAATTGCGAACGATGATTTTTATGAAATTTGATTTAATTTATTTTGATTAAAATCATAGGTATAAATAATATATATTTTGCATTTTTTATTTAAAAAAAAACATTTTTCATTTTTAGATTATAACAAATATACTTATATTTTTTTCAATAATGCCAACAATAAAAAAAAATATAAATTATTATTATTGTTATTCCCTAAAAAAAATATAAATTATTGTGCTCTCAATTTTCGGGTACCAAAATCATTAATCGGATTTGAACCTTTAATCTTTGAACTCTCAACTTTTATTCGTGGGAAGGGAAAAAGTGAGTAAAAACCCTTATAAGACCTTGGATCCGGGGGTTGGTTTCGATTGGGGAAGGTGTTAAGCACCCGAATCGACTATGGTATCCCATAGGAACCTTTTACCTATTTTTAATCTTGCGCTAAATTATTTTTACTTATTTGAAAATTATTGTTTAAGAGTCTAAGCGAAAGAAAGGGGGAAGATGAAGCATGTTTTTGGTTATTTTTAATTGATTTGGAAAGGCCAAAGCCTTTTGCCTACTTACCCAAATAAATCGGGATCAAAATCAAGTAGTTCGTCTAAAGAACTTCTTTAGTGGGTTTGATTGGTTTTAACATTTTTGAAAAAAAGATTTTAAGAAGAGATAAGAGGCCTCAAGGCATGAGAAAAAAATATGATGAAGTTGATTAATTTTAATTGCAAGAAATCCATGTCTAATGTGGATATTAAATTGATTAAACATTTGGTTAAGAAAGATAAAAGGAAAACACTTGGGTTACAAGCCAAGGTTTATTTTAAAGAAATTTGAAATTTGACCTTTTTGATTTTCGAGATAAAAATATTTTTTTAAACTAACGGTGAATTAGCGTAACGGCGAAAAAATAAATGAACGTAAAGCGGTAAATAAAGTGGTGAAGTGTCGGTGCGTGTGTCGGTTACATATTACATACCCTAAATACATTCTATGGTCTCAACAGAAATATGATGGCGAGAAATAAAATGCGCAAAAATAAATTACATCATTTTCCTAATTATATAAACTAAACCGATGACAATAATAAAATGAATGGCGAGAATTAAACATGCATGCAAAAATTCTAAACAAACTTAAACTAAAAGTAAACATGAAAGGAAATGAGCATGAAACAACCCACCATTAATAATAAACTAGCAAGTATCAAGAAAATAATAATAAAATGAATGACAAAATTAAATATGCATGCAAAACTTATACGAAACCTATTATGTACACTAAAAAATATGCAATTTAAACAAGTTAACACAATAAAGCAATAAAATGCAAACACATAAACACAAATGCTTAGATAAAGCAAGATTTAAAGAAACAAATATGCGTATTTAAAAGCCTAAATAAACTAAACTACATGAGATAGAAACTTCGCTATTAAATATACTAAAAAAATGCATGATAAGGAAATTAAAACACTAATTAAAAATGCATGGAACATAGTTCAACCACTAAAAAATAAAATAAAATGCATGAATTTAAAAAAAAGTCACTATAAAATAGGAGAAGGGTGCATGCAGCAAAACTGAGAGGTTCAAATAGCAAGCAGGAAGACAAAACAGAAAGGCCCAAAAAAAAGAGAGAAGCAAGGCTAGGCTTAGGGAGATTGAACCGGTTCGGTTCAAGCCTGGATCGGTTCAGGCGAACCAAACCGGTGAGGGGAGTATATAAAGAAATTCCAAGGTTTTTTCCCTCATTTCTCTAATCCCTTCTCTCTCTAATTTTTTTTTTAAATAAACCTTCTCTCCCTTCTCTATAAAACAGTTGGTCGGAGAAGTTGATGAGTGGTGGCCGGAGCTCCTCCGGCGCGGTGGTCGGCCGTAGCGCCGCCGCGCCGGAGTTATGTTCCTATTTTTTTTTTTAATTTTTTACATCAAAAACAATCGTCTCCCTCTTCTCTTCTCGGCTTTGTGTTTGAAATTCGAAGGAAATCAACAACAAGTCCTAGATCTAACATGCAAGTTTCGAAAATCAACAAACAAAATACCTCTTTACTGTTTGATTTCGGCTTATTCACTATCTTTGAAGTCTGTTCATGATTCCTGCTAGTTTCTTGTTTTTCTTTACTCCGGATCTGCTCACGAACAGTTTGTGTTTTTGTTTGAACTTCGATTTCGCTTCTTCTTTGCTCGCGAATCCGGATTTGTTACCGTTTGTGAATGTTGTTGTACGGTTTTGATTTGAGGTTCGATTTCGGACCTGTGATGTTGTTATTGTTTGGATGAGGATAGAATTCGAAAAATGGTGACTGGGATGATTGTTGGATGAAGCTCATGATGAACATTCATGAGTGTTCATATTTTTTTTTTGTTGATTTTTGTTTGGTATTCTGATTCAAAAAGATGGGAAGAGAAAATGGAAGTGTGTTTGTGGCTGTTTTGAATGTATGAACATTGTTGGTGTTCTTGAAAATTTGTTTGAACGTTCTTGAGGAATTGTTAGGAAAAGAGTCTTTGATTTCTTTTTTGGGTGTGGCGGAATTTGAAATGTGTTTTTGTGGAAATCCGTGCCCTCTTTCTGACTGACTCTGACAGACCATTAAATATCTGATACATGGAGTGGACGAAAATACCCTTGGCTGAAACTTGGAGAAAAAGTTGGACCACGACCAATAACAAAGTGACACATGGACAGGACAAAAATTGCACTAAAAGACTAAATAGATAAATAAAAAAAAACCAACTAAATAAATAAATAAATAAATAAAACGAAAATAATAAAAGAAATAATAATTATGACTAAATAAAAATAAAAAAAATGTCCCTTCGGAACCAAAAAATAAGGTATTTATAATACCTCTCTGCCGAAATTTCGTCTGAGACGACGGAATGATACGGCTTAAAAAACGCTAATAAAATTTTCAAAACTGGTCAAAAAATGGGGTATGACAATTATTATCTTAGGGTCAAAGTCAATATTAGGGTTATAAACATTGGATTCGATGCCAAACCAAAACAGTGTAGCAAACATGAGACACATAACTTATAACACATAAATACAATATAGAATGCCTTCCTCCTTTGACAACAAATCTGACCCGATCACTCGCGCTCTGTGCGACAACTTCGCAAGCAAAATCTTTGGCCTCCCCAAAGCTGTGATATCTCAACTCAGCGACGATGAAACATATGGCATGGTTGAGGCTGAGTTTTCTCGCCTCCCCCAAGTAGAGGTAAATCGCATCATCAAAGTCGAGGTAGATATCATATTAGCTCGCTTCGTATCCGTCCTTTCTCTCCTTTTCCCGAAGAAAGACAAACAAATAACTCCACCGCCGCCATTGATTGAAGACAAAAGCATATCTCCCGAGTTGAATTGGAGTTGGGTTGATATATGTTTTTGTGGTTCGTACTTTTCTCGATTTCTCTCTTTCCTATTGCCGTTCGTTGTGTTATTCCTCATCCTGTTCCTTTTTTCCTTAATTTAGGTCTCATTGGTATCTTTGGCGTTATATACGCCTACAACGGTTGGCACAAGGTTCACAGGCCGTTCTTAGAGTTTTACGGGCCTTAGACATAAAATAAGAAAAGAGCCCCTTACATAACACATCATAATTTTTTTTAGCTCATTATATTGTTGTGTTTTTATTAGCTTTTCATTTCGCTTTTTTATTTCGTTTTTCACTATCAAATAAATGTTTTTTTAGATAACATCTGAAAATAAATCAAATACTTTATATACACCAAAACAAATTAAAATACCGTAGAAGTAGAGAACAATAGCCATGTCATTCTCTTCTCCTCCGACCACACCATTCTCTTCTCTTCTTCCTCCTTCCCCATATATCCAAAAATTCTGCTTCCTGAAACTAAAATACATCTCAATTCTTATTATTGAAAGAAATGCATTTGTTCCAATCCCTCTAACAAAATCATCGCCAACAATTTCTTATTCTCATTGTTCTCTTATCTCTTGTTCTAATCAATAAATTATAGCTAAAAAACACAAATCTTTAACCCATTCATCAATTCCCCCAATTTTTTGTTCTTCAAAAATTTCAATTGAATACAATGAATATGGGGATAAATTGGAATAAATGGTATGGAAATTCCATTGTCAAAATAAATTGTATGGAAATTCCAGCAACCGCGAATTAAATTCCATTTATTCCAGCAACGATGGAAAGTGGAGCTGACGCGGTTGAATACGATGAGGCAGCAACGATGTAGGGACATGATAAACCAACAACGATGGAATTGCAAGAGCAAACAGAGTTGTTGGCTTACCAGATGTAGGATTGAAAGATGAAACCAATGGAATTGCAGGCTTCAACCCAAAAAAAAACCACATAACTAGTGTGTGTTCATAGAAGCTAGCACATCGAGTGTAGATGTAAGCAAAGGAACTGAAGGAGTAGCAGCTTTCAATTCAAAAGTGGATGTAACCATGGAATTTGAGGACGAACTTGCAGTGGTGGCCAGAATTGGGAAGAGTGAGGTTTCGTTATTGTTGTTCTTCAAACTTTACTTTATGTTGTTTTATGGGATTGTGTTTGATTGTGAATGATTTAAAAAGAAGATGAAGTTTCAGTTTAGATCTGAATTTCATATGTCATTTTTTCTGGGTTAGTTTGTGTTTGTTTGTTGTGGAAGATGAAGAACAAGAAGAAGAGGAGTGAATAATAGGGAAGAAGATGAGTAAATGTAACAACCAATGTAAAAATGACATGTGTATTGAATGAGTGAGTGAGTCTTAATGCATGAGAATTCAATAAAAAGAGGGATAATTTTCTTTTATTAGATAAACTTTCATTCCTTTTTTTCTATTAACATATTCATTATAGATTTTAATTTCCCTGCATCATTCCTTTTATGGTTGATAATTTTTGTGTTACTACCTTATTCCTTAAATTGGATTAAAAAGAAATGTATAAAAAACTTGAAGAAATAAAAAAAAAAAAAAAATTGTTAATGTATCTTGACAGTTGACACTAACAAATGTATTGGGTTTTCTATATTTTTTTTTTTTCTTTCAGCATGATATAAAATAAGTTTACGAAGAATTTTCATTTGATCAAGTAATAGGTGAAAAAGCATTGATGATTGAGGAAGTATTACATTATTGACTAACCAATATAGGAATATTATTTTCACTGACTCGAGTTTTGATTTGGAGCCCCGTAATCAAACTAGGAAAAAAAAATGTCATTTTTTATTTTATTTTTCAGTTAGATTAAATATTTTGTTTTCATTTATCTCCCCTTAAAAACTTGACTTCCTTTCATCATTTTTGATAGGTTAAGGGAGATTCAGTGCTACATCAAAAAAGACTAAAAGAAAAAGCAACTTTGACATTACCTCGTTGAATGGAGATTCCAACCTTCTTCTCTATAAGGACAACATTCCATCCCCTCCTCCTACATGGGATGGAAATTTCCACCCTCTTCTCTACAAGGACAACTATGTTCCAGCTCTTCCTTCTCCTCATCCGAATTAAATGTTGAAATTCAAATTGTATTAATATCAAGGTGTATCAAAATTGACTTCTTTAGAAAGTTATACACTAGATGATGGTTATTTTGAGTTTGGTCTTGTTGCTAGTTATTGAATTGCACTATTTTCCTTCATGAGGTTTTATCCTACTTCTTGGGTTTTGGTCTAGTACCCCCAAGATATATTTTGTATTTCTTTATTTATCAATAAATTTGTTAGGGTTTTGTAAATGATAGGTAGTGAATTTTGGGTGTCAACCTAATTAGGATGAAGTTTTTCATCTAATGTCCATGCACTCTAATTTCTGCAAGGTTGAACATGACTTCTTTGGAGGAGGAATGCAATAGACTTGTCATAGAATCAATAAACAAAATTTATGTGGACACATGGTTGAGTATCTTGTTACCATTGATCTTCACGATGCACATACTTAGTCATTTCCCTACAAGAGCATCAATGTCAGTGGCCACAAGTATGGCTTTGTTTTATACCTGGAATTGGCTAGATTATATGGTGTTCCCGTCGTGGCATTTTCCCTTAAGCGCAGAAGCATACATAATGAGTACACAATATCATAGATGTTGAGGCACTACAATTGGATTGTTCTGGCTTATCAAATGTCACCTGGGGCTCAACACATTATAGTGCTCCGTACGGTCATTAGGGTGGGGTTTTCATGCGCACTAGTTGAGCGCCTCACACTTGACATTAAAAATGTGTTCCGTGCGCTACCTAAACTATAAGACCTACATTAAGAAGGAGAGGGCATTGGTTGAATCTACATCTTGTTTATGAACCGGTAGGTACAAACTACAAACCCAGACACATAAAGTGGGAGGGACCAGCTACACACTTTATAACATGTATTGAATACTTTTCTATGATTATTTTTTATTTTGATAGAAAAAGTATTCCAATGATTATTGTGACACAAATAATAGTAGATAAAATTATTGTTAGATTTAATTCAAGTTAGTTTAGATGATTAGTGTTTTTAATCAAGGTTTGTTTGGTTAAAACACAAGATAATCAAGTAGGTTATTAGTTTGTTACATTTTAGCTTGTTTTTAGCAAAGTTAGTTAGGGCTTGTGAGATATCTTGTCACGCAAGCCAAGTACCTAAGCATCCTTGTATATAACCATCCTTGTATGTGTAATTCACATCTAATGAATTCACAATTTTACATATTTTAAATTTTCTCATTCTCTCTTCTTCTTATTCTCTCTAAATTCCTCAAAATCAAAATCCATAAATTCATAAGAACTCTAGCTTGCATTGCAAGCAATTGATTGTTGCGCTAACAATTATAAGATGCAAATAATTGCAAGTAACAATAATATTTGATTTCTCTTATAGTTTAAATTGATCATATTTTAGAAGATGAAAATTTTGATCAATCACGAGAAGATGAAATCAAACTCCACATTATGATTGACCTTGGAATAGGTAAGTGTAACAAGAGTATGTTGATACCGTTGAAACTGTCTTCTGCGGTGCAAGGAAATGGTGCGGCCTTGTCATCTAGTACAAAGATTACTCTACCAAATGAGCCATAGACTCGGACAACCAAATACAAGACTAATACTGACATATCGAAAACTGGACACACATTTAATCTTGGTGCTACATATCTAGATTGTGTATTATTATCTTTATTTCTTGTCATAGTAAGAATTTACCCAATTCCTTTTCATTATATCATGTCACCACTTTTGTGCTATAAATTAAATTATGTCTATTACTTCCTTAACTCCCGTAAACAGACACTTTTCCTGCATATGGAAACAAATATGTAGTTTTTTAGCACCTCTAAATGTTTAATTCTAATCATAAAATTGTGGCACAACTACCAACATGTGAAAAAGCACCTGAAGCTTCCTCTGCAGATATCAACGAAGTTGTGATTTAATCATATGATATGATATGTCTTCTATCTATTCTTTAGCATATGAATCAATTGGTTCAAAAAATTCATTTGTAGAATTGAGTCATACTTGGAACAGAGTTGCCATGTAGTGATATCATGGTACGAATGAATTTTATAACCACGTACGTTGCATTTATGTTTCCTTTGTAAATTATTTCGTTAAACATTGTTGTATTAGTTAAACCACTGTGCACGTAACTGATGTACCATATATAGTCAGTTTTATAAATCAAGTTATTGGATAAGGTTTGAGGAATTTAATTTCCATTTCACTTGTGACAACAAGAAACAGCAACTCTTGAAATATAGTGCCAAGGCCATAAACTTGCTGCTTCTAAAGCTTGAAATTATTCTTTTGCATCATATGCTTAATTTGTTGATAATTAATCCTCCCAATTAAAGAATCCGTGTAGAATTATAGAATAAACAACTAATCAAATCAATCAACTGCCACATCAAGTTTTCAGTAATTTAAAACATATTGTATCTTGCTGATAAAAAAAGGGACCAAGGAAAAAGAAATGCTAAGTTTACTAGGTGAGCAAAAATGCAAAACTTGGGTACAAGGACAGGTATATTGTGGGATCAAGGGTAGTTGAAAGTCAAATAAATGGACGAGCATCTCAATTCACAACAAAAATAAATGTACTTTGCATATTGCTCTTTTTTGTCCAAAAAAAAAGATCTAGTGATGGACACGTTAATCGGTCAAGTGTATGTTTGATTCCAATCATAGAGGGGTCAAAATTGATTATAGAGACGTAGAATTAACTCTAAAATATTTGGTTGTTTTTTGGTAGAATTGATTATGACTAAAAGTGTATATTTGGTTCCTTATAGTGAATGAATCTCCTATTTGATATTAATTTTTTCAATCACGGCCCTTTAAAATCAGACTTATTCTCAATGAAATTCGGTTTCAAATGGCAAATAAATGTCAAAACTTGTTCCATTTCCACTCTTTCACGTCTCTGCAGTCAAGAATTGTTTGAACTGAAAATTCCACTGTCTCTGAATCTGGATAACCCAATGACACATTCTAGTAAAGATAAACTACATCACTGTACATATCATTACCAGCACCGAAGATGATGACGTTGATGACTCGACATGAGGATTGTCTGCAATTGTCACCACACCATATGTTGTTCCATTTCAGGTCCTTTGAACCCTCTTCCGAGCTCATGAATTGTATATTCAAGGATCCTAGAGGAAGAGTCAACCATGCGGTGAACCACATAGTTTCCGACAATCACAAACATGAGGGATCGAGTTGTTACTAATTTTTAAAGCTTATCTAGCTAGTTTACTTTTCTTCCCTTGCAAGTAAAGTAATACTTAGCCTAGTCTTGTGTACCTAGATAGACTAAAATAGCAAAATGAGTAAAGAAGAGCATTCTATTTTATTTTTAAGGTGGCTCATCAATATGGTAACAAAGGGTATTTAGTCCCTGCTGCACTTACTGAGAGATAGACATGTATATCCCAAACATCACAATGTAAATCAATTAAACACCTCTAAAATTATCCTAGTCTGGTATTAGCTTGCTATTAACATACATATTTCAAGAATTCCTCTCATACATATTTTAAGAGCACTTCTAACACGACTTCCAACTAATTAGGCTCACATTCCATCTTCAAATAATGACATGCTTAATTGAGCTATACAAAGAAGAAACATAACTTTTTGCAGGGGATCACACAAAACCTAGTGTGACACTCACATATATTATCCTTGATCAAAAGATATGATTTCTCTGCTACTAAGTTAATGCACATTCAAGCAACATGTGAAATTACACCGTTATAAAAAGGGAAGTTTCTTGATATCTCAAATTCAGCAAAACTAAAGCAAGACTAAGATATTTCTGATTTTGGAAGTCATATAAGAATAAATCAAAATATGAAACATAAAATTTGATCCCTTACTATATTCTAGAAATTTATATTAAGGAAGTTAAAAAGCAGGGGGATAAAGTATACACGTTTATGATTGTACGTTTTATCCAAAAAGAAATAAAAGTTTGTTAAAAAACAAAAACATCTTACATTTCATAGCTCAAACATCAGAACACTTCAAGAATGCTAGAGAACAAGGCATCCCTGACGCAAGTAGTCAATTTTTCTCTTGCTAAACCCAACACGGGCTGGAGGAGCCGTTATCTTTCTCAATGACGGCCTTGAAGATACCATCAAAGAAACAACATCAGCATGGACTTTCTGACAACCATACAAACTAATCTTTCTCAGTTTTGTGCAGTTTTCTACTAAATGCTTCACTCCCTTCTTTGTGATATCATTACAATTTTTAAGTGACAATTTCAAAAGCTCACAACAACTCTTTGAGATCATATAAAGTGCTTCATCGTCAACTTTTGTCTGTGACAAGTTCAACACCTCCAATTTGGGAACTTCAAAGTTCAGTTTTAGCTTTACTATTGAACACTGAGATAAGTTCAAATGTCTAATATTACTACATATCCTTAAAAATTGAACAATACCTTCTTCAGATATGCGACAACAATGGCTCAAATCAAGCAGCTGCAAATTGGAGAAGATGGAAGCAAGCATGGTGATATATTCATCAAATAGCCATGGATTGTGTGCCAAACGAAGATACTTTAGTCGAGGGCAAGCAACAAAATCCATCAAAGATTTAGAACTCTCAAGACTCTTTTTCCCAATACATTTGTGTTCCATTTTGATCTCAATAAGTGAAGGGCAGTTCTTAAGGAGTGCAAAGAAAGCTGATTCTGTGAGCATTGAACAATGAGTCAAATTTATAGATTCCAAATCAACAAGAAACGAAGACATCTCCACAACATGATCATCATTCAGAAAAACAGCATTTTGAAGATCCAAGTGTTGGAAATGTTGACACTAAGAAAAGATTCCTGAATAGCTATAGGCGGTGCAACCTTGGAGAACAAGCCTCGTCAAAGGAAGACCTTCGTATGCAATAGAGGAGAGCAACTCATCTGAGATATTCAAAGATAACAAATCAAGAGAAGTCAAGTACTTCAAGCTCACCAAAGAGGAGATGAATTGTGAAGTGATATAAGTTGACTGCCTCCGGTATACACGTCCAAAAGTATTGGAATAGGATACAAACCTCGATGTTGGTCTCTCACGGAGGGCAGTAGCAATACCAACAAAGGTTATGTCAACACATCGCATCATGATGGCCTCTTCGAGCAGCTTACAGCTTTTAAACAAGTGGAGAATTGTGGTCTACTAGGCGAACTAAAATAATGGTGTCATTTTTAATCATATGTCAAAGTCTTGATGAAAAATTTAAGTCGTAAATTTATAAAAACAAAAATATAAAATGAAAAATCATTAATGTATAATAACATTCATATGGTTATATGTCTAACCACTCAAAATTAAAAACCACATCATTTTTCAACATACACATAAATCTCAAATTGCAACATACACATAAAGCTAAAGCTAAGAAACATCACAACAAACAACACAAAATAACACTACCAACTATTTTTCCCAAAGTTGGACACATTTCGTCGTAATAAACAACTAAATCTATTCTTTTTGTTGGTATGAATTAGTTTACAACTTGCTTGAAGCGATTAACAGAGTTATTTTAGTAACTTAAAAACCTTGATAAATGTCTGTTATTTTTAATTAAAGGAAATATTAATTTAATTAATATACTATTCATTTTAAATTAAAAAAAAAACTATTAGATAAATCACACACTATTGATATTTTCTCATTCTCGTGAATTAAATATTACTGTTAAAGTGGCACTACATGCATGAATCATCAATGTATCTTGGAAAGAATGCATATACCACTCTTTATTCATGTATTAAACATGAATATTAGAGTGATACATTTAAATCACAAACAATAGGCCAACTACATGCAAAAATAATTGAATGTATCTTGCATATAATGCATATCTCTAGTTCATCATGTATTAAAAATGATTCTTTGAGTCAGGCATGTCATACGGGAATAAATCTTATATATGTTAGAAGTATAAAGTGATTGTAAATTTTAACCCCTATTATAAATTACATAATTAACCACTTTGAAATTAGACGAGTAACATATTCATATTTATTTGACATCTTACTTGTTTTTATCTATTAACCATTTTTGCAAATGCACTAGTACAAAAATTTATTACCTCTCTAACCAATTAACAAATACACTTATAAAATATTTCATGCCACTATAAATATTTATAATTCTATATTTATGTATTACTAAAAGAAATTGGTGTCCCTTTATATATATATATATATATATATATATATATATATATATATATATATATATTAAATAACCTGTAATTAAAAATACTATTAAATAATACTTAATAGATTTAGATTTATTCGAATGTTCTGATCTCTTTATTTATTATTACGACTTTAGAGATGGTTTGAAAGTAAGTAAAAATAAATTTATTCATAACCCCACCACCGACAACTTAGATTTTTTAAAGTAAAACTACTTTACCTTGTAATAGAAAATGTTTCAATTAAATATTAAAAGAGACATGGCATCTTTATATATATATATATATATATATATATATATCAATTTTTTAAATCACAACATGAAAAAAAATCACGTTAAAAAAAATTGAAAGTTGTACCCCACAACACAACACTATCATACTAACAATTGATATTCTAAAAGAAATATTGCACAAACACAAATTTCAAGTAGTTATCCTCTGGCTCAATAGTAATTGTAGTAGTGATAACGAAGGTACTTAACAATGTTCACTAAACAATTTATTAGTTAACGAAGGTACTTTTTAGGTGAATGTTAAACAAGTGTCTTACTGCATTGTTTAAGAAACAAAAAGAAGTCGATTTGTGTTGGAATATCGAATATGACATTGAAAAAAATTCAGTTTTTATTTTCAAAGAAAATGTTGTGTTGTTTGACTTCTTAACCAATAAAGCGGTCTTGTGAATTGATACGCATTTGTGACTACAACGAGTAGTACATGGCTCAAAGAACATCTCCAAATAAATCTACAAAATTGAATAAAAGAAATTAGCATCGAGTCCTGACAGAGTATGACCAGACATCACAATGATCTTCTTACTGAGCAAGAAAACATTTCGGAGAGTTCACCATTGCAAGGGAGATCAGAAGGGAGTTCGCCATTGCAAGAAAACATTTGTATAATTTAATAGACAACAAAGGACTACTCATAGTAGCAGAATAACTTGAATGCTCTTGCGCTAATGTAAAAAATATAATGCATCCATGTTCATTTACAAAATACTTAAATTGAGATGCAAAATATACATGTGCATCTGAATTAAGCATTTGTTTCATTACACTACTGTTCAGGACCTAAAGAAACTCCTACTAAATCGATACAAGACTCAAAGAAACTCTTACTATATAATAGTACACAGTTCTTTCCAACTATTTTTCACATAGCACAGTTCGTATCATTTTTCACACACTAAATCAATTCGGTTAATTAATTAAGGGTCGTACTAACTCCCTACCCAAATTCATGTAACAACATATGGCTGGTAGTAGCAATGAATTGAGGTTTGCTGGGATTTGTCGGAAAATTTGCAAGACTAAGCTTTAAAATTGCATGGGTGTATGACTATGCTTTAAGTGTTATGTTTAATGTTTTGCTACTTGCTTTTAACTTTGCATGGATGTGACACTAGATTTTGTGTGAACGCCTGCAAAAAAGTATGTTTCTTGTTTGTATAGCTCGATTAAGTATGTCATTATATGAAGATGGAGTGTGAGCCTTAGATGGAAGTTGTATTGGAAGTATTCTTGAAATAATGTATGACAGGAATTCTTGAAATATGAAAGTTAACAGCAAGCTAATACCAGACAGAAGGTATTTAATTGATCTACACTGTGATGTTTCGGATATACATGTCTATCTCTCAGTAAGTGCAGCAGGGACTGAATACCCTTTGTTACCATATCTTTTGAACATGTCTATCTCTCATTTGTTAGATTCAATCCTTGGTGGCACAAGTGAATCACAACATCCAAAACAAACAAACAAAGGTGGAACTTTCTCATAATCATCTATTCCACAACATCTTGTATGCTTTCACACTTCAAAAATATCACAAGCCACCATTCTCTCTCCATCACCATCTTGTATGCGGCGCAGTGTGCATGCGAACATTTGATATACTTGGGATTCTTGATTTTGAGTAGTTTGAATCAAAATTAATTTTGAATGTATAATTATTAAAATGGATACTAATATCTATTTTTAAAAAATAAAACAATGGATATTGTATTAAAACATTTTTTGTGTTAATATTGATTGCTTAACAAATTCTATACAACATTACCTCAAAAATAATAAAAACAAAATAATATCTATTCAAACGTTTTTTTTCGAGAATCCGTCAAAAAAATAAAAATAACAATTTGGTAAAATAAAAAACAATCAAATATTTATTTTATTCCCTTTTTGTCATATGATAATCAGTGGTGCGACGAGATCTCTAAACTCTGCACCATCTCCGATCTGTTGACACCTTCATCTTCGTTTGTCTTTGTTTTGGTTCAAAGCTTCCTCCCTCCCTGCCGTGTTTTCTCCGCACCATGCTTGATGGTTCGTAAGGTTCGATTCCTTGAAGATCTGTTGTATCTTGGTGCTCTATACACCAGATCTGATCTTTGTTGTCGCTTTGTCGTCGGTTGTGTGTTTTGTGTTTTTGGTATACAACGTCTCTGATCGTTGTTTTGTGCTTTTTTTGTTCCGTTTGTTCAGTTGATATCTTAGTGTTTATTTTGTTGTTCGATATGAGATTGGGTGATTTAAACTTGTACTCATTTTTGCAGCGGTTGCGTGTTTGTGACTCAAAAACCCGAAAGGGTTTGGTTCTGTTAACCCGAAAGGGTCTGGTTACTAATGTATTGGACTCATCCCTCGATCAGAGTTCTTACATATACGTTTGAATTTTGTTTGGTGGCATGACTTCTTTGACTCTGATGTTTCCAGATTTGTTGAGATCTACAGGTTTTAAGTCGTCTTGCCTGCTAAACATTGACACTTTATGCTCGAAAGAGCTTTATGCTTGCTGCTTTGTTCAGGAAACTGTTGACACTTGGATTTTGATACCGTGTTGGCGGTCGATCCATTCGCCGAAATTAAACCTTAATTGTTCTCTGCAGAAGTTTACTTGTCATATTTTTTGTAACTTGGTTTCGTGCCCGTACGCGGTTTCGCTGGGTTGCGCCTAGGATAGATAAGGTTGATCACTATATTTTGATTTATAACGTTGTATCCTTGTCTGTGTTTCTGGGTCAGATCTAATGTCCCCCCAGTCTTTGTATCTCGTTCTTTTTATTTAATATTATCTTCCTTTTGTCTAAAAATATATATGATAATTGGTGGGTTTTAAGAGCTCAATTTGAACTTCTTCTCTAACCTAGAGAGAGTGTTGTAAGTTTGTTGTTGCCTGAAACAAGGTCGAGAAAGAAGGAAAAAAAAATGAAAACCGAGAAAGAAGCCATGGGTAATTAGTGAAAATGGTAAAGAAATCACGAGTAATTGGGAAAAATACATTTGTCACTAAAAATCAAATTTCTAAAGCGCTTTAAGTTTCCGCATAAGCTCTAATTTCTAGCTTTGAGAAAATTTAAGTTGGGGGAAAATTGCGTTTAAGAGATTCAAGTTTGTTGTTGTCCAAACATCAAAGGAAATTGGAAAGTCAAACTCACATTTGGGGCATCAAAACGCTAAACCAAACAAAGTTTATATAAATAGTGTCCACCTATAATGGCAAAAAAATAATCTTATATCACCTATTAAAGACCAAACCAAACATAGTTTATATTAATAGAGAAAATTAATGATATTTTATGAAAATTTACTCTAAGTAATAGCGTCCACCTTTAAATCGAGTTCATGCTAAACAATCTTATATTATTTATGAAAAATAGAAACACATAAGTAACTGAAGTTGAAACAACAAAATAGTAAAGGATTCAACAATAAAATAATTTAAACTTGTGTCATAAACATGTCAATAAAGAATACAAATCTTGAAATTCATTACTTTGATTTACTTGACAGTGTCTCTTTTGACGAGTCAGGCCTTCCAAATCCTTCAATGTCACACTCATTCTTTCTCACCATACTTTGAATGAAGATGAACATAGACCATGTAAATTTTATCATATTTGTAAGCTAAACCATCACCTATTAGGCCAGATTTATTTTCATGAAAGGATATGAATAATATAAAACAAAGAGGTTAAAAATATAAACTAATAGAGATTAATGATATGCAAAAGAGGTGAGATAAATCACCTTCTTTATATGCAGATTTTGTAAGGGCAACTTAAGAAGTTCAATGAATCTTAGATTGAATAGTAGGTTTGAAATCCGATTTCGGTGTTTTCCTCTCCAGATATTTTGTTCAAACTATTATTGTAAAACATACTATTTTTGTAAAAAAGAAAAAAAAAATTGTTTATGCATGAAGAGTGAGTAATATGAATTCCACAAGAGTTCTAACGTATTGAAACTTATTGGATATTTTCCCCTTAACAATGGTCTTGTTTGTTTGGTGGCAAATGAATGTTTATGGAAGAAGGCAAATCATCGTACCAAAACAAATTATGTACACGATACAAATTTTGAGTTTTTCGCATGAATGTTTTGAATCACAAAATCTTTTTCATATAATAGTTCAAATTTGACATAAATCTGTTGACTTACACTCGGTGGTAATAAATCTAATCTCTTACTACATATATTTGATTTTATCACCATTGAGTCTTGTCTCGGATCATTAGTGGTGTCTCCAAATAGTTGATGATTTAAAATTGAGTAAAGTAATTATATTTTCCAATGATTGTTTGAAATTTCTTTTCTTCTCGTTTAATAGATTATGTTGTTCAATTTGCTAGTAGAGTTTTGCAATGAAGTTTTCTATGAGCTTACTTAAGCTGCAAAAACTATTGGGTCTGGTACACGGGAGGGATTAACCTCAGCCTAGTTTAGTCGTTGTTCTTTGTTGATTTGTTCTCGTTATAAAAGATGTTGACTTTCGAAGAAAAAAAACTTTATACATTGTAATTGAAAATACTATTAAATATTATTTATTAGATTTAGATTTATTCGAACATTGTGATCTCTTTATTTATTACCACGACTTAAGAGATGATTTGAAAGGTTAGAAAAATTGGCATGTGAGGAGTAAAATTCATCAAATTTATGCAAAGGAAAAAACATTCATAAGTAAAACAAAATTTATTTATAACCCACCACCGACAATGTAACATCCCGCTCATTAGCTATGGTAGTTTTATCAATCGAATGTATCAGAGGATGAATGTCCATACACGATAAATATAACAAAGAATATTATTATGCAATGTCAGACAAGCAGGTTCAATATCAGTATCAAGTTAAGCATGTTTAAGACAAAGAGAATTTTGGTTTGCACATAAGGAGTATATAAGTAATTCTTATGCTAAATATTTCATTATCCTTTGAAGTTTCTCTCTCTAAGATTAAGAAAATTAGATTTCCCTCTCCCTTCTCTCTAGAATGAGAATGTCGCCCCTCCCTCCCTCTTTTAATCCTTTAATCCTCTCCAACTCCTTCCATCAAGAATTCATGTTTTTTGTTGGCTCTATCTTGCTCCTAGAAGATATTGTTAACAAGACTTAAGCATTGGCTCCATTCCTTTTCTTTGAGACAAGATTTGAAGCTAGGGTTGAGTTGCATGTTGTAATTAAGACTTGAAGTGTGGTAGCTTTTTGAAATTCTAAGGTGAGTTCTCTAGTTAGCTCTTGACCTTGGGTTGTATGTGTGTTGGTGTGAGATTACTCATTTTGCTAGTTTATGAATTTAGGGATTGTGAAACCCTTTGTGCCACAAATTGTCCAAACTAGGTTAATGTTGCCATGTATATTAAATTATACTGTTTTTATGCTTTCTGGACATATTTTGTGCATTAAAGGATTTGAATTTGAGGTTTTTGGATCAAAACACGTTTTCTGCATTTCTAGAACTGATGAAACTCGCTATAAGCGAGTAAACTCCGGGGGAAACTCGCCTATGGCGAGTTTGGAAGTCTTTGAAAAGTTGTTGGCTCGTCCTTTGGTCTAGTAATGTCGTTCAAGGCCATTTCTTGCGGTCATTTACAACTTATAAACCCCTCAAACATCAAGTGTCGAATGTACAAGCAATACCTAAGATCTTTTAAGAGGAATGCATGCGTAACATTAACATGGTTCGGTGATAAAAGGTACATGAGAGTATATGATACGAATTATGCCGGGTAGTAACCTAATTTCTAAGTAATGGGAAAACTTGTAGAGCTTCGACTTAGATAGTCGGGAATAACCATGCTACCATGTAACCTAAGCACATTAGGTCTAAGTTATGTATGAACAAGAGCAAGCACGAAGTGATTTACCGCTATACGGGTAAGTTAGGGACTCGTGGTAATCATTCAAGTAAGTATAGAATATAAGTCCCTTATGTATGAATAACCTATGTAATATGAACATGTCGTGTCTTTCGTTATCCACGCCAGGGGGATACGAGAGGTTCACGTTAGGGGGATGGGATACGCTCCGTAAGGTAGGCCCACACGACATTAAGAGGAGTCCGATGTTAACTTCCCATAGGAATTTCACCGGTTATGTCATGGGATTATATTTCGGGGTTACTCCACTCGGGATTAATCCGTAAAACGAATCAAGATGATTATGTATGTTCAACGCTAACCTCTATTATGATATGAATAATTCATGCAACAGGTATATGATAGGATTATGTTATGACACAGATATGTATATGCTCCTGCAACAAGTTTATGACGACACACTGTTGACGATATTAGTTTTCCCCGATCTTTCAGTCGGGAATATGTTATATACATGATATGATTAAGTCATGATATTGACGGTTTTCAGACGTAGCGGTCTTAGTTTCCCCTGACCGCCATGGTATGCAGAGCATCATTTAGCAAGACTTATAGATTAAGATTATGTAGAAGCTTACGACGACCTTAGTTATGCACGATCATCTAGATATGTAAGATTTCACACACGTATAATCAACCGATTGGTTGTATTGTAGACACGTGGTGACCATAGGTTCCCCGAGGTTGCTTATAGCCTAGGATAAGGTGGAACTCACTGAGACACCATGTCTAATCCCAATCCTTATTTGTTTCAGATCAGCAGAGGTTTTGTGGCAAAAGGCAATTGGCAAGAAGCCGAATGAATTATCATCAAGTACACGTCTGTATAAGTCGAAGAATATTGCTATGCATTCAAGTGGTTACCAGAAGTATGTATAGGATTTCTAGGATTGATGTATTAGATGTACGAACTTGTATATATGTTATATTCATTTGAGGCTGTTATGTTGTAAATTTTAATGTATTCAGTACGAAGATAATGCACATGCTAAACATTTTAGATACGTTTAATATGAGTGTTACAGACAACTTAGATTTTCAAGTAAAATTGCTTTAGTTTGTAACAAAAAATGTTTCAATTAAATATTAAAATAGTATATGTATATATATATATATATATATATGTGTGTGTGTGTGTGAATATCAATGTTTTAAATCACAACAGAGTATTAAAATAGTATAACATACATACATATATATTTGTGTGTGAATATCAATGTTTTAAATGATCAATTTGTTACAAACCTCAAACTTAAAGGACTTATGTATGACCAAAATAACTTAAATGATCAATCGATTACGAACCTCAAACTTAAAAGACCATCGATGTAATTTAACCTATTCTAAAAGAAATATTGTACAAACACAAATTTCAACTAGCTGTCCTCTAGCTCAATAGTAATTGTAGTAGTGATAAACACAATAGATAACGATTGTACTTAACAATGTTCACTAAACAGTTTATAGTTATGCCCGAATAGAAACCTTGCTAAGAAGTGTTGAATCATTCAACGAAAGACTTTTTGGATGAATGCTTAACAGTTTAAGGAACAAAAAGAAGTCAATTTGTGTGGGAATATGACATTGAAAAAATTTCAGTTTTTGTTTTCAAAGAAAATGTTATTATTTGATTTTTTTAACCAATGTCTTTAGAATTCTCGTTAGCAAAACCTTATTTACGATAATGAGAAACTATAATAAGAAACTGTGTATGTGTTGTCCAAAGAATTCCCTTAAAACCAAAAGTCTGCTAGATTTTCCACATGGCTGTGCATTTGAAGCTTCAATTGCTTTCCTTGCTACAACTTCATGAGGAAACATGCGCTTTATTGTGTTCCAAAGAACGGTGTTCAAACTGTAAGATTCTCCATCTCTAAAAAAAAATGTTCAGAAATAATTGAAAGACTACAATGCATATTCATGGAACAAAAATTGGTTTGAATATGTACTTTTGTAAATCAATTGTTTTGTGAATACCTTATCCATTGCCTGCATATATGGCACCTTCAGCCAAACCTAGATATACAAGATTGCAAACATCTTTTGGTATGTGAATTATTCAAATCATATTTTTCTAACCACTTTTTCTTTTTTATTTTTGTCACCACTCTCTTTCACCGTGTGATTATGATGGAGGAGACCATATTTTTCTAACCAATTTATCTTTTATATTTTTGTTTTTGTCACCACCTTCACTTAGAAATTGTGGTTGAACCTAACACTACCTCACAAAACCGGCTTGTGAGGTAATGATTGCCTCCATTTATAAATATATTATTATGCATTTTCTGACCGATGTGAAACTCATAACACTCTCTTTCACTATCTGATTATGATGGAGGAGACCATAATGATTTATTGAAAAACAATTCAAAAATCATAAAACTGGAGGAATAATAAGGGAGGAGAAGATAGAGAAGTGTGAAAATGGTGTAATTTGATTTTTAGTTAATGAGAGAGATTAAAAAATTTGTGATTATTTTGTGAGAACAAAAGAGAGAAGAGAGTGAGAATGGCGAGTTGCTCATTTATGGTATCTGTACATTCACTCTGTCTGCTCTTATTTCTACTTACATTGCTTCTTTTTTTTCCTGAATTATTTTAGATCATAATTTTTTTTATAACATTTGCATCGTAACTTTAATCCTTAACTAAATTTTGACTATAACCATGAGGGATTTCTATTAAAAAAATTAGTTAATCGATTCTATAATTATTTTTAAAAAGTTTAGGATACCACTTTGGTCCCTTTACTTTAAAGCCGATCAATTTAATCCATTTGCTTATTTTAAAAGTTTAGTTTGGTCCATTAACTTTGAAACTAGTCAATTTAGTCATTTAATTTAAGGTTAAATATGTTTTTGGTCCTTATAAATATACCAACTTTTCATTTTAATTACTTTAAAATTTTCCTTCAACTTTTAGTCCCTCAAAATTTTTCCATCTTCATTTTTGGTCCCTCCCTTAAAGTAAACTCATATGTATAATTCATATTTTTGAATAAATTTTTTCAGAAAACTCATAATATTATAAGCATCTCTCCCAAAAAAAATTAGATTTGTTTAACAAAACATGAATTTAATATGAATTTTTATATTTTTGATGGTTTAAAATTCATATTAAATTTATATTTTGCTAAAAAATTCTAATATTTTTTGGGAAAAGGTTTTACAATATTCTACACCTTTCTGCACAATTTTATTAAAAAATACTAAAATTAATTTTAAAATAGGGACCAAAAGTAATGATTGAAAATTTTATAGGGACTAAAAATTGAAGGAAAATTTTAGAAGGACTAAAACGAAAAGTTGGTATATTTATAAGTACCAAAAACATATTTATCCCATTAATTTATGTAAGTTAATGTAATTTCGTCACTTAATAGATGTATATGATGGTATATTTTCTTAAGGAGAGGTGCTATATACATCGAACCTCTTTATCCCGAAAACGTCCCGAAGCTTGTTTTCACGTTTAAACAAAATGACAAAATCATTTTCTTATTTATTTTAATCTGGAATTTGGCAGAAAAATCAGTGGGATAGTGGTAAGTCGTGAAGCTTCACGAGATCGGTTCTCACGATACATAGCATTATTGTTTCTTAAGTTAATGCACCAAGTTACGTTAAATTGCATAACTTAAGGGACCAGTTAAAGGATCAAATTGATCGGTTTTAAAGTTAATGGACTAAACTGAACTTTAAAATAAATTAAGGTATCAATGTGCTTTTAATAATTTCAAAGGTCTTATAGAGAAATGAGAGTGATATTGAATCAAAGCTTTGAGATTTGATTGAGGAACTGTGTTCACTTCATCGAAGTTGAATGAACTATGTTCATCAACTCATAGAATTCACTTCGTCGTACTTTGACATTTTGAAGCTTGTTGCAGTAGAATGAAGTAGCTAGAGAAAGAATAGAAGAACTATTATAAATATGGTGAGATGCGTCGTGGTAAAGACCATAAAGATGCCTATGAGTTTGGGGCTGAAATATTAAATGTAGAAAAGACCCTCAAATATATTAGTAATTCCCTCAAAAAAAATATATTAGTAATTCCCTCAAAAAAAATATATTAGTAATTCCTTTTGTTCGTGGTTAAAAAATGTCTCAAAGTAAAAAAAAAATTGAAAAATTACACATATTAATAAAATATAGTTGGTCCCTCAAAAAAAATTATAGTTGGTCTTATTTATTCTATGCAATCACAATGAAAAATTAGATCTATATTGCCTATGTTACCTTCTATAACTACAAATTTAGTCATTGAAAATATAAAAGTTAATTTAAATAAGTTTCAACAAATAAGGAATTGTTCAGAAGAACTTGAATTCAATTTTTATATAGAATAATTGTTGATCGAATTTTACTTACTTCACAACTTAACATCGAATTGTAGAGGCGCTCTTCCCCTTGAGAATCGAAAGGTTATGTTCTAATACGACCGGTAAATATTGGATAAGTTGTTAATTTCATTAACTATATTTTGTTGTAAAGAATATAATTAATTTTGCTTATACTTTATTCTAAAATAGGAGCATATACCTAATAAATTTAGGAAATTTTACCCCACATCCCTACATTTATACATTGATCCTAATATTTGACACAAAGTACCAAATCTACCCATTTATATACAATAAGCTCAATCACTCTAGCACTTGTTCACCCAGACCTCATTTTTCTGGAAAACGTTTCCAACATACAATAAGCAGAACCCTTCTGATCCAAAAACAATTCAATTGGGTTTTTCTTTTACCAAGATCGACTCTTGCAAGTTGCTACTAGAATGTTATTGTTATCGGAATCAATTCTTCATAGGGTTGTGTTTGTTCTCTTAATTGTTTAGCGGAATCATTGAAGATTTACTCGTAATCATTTTCAAATGGATACTCGACACATCGAAACAATTTAATTTGGCTGGAAATATCCTCAAGAGGGATGGGTCAAACTCAATTGTTATGGGACATTCAAAGAAAATGGAGATTGTTTGGGATGTGGAAGCCTGCTTCAGGATGCTATTGATAAATGGATCGAAGGTTTTGTCCGCAAGATTGGCGCTTATGATATTCTTCATGCAGAAATGTGGGGTATGTACCTTGGTCTAGAGTTGGCTTGAAGGGACAACATTTCTCAACTTTGCATTGAAAGTGATTCAAAGTTGCTTATTGACATGGTAACAAATAATTGCAATATGAATGAGATATCTCATGTGCTCATTCGGCGTAGTCAAAATATTTTGATTCGTAATTGGTGCATTCAGGTTCATCACACTTTGAAAAAAAAGCAACAAAAGTGCTGATTGGCTTGCCAACTTCAGCCTTACCATGAATTCTTGGAATTTTATTCTTTTGGAGACCACTCCTTGTGAGCTCAATAGTCTCCTCTTTGATGACATCTCTGCAGCTTGCATGCCAAAAAATGTTCGTTTAATTGTTTAGTTTTCTCTTTTGGGCTTCAACCCTCTCCCTTGTACAAAAATAAATTGTTGGAACACGTGTGGAAATTGAGAGTTAAAAGACTAAACACAAAGTTTCATGTTGAGTAGAACTAGTGTGATGTGAATTGAATAAAAGTAGAAGTCTCACATTGGATTGATCACGTACATTAGTGGTGTGTTTATATATATATATATATATATATATATATATATATATATCATTCGAAATTGTTAAATTACACATTAGAAAGTGCTTTCCTAATCACTAAATTTTGTTAAAATATTTTGTAACATAATTTGAATCATTTGTGCACAATATGGAATATATGAATTACTTGTTCCCAAAGTTTCTTACTTGTTAGTTGTGATTTTATATATATATATATATATATATATATATATATATATATATATATATATATACACGCGGCATCTATGTGTAATTGTTTTTTTTCCTTTTATTTGGAACATCTATCCAAATATATACGGAACAATTACATGAGTTGTTTTTCTATTCATTTTTTTTTTCCGTCCATTCAAAATTAAAAGTGTTTTTAAAACCATATATTTTTTCTAGATATAATATTTAGAATTTTCAAAAAACTATCTACTGTGCATAATTAGTTGCACAATGAATTTGTTTTATTCTGAAACCTTGTGGTTGATAATTTATCTTGCATAATTTTTAAACAATGTCACAAAACATTTTAAAGAAAATGACTTGATTGTGACTCAATTTTCTATAGAAACTTCGGTGAAGGAATTTTTTTTTCAAAATCAACCACCAATAAATTTTTTGATATTTGGCAACACCATAATGAATTCTTAAGAAATCTAGATGAAGAAAATAATATTATTTTTCTTAAAGAAAAGATAATGTGTAGTCACAGTAGAGTGTAATAGAAAATACTAGTACTGTACTACAGTTGAGTGGCAGAAAAGATGAGAGAGAATGAATGAACTAAAGTGGAAACAAGAAACCCCACCTTTCATCCCACTATCCATTTTTTTTATCCCTTTCTCTGCACTACTTGAACAGTATATAGGTTGGATTGTGTGTGAGTGTGGTAATGGTCTCTTTCAGTTTGAGGGGTTGATTGATTTTGTTATAAGGAATTGTAGAAACAAGTAAGAAATACAATTCTAGTTTTGTTTCTCTTATATTTTGTTTATGACTCTGCTAAAGAAAATTCCCTTGCTTGCTGGGAAAAGAAAAAGTTGATTTTTGCTTACCTTTGTTTTGATTTCTTTTGGAAAACAGTGCTTTTGCCAGATTTGTGTGGTTATTAAGATCTTCAATCGCTTTCTTTTCTCTGACTCTAATGAAGACAGTGACACTGCTTTCTCTCTCACTCTCATATTTTGCTTTTAATACTTCTTCTATTCACTGATTTTTTTCATATGACCCTTCATCTCAACTCTTCTCCTTTCCTTTCCCCTTTAACCATCTCTTAAAATTTAATTTGGACCGTTTCTTATTTGATTTGATTTAACATATTTACTCTCATCACTCATTTGGTCTTTTAGTTTATATTTTCTTTACCTTTTTATTTATCCAATCATGTTGTTCTCACTTCTTTTCAGCAGTTCTGTTGAAGCTTTGGATTCATGACTTTATGAGAATGGTAAATCTCTACTTAATTAAGATGCACTTGATTTGATTTGCATAATTTGTTATTTAGATTATAAAACATAAGTTGACTTTTTAATTTGATTTAAATTATGATATGATTGTTATTTGGCTTAACCATGTTCATAATTTAGGGTTAGTAGATGCATGTATTTCTTGAATAGCACATGGTAATAAAGGGGTTAGGATTCCTCCTTTGGTGAAGGGAGATGTTAGTGAAAAAATCTCATGATTTTGTTCTGAAGGTAGTTTTTAAGATTTAGGGTTAGGGTTTTTTGTTTGAATGCTTTTTCAAGTCTTTTTTTTAATGTTGGTAGATACTTTTTCAATGATATTTTCTTAGATCTGTTTAATTTTGAATTGAAATTCTGGGTTTGGAATATTATTATTGAAGACTATTATTAATTAATTATTAGGAATAGATGAAGAGAGCTTCCTTCAGTCCACTCATGGAAGGGTAAGGGGTTTGAATTACCTGCTGACTCATTGATTCAAACACAATAGACAATTATGGTTATGCTATTGTGAATGTGTGAATGATGCAGGAGGTAAATTTCTTCCTTTTCTTCTCTTTGCTTGGACTGAAGGGAGCTCCCTTTTTCTCTTTATAATATTATTACTATCTTCTTATATATCTTCCTTAATTTGAGTTTCTCCTTTTCCTTTTTCAATAATAACATTTCATGCATACATGCTACCAAGTGGTCTTTTGGTTAGAGGTTTATGCCTCAATCTTTAGGTCCTTGGTTCAAGGATGGGTAATGAAGGAGCTTGAAGAATGAAAAAAAATAAAAAAAATCATGCATATGCCAAATTTTTGTTAACAATTATGTTGAATTTTATTAAGATCCTAGTGGATTGAAAGATTAACAATTTAAATCGTATGTAATGATTTTAAGGGTGTAATTGTTGGTGTAATTATAATATATGTAGAACAGTTTTGTATCTAAACTTTGGTGTATTACTCCATCTTCTCCATTTAACTAGAGTTCATGATTGAGACTCCTCTCAAACACTCTGGAAAAGTTGTGTATTAATGATGAGTAAAAATTTATTAAGAATTAATTATAATTTTTTTTGAAGGGATTTGATTATAAAATTATTGTCATGTGATGTAATGACTTTTATCATGTTGGTCTTTTCCGGTAATATATTTTTTTTTGACGTAATGTATATTTTGTTTGCAATTTGAGTTACATCCCCCACAGATTAAAATTTGGAGCACGATGATCCCTAACTATATGTATTAGCCAAAGTGTGTGTAACCTTACATATCAAAAACAAACATGTATATAAGTTAGGTTGATATTCCCTCTCCCTCTCTGCAATTGTTGTCATCTTGTGTGTAGGTGATGTAGCGAGGTTAGACCAATGATTAATTTGGTGGTACGTAATATTTTATATTTCTAGCTAGTGAATGGTGTTGTTTTTGCATGATTACTTAGTAGACATTGCAAAAAGGTATTACAAGCACAATCAATGAGGATGAGCTAATGTTTCTGGCAGGGGTAGCTAGCTAGCTAGATCCTTGCTTGTGTTCAAGACCAGGAGTGTATTCACACTAACATATTTGATATGAATTTATTTTTAAAAGCATTTATTTTTAATTTTATTTTATAACTCATCTCATATTTTCACTTAAAATCTCGTTTCTATTTATCTCATTGTCAACTCTATTATCTGTGATCCTTTTAAAAACTCTAATATTGCAGTCGAGCAATTTGAAACCATGGTATTGTGTGCGAATTATTTTCTTAATTGGTAAAGTACATACATGTTAGTCTTGCGAAATGTTATGAAATGGAGTATTTTGCATGTGTGTGGGAAATTCATTCATGTAAAGTTTGCTTAATTAATGTCACACTCTCTTTTGACATTCTTTGCTAATAACCAATCACGGAGTCAAAGTTGAACAAAACTCCTAATTTTTTTTATTTTGTACATACACGTAATAGTGCAACAGTACCTCAAACATGTGAGGGGGCTTGGAAAAAAATGTATACTTTTACATCCATTCATTCATAATCCTTTCGAGCTAGTATTTCAGATCATCCAATAAGGTAGATAAACTTAAAAATTCTATGTTATTTACTATAGTAGGAAACAGTCACATTGTATTGTTTATATGTTCAACAAATTTTAAACTCAATCATGCATGTATAATGTGTTGGGGGTGTTGATTTGAATCTATAATTCTTCCATTTTTAATACTTAATGTTCGAGACTCTCACTATTATACAATATAAAGAAGAACTTAACATTATAAATACCAAAGAAACTATATGATATTAATATTTAGTAAAAAAAGAAAACTATGATCTTAATATGTGAAGGATGCACACTTGTCGAATTAGACGTGTCGCGGTGTTGGAGACATATCGTATTCGACATCAGACACGACACTGACATTAACACATAATTAATTACTTTGAGTTATATGAATTTTTCAAATTATTAATTGTGTTAATGTATTACTGTCTATGTCGTGTCTTGTGTCTATATCCGAATTTCATAAATCTTAATATTGATCTTAAATTTCCCTAGTACTATATTTCTTTATTTCCTACTGATGAAAAAGGCTGATATTAATATATGTGACACTCAGATTGGGGGATTTGTTGGTTCTGAAGTCATACTTAGATTAGAACTATGGGTGACAGCATTGATTATTGTGTAGTGGTGGTGCATGCAGTGCGTGTGTATGTCGGTTACTTTATTCCAAAACAGCAAATAAAAGCAAAACTTGTGCCAGATGAATATACACAAACTTGTTTACACGCACGCACGCTTTAATTTAATTTCTTCGATGTATGAAAATGGTGCTATTGATATGCTTGCTTGCTTACTATGTTGCCTGTTCATTGCAATTCACAACACATTTTTCGTTGTTTGAGTTTGATGTGTCGTTATCATCAGGTACGTGTTTTTCACCATCATGTAATGGTGAGGTTTAGCATGGGAAATGGAAGTTGTTTCCCACCATAGGAAAGTCTTTTTTGTCCATTGGATTAAATGAGAAACACAATCTTATCATGGTCTGTCATCACTTTATTATTTATTCACTTTATCTTCCGGTACAACTCTCTCTATCATTTATTCTTCCACCACGGTTCCATTGATGTTGTTAATCTCATTGCTATTCTCAGTTTCTTATCCCACCATCATCCATACATCAAGATTTAATTTTTACAGACCTGTTGAGCAACCACACAACAATTAAATATCCTTGAATAAAAAACAGGAGAGAACTCAAGAGTGAAGGGAGAAGGGGATAACTTGTGTTAATCTAAGCTGAAATTGAACCTTTGCTCTGAAAAGGTAAAACTGAACTTGTTCATTTTTCTGCATATTACGAATTGCGATTTTCGTTAAGGAACAAAAACAAAAATCAATTGGCAATTTAGAGAAAAACAGTGACCCATTTGTCACAGAAACTTGAATTAAATAAATATAGAAAGAGAGAATAAAATATTGAGAGCACTTTGTGTGATTCAAGTTGTTGCAATGGTAGCCATGGTATGTTTGATCTTGAAACTTAGGCAGCTGGTGGTGGGTGGGTGAGTTATGAAGAAGAGAGAGAAAAAATCTGATGTTGGAAGTCTATAATAAAACAATACTCTCTATTTAATCTAATGGTCAAAAATGAGTTTCCTATGATGGGAAACAACTCCCCTTTCCCATGCTAAACCTCAGCTCATGTAATAAGCTATCTAATTCTTAGAAACACTAGGTAATGAATAATACCAACTTCTTTATAAAGAAAAATTTAGGTCATTTATCAAAGGCATAAATATATAGAAAATCTTATGTTGGAAAATTGTGTATTTAACTTTTTAGATGTTTAAATATTATTGTTTTTAATATAAAATGGTTACTTTTAGCTTATGAGTGTTTTTAGGGTATTTGTTAATAAGTTTTTTCAATAAAATATAAACAAAAATGTTAAAAATTAAATGTTTGTGATCCAAAAAAAATTAATATATTAAACATTTGATTTTCTTAGATCATTTTTGTTTACATTGTTACTGAAGAAGTAAAATAATAAAAATTAGATATATAGTTTGTATTTGGACACATGAGAATAAATTATTGGAGCGTGTATGAAAATTGAGTAATCATATTTGAACAACTATTTATAACTTTTTTTTTCTCCCTTCTAATTGAGAGAGAATAAGAGCATAATATGAGTATGAGAGAAATAATTGTCAAAAAGTTGTCACAAGATGAATGTACAAATATCATTTCTCATATAAATTTTTCTAGAAATAATAAAGACTTGTACTCACTTTGTAACAAATTATATGTTGCTTTGAAATTTTTGTTTGTCTCAAATTATAATTCATTTTAGAATACAAATGAATCATCATCGTAACTTTTTATTTTATCTTTAACTATTTATTATTATTTTTTAATTTATTAATTTATCTTTCTCATAGCATTAATGAAGAATAATTTTGTAGAATATTTGTTAATTGTACAACGTATAAGTTGAAACGGATGAAGTATGTTTTATTTTTAATTTTTTTTCTGACAAAATGTAAATGATATTTATTCATTCATATTGATAAAGTATATCGATACAATGCAAATTCACTAAAAACAAAAAGGATGAATCTGCAAACAAACCCATCCATCTTAATAACATAAAACGACAAAGTACAAAAGCCTACACATATGATTATATTCAAGTCTCCGGAATACCTATATCTCCGGGTCTGTAACGTTGACGACGCCAAAGTCATTGATTGGATCTGCACCAGATCAAAGCTGATTTGACAATTTGAATGGAACGAAACAAAAAAAGGCAAACAACGTCGTACAATGACGACGAACAAAAAAACGTCGCATTAAGACGACCAAATCATTAAAGAGAAGAAAATCGAAGTGAAAATTACTTATTTTAATAAAAGGAAAAGAGAAAAACGAGTTAGAGTGGTGATTTTGGGTAAAAAAAATTGACCATAAATCACCTTTCTTTGATGGATGAATGAGAAGAAACTATGGCTTTGGTGATGACTTATAAGAGAGAAGGGGAATAACCTACGGATGAAGTATGTTTTATGTTTTTTTTTTGTACAACTTTACAACAAGTCTCTCACATTTGTACGACTTTGTCCGTCGGATCTTAAATATTTATAAAAGGAAAGTTGGATCACTAATTTTAGAATACTAATTTTTGATCAAATATATTCAGTTTCGTTAAGAAATTTTTTGTGTCTTTAGGACACTTTTTTTTTAAGAAGTGTCTTTAGGACATTTGTGAAAAAGATTAAAGCTTTTAAAAAACAACTTTCTTTACATAAAATTTGTAAATTGTTTTTATTTTTGAATCTTTAATAAACATCCTCATAACATTTTTTTTTTATAGATAATATCTCTAGAACATTATTAGCGTAAATCTAACATTCTCCTGCATCATAGCCATCCATACCATACTCCTTACCATTTTGGAGTACTTTGTTGTCATGTACTCAAGTTATTGCAAAACGGATGAAACAATCTTCTAGAATCAGAACAATTTTGGAGTGCATGGAATTAGCCGCGCAATTGGAACCGAAAACCCTGCCTTTTCGTGCGTGTAACACTAAGCTAGAGGTTGGAACTTGTAGCTATATATAACGTTCTAGACAATTTGTTTGACATTCGTGATGAGCTGAACTTTATTGTCTCCCCAAGTAATACAATACTCTACATCTTGTAAATGTTATAAGGATGGAAAGTGTTAATGGTGTCTTGGAGACATTGATATTTCGTTGAAAATTGTGTAGTTAACTTTTCAAATGTAGAAAATATGTCATTTTTAATTTAAATTTTATTTTCGCTTTCCTTAACCAATGTTTCGAAGACACCGAATTCTATAAATAAAAGCTTAATTTTAGATTTATTGAAAAATTGGTATATCTGATCAATCAATAAAGTACACAACAACTGTTTTTATATTCTCTTTGAAACCATTTAAAATAGATTTGATTTTTTTTACATTAATCTAGAAAGAACGTTATATTATAAACCGTCAAAGTATTTCACAATTTTTTGTCATGTACAATATTTGATAAGACGATGGACAACAGTATAAAAAATTGTACGTCTAAATAACACAATTGTTAAAATATATTATTCACTCAAGTTGTAGAACAACGAGTACTGGATGATGATTGTGAGATGGAACTGATGAGTTTGTCTTGGCGCACACAAGATTCATGAAGGTGAAAAGGATGGCAATGCTCGGAGTTTGGTTCAATTGAGGGGTATTGTGAATATGTTATCACTTGATTTTAACTCAGTGGTTAAGTTTGTTTGTCGATGTCTATACGAGCGAACGCAGTTGCTCATTTTCTTAGAGTGTTGTCATTTCTTAGGCTAGTGTTGTTAAAAAAAAATCTTAGGCTTTTTTCTTTTTGTAAGAGGAGAAAAATAAAATTAAAATCTTAGGTATTTATTTATTTTTTTGACAAGATTAAAATCTTAGGTTAATCATCATATTTTTTATTTAAATTTGCTTTGATAAAAAAAAGTTTAGTGATGAAAAAAATATTATTTAAAATTTTAAAGAATTGGTACAGTATTTTTATATTTGATTTCGTAAGAAATCACTCATTAACATTTATCTTTTATGGAACAATCTGGATGCATGTTATAAATTTACAGAAATGATGGTTACTCTTCTAATATGTTTTTCATGTTCGAAAAATGAAATGCATCGAGTGACACCATTCTGAAATTAAAAAACAAAAATTCAAATTAATATTTTGTAAATATACCTAAAAGATTTATATTAGGTCTTGTGATTATACAAAAATAATCCCAGAAATCATAACCTTTTTAAGCCTAGCTTGTTCCAAGAATTGACCATCTTCATTGCTGGTCCTCAGGGGATGTTATATGTATGAAGCACTGTTGGAGGAAGCTGAGCTGGATGACAGCAATAAGACCAGTTCTACATGAAGAACAAATAGTTGCAAGGGTTCATGCGATAATAAGGGAAAAAATATGATGAAATTTGGATTGCTCTAAAGATGAATTATTAGATTTTATTTAAGAATAATATACATATATGTGTGTGTGTGTGTGTGTGTGTGTGTAACAAAGCTACATGTTGACTGCGTGAATATTCTCATCTTCTTCTTCTTTCCTATCTCATTTTTATGTTTTTTCATGTTTAACACCTGCGTGAGTTAACTCAAGCGGGTGTTAATTATACCCAGCTTGAGTTAACCTACACAGGGGTATTTTGAAAAGTTTAGTTGGGAGTGAGCACTTTTAGTTGGGAGAAGAGCCATTTTTAACTTTCTTTATACTAGACTCAACCCACTAGCCCATTAATCCACTTAAATTTATTTTGGGCGAACTCAAATATTTTTCACATGCGCACCACAAAAGTCATTTGATAATGTTGATATTATTCGAACATTCACCGTAAAGAGGTCTCAGAAAGGCCATTTACCTCCTAATTTTATTTAGCACACTATTTGCAGGTTATATTTCATCTCTCTTATTTCAAATTGTACTTTTGTTGACAAAATGACGAACCTTTTTTATTTCGATTTATGACTATTTATATATATTATGTCACATGCGAATTTGTGATAAATTTTTTGTCCAAACTCTATAAAATTCCTAGCTGCACCATTGTATTAGATAACCCATAATTTTGAATGTTGGTTCTTCCCCCACATATGCTTTTGTGCATTGGAGTAAGATTAAGATATTGTTAATATCTTTAAAATTACACCGTTAACACACCTTTTAACACATTCTTTTTAATATCATTTTCTTATTGATTCTACATTATTTAGTGAAAACTATTTAAAATTTAATCAATAAAAGAAAATTTAAAAATGCGACTAATGTAGTTAACACTCTTCATAATCTTCTAAAAAAATCCTCATATTCTTCATAATCTTCTAAAAAAAATTCTCATATTCTTAAACATAACATGTCATATTTGGGTTCAATATGCTAATTAATTACAAAGTAAGAAATTTTAATAATAATAAAAAATCAATGGATGCAATTATATTGTAAGTTTACGAATTGGTGGGACTTGAGATGTGTTCTAGACTCAGTTTAAGTTCAATATATGCTAATGGACCTTAGCACAAAAGACTATGCTATGGATATGTCCTAGAGGCGAACTCAAACAAATTGCATGATTCCATCATAGTCATCTATGACAATCAAATATTGATCCATGAAATCATACCTAAAGTAATGCTCGGGAAATCCACCTGAAAAACCCTAGATATTACCTAAAACCTAATGTACACATTCTTTAAAATCCTAAAACCTCGAAACATTGATCACAAAATGGCTTGATAGTTAGTGCATTTACAGATGAATAATGCTATAGATAGCGAGTTGTATTATCCCGAACAGACCACGATTGAAAATAGACCTATGAAAAAACTAGTATGGGCGGAAATCATGGCAGGTTTGAAAAATAAATAGAAGTCAACAAACAAAAGGTGAATAGAATATAAAGTCGGGATAAATTCGTGAGTTTTTTTATCGCGTTAAATAGTATTTTCCTTTTCAAATACACCAACCCCGGAAAGAAACCATCATCGTCGTCTCGATCCTCAATTGTGTAACATCCTCACTCTAGCCGTTAATCTAGGTCTACTTCGAAGGAAGATGTCTTAACAATTTCCATATTATGACATGACATGATACTAAGGATTTTTAACTGTTTAATAATGTTTATTTCCTGTATTTATATTTTAGAAAAAAAAATGTTTAATGCTTCTTTCCTATATGTATACTTCCAAACGAGCATACTATTTCATTATATATTGTTTGCATGTCTGTATAACTGAACTAACACAGTAACACCACTGGTTTGAGGACTTCGAGATCCAAGTACAACTGAACTTAATTTTTTTTTCTTTCTTTTGACAAAGCAAGTACAATTAAACTTGATCTATCTATTACCTTTTAACTATTTATTTATATACAAGATATTTCGATAAATGGGCATGTGATTGGTCAATTGGGTCTTGTTCTTGTATGTATTTTTAATTCTAATGCAGGACCACTAATTATTTAAAGTGTTTATTGATCCCTTCAAGTTCATTTCTTCTATTCAATCCTCGATATATTTTGTTTATTTATTAGAATCTGCCATATTTATGTACTTATGTCGTCCAATGTTGATATCACTCTAATGCATGCAGGACCACTTTTTAATCCTTCTCGTCGGTTTAAATTTTAGTTTGGTTGTCTTTCAATTTTATATTTTGTTTTTTAGGCAAAGTCGTTCTGAACTTTTATAATCAAATTTGTTGGCACGTGTTAAAATACCATTGTAAAATCTCTGCTGTGAAAATTTGAACTCTTTTGATGTTAAATTAATCAATTAATACACATAGTGAAGCTCCTCCTCACACTTGCTCACAAATGTGGTACTCCAAAAGTGCACACATGAATTTGCATGGTTGCTAGAATTAGTTAAATATCGTTGCTAATTGCAAGTTGGTTATGATTAGTTGAAAATTGATAAAAAGGAATGTTATGTGAATCTCATGTGCGTCTCACTTTGTGTGAGTCACATTAATTTCATTGAATAAGAGTGAATGTTGGCAAATGTTGTTGGAAATACTTTTTTTAGTCTCTATTATAAGAGAAAACTTATTTTTTAGATTTATTTAATAAATGATGTATCTAACTTATAATATAGACTAAACAACGTAGTTTCTCTTAAAATAACAAAGAGTAGTAAAATGTTAGTTAAACTATATTTTTGGTCCTCTAAGTTAATTATAAGTTTTGCTTTGTCTCTTAAGTTTTTTTAGTTTCATATTTGTTCTATAAATTAAAAAATTTAGACACAATTTGGCCCCTTAAATTTTTTCGTTTCATTTTGAGCACTTAACTTATAAATAATAGATATTTCGACCCTTTAAATTACAAACATTAGACATTTTTCGTCCTTTCTTTCAGGGACCAAAATGTCTTAATATTTGTTACTTAAAGTACCAAAGTGTCTAACGTTCCTAACTTGAGGGACTGAGATACAACAACAACAACAACCAAGCCTTATCTCATTAAGTAGGGTCGGCTACATCGATCAAATGACGCCATAGTATTATATCATAAATCATATTTGGATCCAATTCACTGACCTCTAAATCATGAAAATTGTTGTTCACAAATTTGATAAGGCTGAAAAACACCTTTAAAAGACAAAAAATACCCCTCGGTTGTTAACTGTCGCCGGTTTAACTATTCCTCGGTAGTGAACTATCGAGGGTTCCTCGACAGTTAGCTGCAGCCGGTTCCATCGGCAGTTAATTGCCGAGGAAATCAATTATGCAGAGAGTGGGTTCTGCATAATTCAACCAAGCCATTTTCGTCCCGTTTTGACCTGTAATTCAACCAGAGCATTTCCAAATGCAATAATAGTCGTACAACATTTATACTCAGTCATAAACAAGAAAAATACATTATCTTTTACAGTTGTCCATAAGTAAATCAATCCGACATTTCAATAACATTACACGAATGTTTGAAATTCATCAAAATGTTAAAGAGTGTCCATAATTAAACAACACATTACATATCATTAAATTAAATTTCTACTGACATTCTACGCAGTTGCAGATGGAACAAACATACATATATAAAATATTATCTTCCACAATATTCCCAAACATAAATCTGACGTCGCTATCGTCACTAATAAGCCAAGACATATAGCTCGCCGTTTTCCACGCATGTTCATCTCTATCTTCTCTCAGGTCTATGCAAGACATTTGAGCAAATAAGTGACGTGTATATTGATTTGCACCGACATGCACAAAATAAGTGTTAAGTTGTGCCTTCAAATCATCAAGTGATTTCGTCGGCGTTATCATAACCTTAATTGTCTTTTTAAAAGCGGAGTACCTAACACGACCTTCAATTTTTGCAACCCCATACATGTTTCACTACACAAAAGCTTTTTGAAATAAAATAATACATTAGAATGAAATTAAATGAAACATAATAACCCAAAAGGAATAACGAATAAATCAAATGTGTAAATATTAATAATGAATAAATAAGTATTGCACTAATTTCACTGCCGAGGGAAAATAGCATTTGTTAACTGTCGAGGGGTATTTAATTGCACTAGTTTCATTAACCGGCGGAAGTTAACTGCCGAGGAATAGTGAAAACGGCGGCAGTTAACTGCGAGGGGTATTTTCATCTTTCAAAGGTGTTTTTCAGCCTTATCATATGTACGAACATCAATTTTTCTAAATTATTTCTAATGGTTTCTCTTATAGGTTTCCTAGGTCTTCCTCTACCTCTTTTGACCTGACTCTCCTTCATCTGATCTACTCTTCTTACGACTGTATCTACGGATCTTCTCTCTACAATGTCAAACCATCTAAGCTTATTTTCTACCAACTTTTCTACTATATGTGCTACCCCACTCTCTCCCGAATGATGTCATTCCTAATCATTTTCCGTCTAGTCTTACCTCTCATCCACCGCAACATCCTCATCTCTGCTACATTTACTTGATTCTCGTGTTGGCTCTTAACCGCCCAACACTCAGTACCATATAACATCATTGGTTTGACTGTTGTTCAATATAACTTTTCTTTCAACTTAAATGGTACTTTCATATCACAAAAAACATCCAAGGATCTTCTCCATTTCAACAACTCAACTTGAATACGATGATTTATATCTGCTTCTATTTCTCCGTCGTTTTGTACTAAATAACTTAAGGGACTGAGTTGAAACAAAAAAAAACTCAAGGGACCAAATTGTATAACATTTGTAACTTAAGGAATCAAAATAAAACAAAACAAACTTAAGAGACCGAAGCAAAATCTAAAAATAATTTAAGGGGCCAAAAGTGTAATATAGCCTAGAATGTTTTTAGCACTCCTCAATTGGTTATGTTAACTAAATTAGGATCATCATATAAAGTGTATTAGTCATTCCGTCCCAAATTATAAGTCGTTTTTGCCAATATCACACACAAATAAAGAAATATAAATTTTGAACATGAAATAGAAATTATGAATTATTTTAGAAAAGTATCCTTTATTAATAGTATGAGGAAGATAAACCAAAGACCGAGTAAGAGTAATAAACATTTAAAGTATAATAAGAAAACTAACATTAAGACTTTATTGAAATTGTTAAAAGACTTATAATTTAAGGCAATATTTTCCCTAAAACAACATACCCCTGTAATTTAGGACCGATGGAGTCTCATGCACTCATTGCAATCAATCTTTTTGTTATATCAATTTCAAATTATAAATGTTTCTCAACATAGTATTTGAGCTTGATAATTATAGTCATTGATTAAGAAATTATTCTATAAAAAAAGTTATATAACTTCAAATTTTATAAAATTATTTAAAGTGTTCAACGAGTATTACTCCGGAGACATTCTTTATCATTTTCCATATTTTTATTTTTATTTTTTAAGTTAGCGGTATATGATGTAACTTAATTTAATTGCTATTAAATACTTCCTCTATGTCTCAAATACCAGCAAAGATTTTTTTCTTCTTCATAATTTCAAATACAAGCAAAAGCATGCATGATATGATTGCTAGATTGATCGATGAGAGAGATGTTAAAACAAATTATCATGTTACAAATGCAAATGGGGTGTGCTAGGAATCACTAAGATTTATCTGAGAAAGCTGAATCTGAAGGGCCAATCAATAAGATTGTTTGTATGAATTTGCATTCTATAGGTCTAACACCTGAAGGAACAAGGACAAAGAAAAGTTAACAAAATATTAAGTATTCAGTGTAACAAAATAGTTATATAAAAAAAGCTCATTAATAGTGGAAGATACTGAAGCATGTGCCTTGGACAGTAGTGGTTTTTTCTTGATACTAATTCACCTCTCATGTCCCTTGCATATGGTCTTAATATAGTTCTCTGTGAAGTGATTATTCATGTGTATGTTTTGTGTTTTGTCCTTTATTCAATTCTCACCATTCTCTCAGAAGAAGCACAGTTATTTGGCAATTTCAAGAAGAAAAATTAAACAGTATGTTTTTCTGGACTCATCACATGTTTTCTCCCCTGACCATTTATATAAGTTTTACTGTAATAATCTCTGCATATCTTATTTTTTGAAGATTTGTCACTGTCTGTGAATCTAATCTAACATGGTCCAAGTTCTCGTTTTCCACAAAGTAACTTGGAGGATGGTGACATGACTCTTAGTCCAAGTGAAGTACATTTGAATACAAATGAGTTGGTGGTGTGGTCCAGGTGAATATAATGGCATGAGCTGGAAAATCAGTGATACATTGTTTGTGTTTGTGACATGGTAAAAAAAACATGATTTTCAACACCCCATGCAGTTATGATGCAAACTTTTCCAAATCGCAATTTATATTACGGTAAATGTGGTTGATGCAGATGAAATCGCAATTTTGATGTTATTGTAGAGACCTCTAAAATTATTATAGTTGTGGACCGTAATTTAGAACCATAATAAAATAGATAAGAAATTATGTATTTGGAGGGTGTTTGTTTTACTTAATTTATCGATCGAATCAAATGTTTTTCGATAATATTTTTATATTTACATTAGTGAAGGTACATATCAAAATACCATCAAATACATTAAGGTTTTGAGTCAAGAGATATTATTCATTCTACCAAACAAATAGTCTCTAAAACATTTTTATCATTGGAGTATATATTATCTGATAACAAATTACTAATATTGATGGAAGTCATTCATAAAAGATAAATAAGATAAAATTGATAATGAGAGTATAAATTACATTAAAGATACCTAAGACTTATATATGCCATGAGAAGAACATCTAAATCTAAATATTGTTACAAACAAACTTTTATACCTAATAGGTTTTAGAAGCCACTTTGGAGGGATTCATTCAGCCAACAAAATAATGATGTTGATCCATAAACTTGGATCACAGTTTCTGATTTCATCTCCATGCTGAGGTGGAATACACTTGTAGTAGACTTTCTGTCTGGTGTGCAACCAAACCTCTTCAGCACATGAATCTTTTAATGGGTACTTGTTCCTTAGATTATCCACCAATTAAATGTCACCGACTTCTAATATGGAACTTAAATAATCAAGGACTAGCTATGCTTTAATGAACAATTAGTAGGAATTAATAATCACTATAGTTCAACATATGTTAGAAATCCTGCTTATTCTGTCCCATGGGCGGATTCAGGATTAAGTTTTTCGTGTGACTAAAATAATAGTGTCAAAAAAATTGTACAAAAAAATAATTAAAGATTATGTACTATCAATTAAAATAACAATTTTAGAAATTTTATTTGGACTAATTTTAGTGGCCCGTGTCCATTTTGTAACTCTAACATTTTGTTGATTGGAACAAAATAGATCACCAGCTTTTTTTAATATTTCATTCTTATAGACATCTTTTACATGTAAAAAGTTTTGAATTTTTTTTTGAGCCAAACCAAACCATACATTAGAACCGCTCATGTTCTGTCCTTTTGCTGCCAACATATCTATAATCTTATAAGGTTCTCTTTTAACTATTTCTTACACTAATCATGTTTATGTTATTGTTTCATTATCATTAAATTTAACCACAAGTGTAAAATGCTCAATACTTTCAATAGCATAGCAAAAAATTCCAGCACCTTTGTGCTAAATTTACTACCACTAACATATTAAAGGGCACATTTATGTTTTTTTTAAGCATGTGTTAACTAACAAGAAAGCACAAAATTCATAGTTTTCAGCAAATTAAACAAGAATATATCCAAAAAAGAAACTTTAAAGTGCAGAAATGTAAACAAAGTTCAAGTGATAAAATCCATTAAGCTGAGTTTTTCATTATTCATTACTTCTTCCGTTTCAAAATACATGTCCAAGTCAACTACTTCACATATGTCAATGCACAATTTTGACCGTTAATATCTTTAATTATCTAAAGTAAAAAATTATAAAAATTTAATATTTTGAAAATATTTGTCGAGACAAATCAAACAACATTTTACATGCTAATATTTGTATTTATACATTAGTTAAAAATTATGGTCAAAGTAAGTCAAGTGAATAGTGCACATTGCAAAAATTGAACATGTATTTTAAAACGGAAGGAGTATAAATCAAGGCAGAAGTCATCTACCCTCCCATTCATTCTCTTTCCCTTCCTCTTTTGGCTAGCTAATATTTTTTGGCACTTTCTTTTTCCACCCTATTTAATTTCTCGCACACCCTATACATTTAGGATTATAGGATCCGAACAGCAAAAAGAACCCATGAAGCCATCCAAAACACGTTAAAATTTTTGGATTTTAGAATCTAAATAATATGCGCGAAAAGTAACTCCATGTCAGTGCCATATTTCTTCGATTACTGCTCTTCACCCAGCACAAAATACTTGCGCCTAGTTGAACTTCCGAAAATGCCCATGCGTGAGTTAACTCACGCAACTCACGCAACGTGAGTTAACTCACGCTCATAACAAACCATTCATTTTTTTTTTCACGTTTTAGCACATATGCATGATTCTATCCCAGTGTCACACATATACATGTCTTATCTTACCTACTATCCTTACAACAAACCAAGTTCATCACTTTCTTTTATTAAAATTAAAATTCAAGTCAAGCATGGTCGTTATATGCATCATACTAGCATGACAACAAACCTACTACCTTACATGCATCATACTATTTTATTAATATGAGTTAACCCCACCCACGCATATAGTGCAAAAAAAGTGAAAAATGAATGGTTTGATACTAGCGTGAGTTAACTCACACAAGTGTTAATTTGTGCGTGAGTTAACTCACGCAATGTTTTACACTTGCGTGACTTAAGTCATGCAGCGTTAGTTAACTAACACATAGTTTTACATTTGTGTTAGTTAACTAACGCATAGACATTTTGGTCATGGCTGCAGAACGAGAGTTTTTTGTGCAGGGGGAAAGCACTAACTTATTTCTTCTCAATTCATTGCTGTTTGAGGGCAACAGTCCAATATCTGAGATTGACTTGGGCTGAGAAAAAGGGCCTATAGAGTCCACAGTATCAATATGGGCTTGCAGGTCAGTGTAACCAAAAGTAAGGAAAACACTTTCTCCACCTCTCTATAACTTAATTAGGATGTACACGTGTTATTTTTCCTTCAGAAAACACACTTCAAAACATGTGTCTTTTTTTTCTTCTTAGAAATGAAGAGTTTGAAACATACGTACTAACTTACCAAGTTCACACACCCACACACGTGCATATATATATACTATAAGAATGATTATTTTATATGAGAATGATTATCAAGCATAAGATAAAAAAAATAAACAGTTAAGATTAAAATGTTACATATATACCTCCCCTTATTCTATCAATTCTCATTAACCCAATTCATTTCCTCCAATTTATTTAGAGTAAATTATACACACGGCTTATAAACTCATCAGTCATCACCTTCACCTTCTTCTTTCTTTGTTTTAACAATTGAAATATTGGAACCCATTTGGGTTGGTCTTGTGGTATTGACTTGGGATCTGGGAGTATGCTCCTCCTCGAGGTCTCAGGTTTGATATCCTCTGGTGCTAATTTAGGTGGACTAGTTTAGCTTCTTAAAAAAAAAAAACAATTGAAATATTGGTCTGTCTATATTTCTCATGTGGTTTGCATATTGGATTTAAATTGATTTCATGTTTTCCATTGTCTCAATTTCATTAGGTTAAATCCAATTTCATGAATCGGGGGTTTTTAATATTTTGCAGATCTCAATTGAATTAGTAATTTAATTAAAAAAAATGGAATCAATGTCGTGAACAGAAGCTTTTGATGGAAGTATATTGGGGATTCTCAAGTAAATCAATCAACAACCCTTGTTTTTTCATTGTAAGCAAATCTTGATGAATGTAGAAGCTATTTATATTGATGATGGACGATGAAATTTATGTCGTGTTTTTTCTTTTACGAAGATCTGTTCTTTTTAATTGGATGGTATTGCCAAGAGATGGTGGATTGGAGAAGATGAAAAAATAAGTTTATGAAAATTGATAGGATAGGGACAGGTATACGTGTTTTAAAGTGGGGCTTTTTAATCTCAACCCTTTATTTTTAATCTAATGATTAATAATCATTTTCATATAAAATAGTCATTCTCATAATATAGGTATTAATATTTTTATGTGAATGATCTAAAAATCACGTGACAGAGAAGCATAGAAACGAGGTCGTTTCTCCGTGGAATAGACGACAACACTCCACTACCATCCAAGGCAGCAACGACCGCCGCATTCGATGATGAAAACATAGTTTCATCACCGAACATCACCATGTCGAGTATCAGTGGAAAGAGAAGGAAACGGAGAAGAAAACGACGTCGTTGAAAGGGGTTCGTGTTCTCGTGGCGGCGAAAGTGATGATGATGACAGCGGAGGTTGCGGTGAAAACAGCGATTCGTCGAGGAAGGAACAGTCAATGTTGTTGGAAGAAACTTTCAAGGAGCACTTTAGTAACTTTCATTAAAACATATTTGTTAACTTGAAACAATTTACTAACTTAGACCCATTTTTATTATGAACACATTTATGTCTTAAATAGACAATTACAAACATTAAACAAAACAAAAAACATCCACTATGCACTTTTTAGTTGAAATTGTGTGCCTTAATTGAAGCCATTGAAGTATTAACGTGATTGATGAACCATGAGTGAACTAGTGAAGTTGGATTTTTATTTTATTTAAAAAAAATCAATTAGAGATAAATATTCTTTCCGTAAAATAAAAATGAAGAAAATAGGCTTTATAAAAAAAGAATTAAGCATCGAACAAGTATGGGCATGGATCCTTAAGGGTCCGTTTGGTTCGAGAATTAGGAGGGAAGGAAAGGGGAGGGGAGGGGAGAGATTTTAACGGAGGGGAGGGAAGGGGAGATATTTCTAATTAAAAATGTGTTTGGTTCGCAAGGGGAGGGGAGGGGAGGGGAGGGGAGAGATTTTAAGATTATTTTACTGTTTTACCCTTAAACTTAATTAAATAAAAGAAACTGCTTATTTTTACGATTTCAGAAACCGACGAAAGAGAAGCGTATATGTCAGTCGTTTATTTCATCTCAAACGGACTCATGTATTTTGCTCCATGCATCATATTATTATTTTTATTCTATTAGAGCAATTCTTTGTAATTTTTTTATATCCATGTATCATATTGTTTTTTTTTGTTTTTTGTTTTTTTATAAGTGCGATTCTTTGTTAAAAAAAATTATAAGAGCAAACCTTTGTAATCTTTTTATTTTTTGCCAATTAGTTCCGTAAAAAATAGCACAGCTCTTAAATATATGACATAAAAAAATTCAAAAGCATGGATAGTGCTTATCAGTTAACAATTTTAAGATAAATGCACTTTGCATATGAACAAATAAGACACACGAAATTGACTATGACTAACTATTAATGATGTAATCAATAACATTACGATATAGATAATGAGATGATGAAATTACTCACGATTCACTTTGGAGGAGGTCTCAAGCAGCCGTTGACAACAACAAAGTAGTAGTAATAGTGGTTTGTACAGGTAATAAATAAGAGTGATATATAATTTAATAATAAAAGTTGTTACAACGAAAATATAACAAAAAAATAATAAAAATTGTTACAAGAATAAGATAACTAATAATAAGATTGTTACAAAAATAATATAATCTAATAATAATAAAAGTTGTTACAAGGTTAATATTGAGATTTAAAATTAATTTTAAGGATAATTATGGCAATACAATAAAATTTTAAAGATATTTGCTCCCCTTCCCTCCACTTCCCTCCCCTTCTAAAAATTGAACCAAACACTTCAAATTAAAAATCTCCCATGAAATGGCCAAGGTGAAGTTTCCAAAAATTTTGGAAACAGTTATAGACATGCTCTTATTAAAAAACCAAAAAAGAGTTAGATTTACTATATTAACCTTATTTTAGATTGGTTTGAATAATGATAAAAGGGTATTTTTGTTCAAATAAAGATGTGCACTTTTGTTAACTTAGACATTCATATTTTTTATTGGTTTAAGTTAGCAAACTCATATATATATATATATATATATATATATGAGGTATGATCCGTTTCTTACACTAAATTTCAACCGTTGTAAGTGATTGATTTAACGACTCATAGCATGTCAATAATAAATAGAAACAAATCACATAATCGATTAGAAAAGGAAGTTATGTTAGGATATTTCTTGATTTGCAATTAATTCTTTTCTTTCCCTCTTATTAAAATATGACCCAAATATTATTTTTCCGTGTGTGGTTGACCCGCAAATAAATAAGAAACGAGAACTTTGTATATCAGCCATCAAATATAATTAATGCATGAGATTTAATTTTATTTCCTTAATACCTTCAGTGTAATTGATATAGAAAATCACAAGTTAATAAATTGAGCTACAATTTAGGCACAATTTATTATGGAAAATGCTATTTATCTAGAAAAGTAGCATTAAGAATTTTTCAAAAAACAGTTGGCAAGTTTTAATTGCATGATTTATTTGTTCACTTCTTATTTTTTAGCCACACATTGTGATTGGTTGCTCTTTATTCTTGAAGAATTCTTGATATTATTTTTGCATTGTGATTGGTTGCTCTTTATTCTTGAAGAATTCTTGATATTATTTTTCTAAAGATATAGCATTGCTCATTTATTATATTCCCTCGTTAGTAGCACTCAGTTTCTCTTCTCCAATCTATTCTCTTTTTTTTTTTGGTACAAAATTCTCCAATCTATTCTTTTTTTTTTTTTGGTAAAAAATTCTCCAATTTATTACTTTTTTTTTCCGGTACAAATTCTCCAACAATTACCAGATTATGTTTCACGCTTTCTTTAGTTTCTTGTTTGTTGTGGTCATTTACATTCTCCAATCTCCAACATGTAAGCTTAGGAAAAAGTTGATGCATGTACACTTCGGTTGAAGGAAAAAAAGCTCAATATAAGATGGAGAAACATGCATGGTGTTCTTAATAATAAAAAAGTAATGAAGAGGCATGGTGCGGTTGTAGTTATTAGTGACAATATGTTTAGGAGGGAGTAGAATAAATTGGAGAATTTGTACACAAAAAGAGAATAAATTGGAGAATTTTGTACCAAAAAAGAAGAAGAATAGATTGGAGAAGAGAAACTGAGTGCTACTAACGAGGGAATAGAGTAAAGTAAATTATGCCTAAATTATAGCTCAATTTATTAACTTGTGATTTTGTATATCAATTACACCGAAGGTTTTAAGAAAATAATTAAACCTCATGCGTTAATTAAATATGATGGCTGATATAGAAAGTTCTCGTTTCTCATATAAGATATTGGTTATCATCGGATATGCTTCCTATATATATACTCACACACATAAATATATTAAAAAGGTCACGCACTAACTTAGTTGACTATAGCGAAAGAGGATATACTCTCACAATGTGACAAACCAAAATTTGATTTCTAACGGACAAAATACTCATATTTAGTGTCTGTCACGCATCTTTCTGTCGCGATGTAACAAATGGGATGGTGATGTGAGGATCGGCGATGGCTATCCGCATCACCGTATCACTAGATCTTCCAGGATCTCTTTACCGGCGGGTTTGGTTGTTGTGGGTTGCTGCTCGCGGTGGTTCTGTTCTATTTGGCGTAGGTGGACTGAGCTCTTGCTTGCTTCCTCTTGATATCCTTCTGCGGTACAAGCCTCAGTCACCTCCCAACATTCTCCGGTAGTCCTTTTGGGCGCCCTCGACTTTAAGGTCCGTTAAGGGCCGTGATGTGGTATTGTACTCAGTTTTCATGGGTGGTTATTTCCGTTGTAGGAGAGACTGCGTTTTTTGATATCAGTTGCGGTTTCGACGTCGGGTTGAGGTTGGTGTGGCTGTTCAAAAAATCTGGGTGTTCTTAGATATCTGGATCGGTTCTTGATGTTTAAGTCTCCAAGATCTACAAATGGAGGTGCTGGAGTTGTTGCAGTTGGGTTTCTGGTTCAAGGTTGGCATGTCTGACTTTTGAATCTTTGATTCTTTTTCAGAGTTGTTGAGCCATGCAGGATTCATGGTTCGTTATACTGACACTGCACTGGTCTCTCTGTAATTTGTGATTTTCTTGAATCCTAGTCATTCTTTATGTTTGATTGGGATTGTTGGACTCGAAAGAGTAGTTATACTTGCTACCGTTTTTTGAAGGGAGTTATTGGCTATTGGATTTGTCCCGTGTTGACGGTTTATCCATACGCCATATTATGATTCACCATTCACGTTGTTTGGCCTGTATTGTGGTGCTCGAAAGGGTCGTTAAGCTTGTTGCCATTGTTGCAGGGAGTTGAGGTACATGAACCGCCTCAGTGTTGGCTGAGGGTTCAATCACCGCATCGAAGATCTTTAATTAGTTTTAGGATTAATTATAGGTCGATACACTTGTCTGTTGTATTCATTTTTGTATCACCCGTTTGGGGTCGACCTACAATCTTGTGTAGTTTTACTGGGTTAGGTTTATGTCCCCCCAGTTTTTATGTAATTTTTCTTTCCTTTTTTAATAATATTTATGAGCATTGGACAAAAGATTAGAGTCGGGTACCAACTTAGTTGGGAGCCACTCTTTTTTTTAATGTCATTTTGCTCCTGCCTTATAAAAAAAAAATCAATTAAAACACTAGAATCATATATTGAAAGATCAAAAGAGATACATAATGTGCTTGATCAACTACATCTAATCCCAACAATGGAGATTTAACTACACATCTTCATGATAGCCTTGCAAATTTGAAAGAAAAGATGAAACATCATACAAGATTATAATTTCTCAACAAATCTTGAAGTTTTCAACCTCTAATACTCTTGCTATGACGTTATCTCTCTAAATCGCTTTATCTCTCTCTAGAATTGTAACAAGATATCTGAAATAAAATAAGAGAAAAACTTTTATACTTTTGCTAAAAATAACAGCTCGCTTAGCGACTTGTAGCTCACTATAGCGATATGAGCTTGCTTCGCCAATGAGTTTCTGTCACGCCATCACTTGTCCTCTGATGCCTTAACTCGCTGTGGCGAGGTATTGCTCCTTGTGGCAAGCCCCTGTTCTTCAAATATCAGGCCTCTCTGGAGTTTTCTCGCTCTTCACTCGCTTCAAGCTCGCCATGGAAAGTTGGCTCGCCCCTGTGACGTGCTCCTAGCATGTAAAGATGGGGACTCTATGGAGTTTTCTCGTTGTGGCGTGCTATAGTTCGCTGTGGCGAGTGAACTTTTGCATTTTGATGATTTCTTTGCTATTTTCATGTTATGCTTGCAGTTTCCTACACAATGGGATAAAGTAAGGCACACAAAGCATAAATGAAATTTATTCATTAATTTGTAGCTTTTCCTTAAGTAACTTGCAAAACAAGTAACTAAAGTGCCTTAAACCTAACATGAAATAACTCACTTTCTAACATTTATCAATATAGAACTTTGTGTTGTCTTCAATTGAGCCCCGTTAGTGAATAATCAGACTGGTCCTACAAATCAATCATTCTTGAACCGAATACGAAATTTCCAAAAAAATAGATAGGTTGTTGGTTGATTAAATTGGACTAATTTGACCTCTCACTCTTCAATTGATGATTTGGGTCTCTTGAGGTGGGATTTCTAGTATAATTTTGGACGTTCGAGGTTTTAACAAGACACAACCTACAGCTTACCGTATTCATCAATTGATTTTATCCCCCTGACCCAACTCCCAATTTTTGTTTTATACATCTGAACTGGTTTGAGAGTTATCTCCTGATCTAGTTTCTTTATATGCTCATCAGTTACGTTTTTTTTATTATTGATTTTAAAGTTGTAAAACACTATCTTTGGGAGAAAAACCCACTTATTCATTTAAATATTGATTCTAACAAATACATACCATATTTCCTTTGCAACACAACAAGTAAGTGTTACCATCTTTCAATTTTATTTTAAATTTTAGGGTTTTTAATGTTGTTGATGAAATAGATATTGTTTAGGGTCTAGACTAGTTGTTTGTTTGTATTTTGTGAATAGTATTATCCACATTCCTAAACAAAAAAAATATTATTCACATTTAGTTTGGGAATGTAGTTGTTATTGATTGTGTTTAAGTGTTCAATGAAATGCTTAAATGCTAATTTATTTTTTCTTATTGTTTGGTGTAGATATGACCGAGGATGTTGGTAGATCACTAAATTAAGACTCAATAAGAAGACCTTACATAATAGGTTAAGGTGCACTTTTTCCCCACTAACTTTCAAAAACTTGTAATTTTGGCTCTCTAAGTACATAAATTACAATTTTGGCCCTTAAGATTTAGCCTCATTGCAACTTTAATCTTTTTGCCCAACTTTTAAAAAAGCATATTATCAATTTTTTAAATTAAATAAATGAAAATGAAATTAAAAAAATAAAAAAATATCAGAAAAAAAATTAAAAAAAAACCCAAATCTTAATCTTTTAATTCTTCTTCGTGTGGATATCAAGAACAACAACAATTGACCCTGCATATGAGAGATCCATGTACACGAATTGATCCTTATTCTTCTTCTTCCATCTCTTTCTCCGACCATCATCAATTCCAACAACAACAACCACGCAAAAAACGCACCAGCAATTGTTCCAAACCAATACCTAAACCGGCCACACACTAGCTGCCACAACCAAATAGAAATAGTTGTATACGCAGCTAGCAGCTGCAGTCTCAGCCGAACCAGCCTAGCCACCGACAACTTTCTCAAAGACCTGCTCCTACCCTTTTCAACTATGATGATAAAAACATTTAATTTGAGCAATTTAAAGTGATTATTGAGATGGGTTTTGATGAATTTGTGTTTTGTTATTATGGGTTTTGTCAAAATTGTTGCTTTTTTGTTTTTTTTTTAGATTGAGAGGAAGAAGAAATAAAAGATATCTGCTTCGTGCGATTTTCGTTATGGGTTGCTTCTAAGTGTGGATTTTCGTTACTGGGTTCAATTTCTTTGAGTTTAGGGTCACTTCATCTTCACCAATGGAGGTTTGTTTGTAAGAAGAGAATAAGAACAAGCCATTGGAGGAAGAGAACAAAATGAAGAGCAAAAAGAAGATACTGATGTTAAGAATGTTTGTGATTTGGTAACATGTTGGGCCGAGTTTGGTTTCAATGAGAAATGGTGTTGTGAAGATAGAAGTTATGTTAGGAATGTTTGTAATTTGGTTTCTCATGCAATGTTCTTCCAGCATTATCAATATTTAATTCCTGAACGAAATCCCGATTTTTTATTTTTTTTATTTAATTTTTCATTTGTTTAATTGAAAAAAATGATTATATGATTTTAATTTTTTTAATTCAACAATTACACATGTGGCATGCCATGTAGGCGTTGACCGATCAAAATTGGTAAAAATGATCATAATTGCAAAGAGGTTGATTCTTGAGGGGACAAAATTGTAGTTACTATATTTAGGGGGTTAAAATTGCAAATTTTTGAATGTTAGGGGGAAAGTGCACTTTAGCCTATATAATATTGTTTGTGCTGCTTCTTGTTTTCCACCATTATGTTTAATTTAACATGAGTTCGTCTAATATGTGGAATATTGTACTTGTTAAAGGAACTATAATTAGCAATTTTTTAATTGAAAAACAACGATCAATTATTAAAAAGTTATATATTTAATGTAAAATGAACAAGTTCCAAAACAAACTTACAATTTTGAACTTCTTAACATGTGAAAATTGCACATGATAGAAAAACCTATTTAACATAATTGAAAACCTTCATTGTATTTTATTATTGACTAGCGTTCAAACGACACTCCATGCCCGCATAGCCGCTCGTCTTTTTTAATATCGATTATGTTTAATTTAACATAATCGAAAACCTTCTTGTTTTATTTTTTTTTATTTTGATTAAAATTATTTTGATTTTTTTATCAAAATTATATGTATAGATAGTTTGCATTTTCATATTGTAACAAAATACACTTATCTTTTTCAATGACATCAACTATATAGTAAATATATGATATAAATTTTTTTTTTTTTTGTGGTGTTCGGAGTTCGAACCCCAGACCTTGCATATATTATGCATTGTTCTTATCAACTGAGCTAAACTCACAAGGACAAAATCTTATCTTTTTGAATGACAACAACACGATAGCATTCTTGGAAAATTTGTTTAAAGAGGGTATAAATGGAAGTGAATAGTCAACCTAAAACCATGTATTTCGTCTATATAGTATATATACATATGTAATAACAAATCAAACATTTATAAAAGCTATACTTACATTTTTTTTCAACATCATTGCAATATTGGATTGATCCAGATGGTAAGGGATTTAAACCCTTAAACATGTGGTCAGATAAACATGTGGCTAGAAGGTTGAATTCTAACTCATGTAGATGGAAGAATCCGGTTGGAAAAGGAAGAACCCACTTATGTGTCTCAAAGGAGAATCGAACCTAGGACCTCGAGGAGGAGCATACTCCCATGTCCCAAGCCAATACTATTAGACCAACCCAAGTGGGAACTTCGTATCAATATTATCATAAACAAAACAAAAAAAAACCCTAAGAGTACATCTTAACGGCGATCCAACAAACAAAACCTATTAATTAAAGGGTACGATTAAACAAGAAGACATAATAAACTTTATGGTTTTTAGCCAGCCAAACAAAACAGATCCAACGAAAATAATCTCAAATTGGGCTAAACACAAGCAACCAAATTTAAGACTCTAAAATACAGAAATGTAAACACAAAGTTCAAGCAACAAAATCCAACAGTCTTTTAAGTTTTTCATAATTCAAGAAAACCATAACAAACCTACCTAGATCTTAAGCTCCAAATCAAGCTCTTCATTGTCACCATATTGTCTTCTTGTACTCTCTCCAACTTTCTCTTTTCCTTTCCCTTTCACTTCCTCTTCTGATTCATTCATATTTCCTCTCATTACATTACTGCTTGAAGGAAAAAACTCTTGAGGAATAGGACCAGATTCTGATGACAAGGAATGTTTCAACATAGGAAATGGTCCCATAGGATTCAATAGACCAAGCTTCATTTGCAAGTCACTATAACCATTTATAGGAAAAGTGCTAAAGTGCTGTTGGTCTTGGAATACTCCCTTCTCATTAGTTTGATTGAAGGAAATTATTGATGAACTCGCAAATCCTTGAAAAATTTCATGTTGAGAGGTGAAAGAAATGTTTAGATTAGCCTTTCTTGCATAGTTTGCATCTTGTAATGGAAAAATTCCTACTTGACTTGAACCTGCACCAACACCAACAACATCCTTTGAACTTGAAGCCACATTTTTGTCTACAAACATCGGTATGAAAGCCGATGTGTTGTGTTGTCTCCCACGACCTAATTGCAAGACACATTTTTTCGTGTTCAAAAGGCCATTGCAGAAAAGACAAATTAACATTTGATGAAACCACATCACAGGGACAACCCCTCCAAGTGTGATATGGTTTCAGATAAGTTAGGATTGGGAATATTACCGTTTGTGTTACTTTCTCTATTGTTTTGGTAGCTTAAAAGAGAAGTAACATGAGTCAAGTTTTCTTGCCCAGGAAGAAAACTTCCTGACGCTTGTGCATTAGGTTGAGTGTCGGAAATATTGTTAGAGGCGTATGATGATGAATCGCCGAGACAAAGCATCAAACATTGTTCATTTTCAAGTCTTGTGGCTGCCTCTTCTAGAGATGGTCCGACTACTTGAGGAGCGATCCTCGGTTCTGGAACAGCTGGAGTGCCATTGTTGTTTTCTGTATTAAGGAAGAATGGAAATAATAATAGTTAGTTACAATAAATCATTTCAATCATCACTATTAGAAAATATTCAATTATTGATAAAATTTATAGACGAAACAAATGAATTTGATCTCCAATTTGAGTTTTCCAACTGTTAGAGAAAGAATTAGAGACAAGTTTCATGTTCCATGAATTCGGATTTTTATCTATCATAAATTTTTAGAATTTAGTAAATAATTGATTGTTTCCATTGCTAAGTCTGGCCTAATCAAATTATGTTTCTTCTATTAATATTAGAAGCAAAATGTTACTTTTTATTAGTTAACACATTCATATTGGTTCCACCAAATTTAGGTATGATACACATAATTTAGTGGATTAATCATTTAACAATGCAACCAGTTGAATAGATCAATAGAGTGTGTTATTAGTATCACTCGTATTGTTGAACAAAATCATTTGTTCGGTTATGTCCTGCTATATCCTATATATCTAATCTACATACGAATGGTACCTATCTTTTGCTTTAAATTGGTTCAACAAAATAATTCTAGCCAACACTGAAGTGGTACAACTGCATTCTTCCTATCATTTTACTTTGTTCAATAAAAATTCTCTTCTATATTAAAAAAATTAAAAAAAGTTTTGCTAAAAACGGTGAACAATACACGGTGGTGTCATACTTATGTCCAAATAACACAGCTGATTGCATGATGGAAGGCATACAGATAAAACTATGTATTAAGTTTACCATAAATGTTTTTCAAACGCAAAAAGAGACACATGGGTCGTATAAAGATACAGTTTCCCCTTTTTAAATCATTTTCTCTCCTTAAACCACATCAACGCTTATGCAGGTTGCACTGTATATTGTGTTTACAATACGTTGTTCTTTGCGTGTTTAAATAACACAACTCTAAGTTTAAAATTGACATGGATCTCCTATGATTTTTTTAGTGGGGAGTTCAAATCCGTTTAAGGGAGGAGTAAAATTATTTACCTGGAGAAAGAATGTGACGAAACCTTGCATGGCCTATGATTTTAGGTGGTTCATCTTGAGGTATTCTACATGATGCTGCTAATGATGCATTTGTGGGTAAAGATTCCAAATGAAAACGTTGAAGGCCAGCAACACTTATATCTTCAAAAACCCTTATTGCAACACTTTGTATAGCTTTAGCCTGTTGTTAGAAATTATGGTGTGCAAAATAGTATACATTATTTTAATTGAAGCTTATAAGTAAACTGAAACTATCAGAATAAAGTTTGCTATTAATTTGGTCATACCACTTGGTAAGGTCTTGAGCCTTTGTCATTAGCATACATAGCGTTAAAGCACAGTAGATACACATCAAACTACACATCATTGAGGGAGAAGAAGATTCAGTTGAAAGTATTTTACATATCAATATTAATGAGAATGGTCGAGAAATATGTATTACAAATAATACAGAATTAAACAATTAGTAGTCGAGGGCATAAGATAAAAAAATTGAAAATATACTAGGCTAGAATAACTCTCTAAGAATGAGATATCTTGTTCTATTTTATACATATTTTTAATTTATCATTTTTTATTTTTTCTTTTTAAGTTTTTAAAGTGGAAATTTCCCTTAACCAACAATTCCTCTCAACCATTAAACCTTTTCTAACAGAGACAATAGCCTTACCCTTAGGCTAACCCTTTCAAACTTAACCCATATTATATAAACTAATAAAGGCTAATTCTTACATCATGCACAAATAAAATAATAATAATAATGATTCTGCTCAAGTTTTTTTTCCTTCTATCATTGAATCAATATGTTTCATCATATATATTATTTGTTAAAATTCAGCACTTATTGATAAAATAGTAAAAACAAACTTTTGCATGGGAATACATTTATGCACGATAAAACAAATATATGGAGCCTCTAAGTGTTTAAAATAAACAACGGTATCCATAAAACCAAAACGAACACTACTATACTAAAACATTCATTATGCATGACAGAAAAATAATGGAATTGCAAATATATTAATTTGTTAATTAACCTTAAAGGCTTCCAAACTTATATAACGTTCCTCGTTGATTTTGGCCCTTATTCCTGCAAAATCCAATGGTGTATTGGCAACTTTATAATAATCCTCTACCCCCTGTCGAAAAAAAAACATCTACCTTTAAGGAATTAATCTAACATTAGTAGTAAAGTTCCTTATATGACCAAATAATAAGAAATAATTCAAAAGACATCAACTTACGTGAGGATTAACAAGTTTAGCAAATAACTCATCTGGGTCATTCCTACATGTTTAAAACCAATAGATAATTATATTTTTGTGAAAAATCTTAAGATTTTTTTGGTAATGACTCACTAATTTTTTCATAAGCCCTAATCATATATATTCATGTAGTTTTCACCTCTGTAGGATATCGATGACCGATTCAAGTATGAGCTTTTGAGGCATAACATATGACACTGCATGATACAACTTTTCTACATTAGTGATCACTACATTGATTAGTCACCAATAATTACCAACCAAAAGAAATGGAAATTATGTTAAAAGTGTACAATTTATGTGAAGATAATTACACTAAGCTTACCATGTGTTTGTGAAGTACTTCCATTCTGAGGGTAGTATTGTCCGTCCTGCGTGAGCTTTAGGATATCAAATAAACAAATAAAATATAGAGAGTTTATATTTTCACTACTAAAAAAAGCAAAATTAGGGAGGAAGATTAGTGACGAAAAAAATAAAATCTCTCACAAATTCATTGGTCGCAAAATTTAGTGATGGAATTAGAGAGGAATTTCACGTTTTCCCACTCTAAATTTCCCTCGCTAGTCTTTTCTTCTTTAGTAGTTTTATTTAATGGTAAACTAGATGTGAGATTCCACCCTATCATGAGAAGTGTACAAATATTAATCTTTCAATTTAAGAATCTTACTTGAGCTCGTTTTTCTTCATATTTGCTACGAAAGATAAATAATTTTGAACCAATATTTTTAGTTTTAGGAAAGAACAGTGGATAAATTGAAGCTAGATAAATGTTTTAAAATAGGCCAATTTGTCCTTTTAATTTTTAAATTAACAAATTAGTTCAAAAAATGAAGATTGCAAATCATTTGTCGATCAATTAAATCAACTTTAATGAATTTATAGTGTATTTGGATGAGTTAATTAATTTTTTTAGAGAATTTAAAATTCTAAGAAAATCAAATTATTCTATTAAAATATTTTTATTTCTAAATATTTTCGCTTGGATAAATCTATATTTATTTTTGGTGGTGAATAAATCTATATATAATGGTAAGTATGTTGAACCTGTTTACCACTTTCCCATATTACTCCATTGATTTGAGGACTAAATGGTCATGAGATTTTTTGTAAAGGTTTTTGAAAATGAAAATATGCACTCCTTCATTCTATAATATATAAGCGACCATTTGCACATTTCACACATATTAAAAAAAGTATAAATAAAAGCGAGAAAATTGCTTTTATAAAGTACACGATCATGAAAGTAAAGTAAAATTATATTGAATTACGAGTTGTGTAAGTAGTATTAATTAGAAGGTGGAATTAAAAAAATGTTATTAATATTATATTGCAAATTGAAATGGATAATTTATTTTAAGACAATTTTTGTTATGTAAATGGATCACTCATTGGCAGGGGAGTAGTGTTAATATCTTACTTTTTAATGTGTATTTTTAAACACGTTTTTTCTTATGGGTTAAAATTCAAATGAGTTAAAATTGTTAACCCTTTGTGTGATAAAAAAAACAAATAAATTCAAATGAGTCGCATTAAATTATGTGAATTTCACATAAATTAATGAGTGAACTCAAATTTTGTGAAATTAACAAATGAGTTGAACTCAATTTTTTTTTTATGTGTGCAAACATCTAATGACTATGATTATTTTCTTTATCCATAAAAAAACATAAAATAAAGACAAGAACGAGAGTAATAACCTGAATTGATGAGGTCGTTTGTAGATGAGTTGAGCTGTAATTGGAGTCTTTTTTTCTTTTTGTTGATTCCCCATTTTCCTTTTTTTCCTCAAAAGCTATGATTCTTTGACTCCTCTTCCTTTTTTCTTGTTGCTTTCTTTCATCTCCAAACTTCTCCATTGTTTTTGTTCCTTCAGACTCTGGTATAAATGTATATAGACAATTTAACACACATCATTATATATATATATATATATATATATATATATATATATATATTCAATTTCTCATAATGTATCTTAAAAAAAATTATTACATTGTAAGATAATGCATAAATCGATAAGTAACTTAAAATTACACTTATTATGAGAATAAAATTATAAATAAAAACAAAAACAGGATGACTAAATAACTCAGGACTCAATCAATGGTAGAATCATAGGTCGAACTAATAACATGATAAACAGTTCATGACTCAATGAATTGGTAGAATCATCAACTCGACTACATTATAAACAGTTCATGACTCAATGAATAGGTAGAATCATCAGTCAGACTACTAAAGTGATATGTCCAACCAATTTTCATGTTGATTTTTAAACATCAATATTTTACATATCTCGCTTGGCATTATAAGTGTAACGACCATTAATGCGTACCCACTTATTTAATGTTTGATGTGAAAATAAATATATAAAATCCAACATATGTGAGGATCTATTCTTGAAATTTGTCGCGCATTCATTAATAAAGTACTTTTTCCGTTATCTTCGATCTCTTAAATGTGCAACTTTAACAAAATTATCCAGACACAATTTTAATGAAGAATAGAGCTGTGTGTGACTATTATCTATGAAAGACAATCATATGCTTGTTGTGTTTTACTGTCTCTTTATTAGATTCAAACAGTCGTTTATTACGGTGATAGATAGAATGAGAACAGATAATCAGATCAAGTAGATAAAATGAAAACGGGAGATTGTTAATAGGAAGAACATTTGAAAAGAGGATTTATTATAAAACAATAACAACATCAAAAGTGAATTGTTTGACAAAAAAAATCAAAGTGAATTGAACAACTAAAATCTGTGAAATCACTCACAAAAGATTAATTGATATAACAAAATTCAAAGTAGTTGATGAAGACATACATACCCATGTGAGTAGGCAAGATCAGCAAGCTGGATAAACAAGTGAACAAGAAACTGTCAACTATGCATAAGGCTCAAAATATATCACTTGAAGAGAGTAAGAAAATGTACCAAGTTTACCACTCAAAATAATGAGAGAACAAAAACCACCTCTTCAAACAAGTGCAATTTCTCAAGACTAATAAAATTCCTTTACTATTTAATAAACAAAATGATACAACATTGTAACCTATAATTCCTTCTTTGTGGAGTTAAGTGAGATGCCAGATGTGATTACCAAAGATAAGTTCAAATTAATGTATATCGGCCAAAAAAATTAACAAATAATTTTTAAATTTTAGTTCTTAATATATATGTAAGAAACGTTACCTTAATTTGGCATGAATATAATGAGTTTGTTGCTGTCATTATGGATACGACAAAAATATTACGGCTACTTTTCTTATTCAATATGTTTTTATTTTTAACCATTGTAATATCTAAGAAAATATATGGAACATACTCTTCCTCTCTCTTCTCTCACCATCACCACTTTATTTATTCTTATCTATCAAAGAATGATCAATTTTGATTCAAAATCACCTCTTTAAATTGTTTTTCCTTCTTTTTTAATTGAATAAGTGATTTCTACACATTTAAAAAAATTGATTTCGACATATTTTTAGGTTTCTTTCGTTTGTTTTTGTGATTTCTTGCCTTTGCACGACTCAGTTTGTTTTGATTTCTCGTCTTTGTGTAGTGTGTTTGTTGACTTTCCGTCTTAGTACGATGGTTATTTGATTCAGTTTGTAAAATTAACTTTGGGCAAGTGCGGATATATAGAATCAATGACTTTTGCGTTGTCAACATTGCAGATCCAAAGATATGAGTATTCTGGAGACTTGAATATAGTCATATTTGTACGCATGATGAATGCTAGAGACACTCTCTTTTAAACATTATCTCTAACACTCACTCTTCTATTGGATGAAATTAATGTACGTTCGACCACTTTAAGTGAAACTCATTTTCAAAGTGTGACATCCACATTGATTGAAACCAATAAAAAAGTCGTGTTGAAAAGAGAGTGTTGTTAACACTATTTTTGTAGGCATAGATACTCTGTCGTTTTATCCTATTAACATTGATATTGTGAGTTTGTTCGCAAATTCATCTTTTTTATTTTTAACGATTTTAAATTTATATTGTATTAATGTACTCTATCAATTTAAATGAATCAATATCGTTTATTTTTGTCGATCAAATTTTCTCATACACAAAAGATGAAGTTTTCACGTCCCGTAAAAAGTTACTCGACAAAATTAGTCCATGCTATTTTACGAAAGTTCATGTCGCCTGTTTCAAATAACTTTCTGGATGAAGTGTCATTCTTAAAAGCTTAAAATATCATTAACTAACAATATTTTAAGATCTAATTTTCAATATGTGTCATAGAAAAGTCCCTTGAAACATGCAAAGTGAACTTTTGTAAAGACTCAAAAACTAAAATTGATAACATAAAATTTAGAGGGATCATATGAGTGCAACATTTTTCATCATTAACTAACAATATTCGTTGTTTTTTTCAATTTTAACGACGTTTAACGTGTCATTGTTTTTATATATATCACCAATTTGAATGAATGATTTTTTTTTAATATACAATTTTAACAATAAATATTTTACTTTCAAAAAGTTAAATATACAACTTTTTGACATTTCCAATCAATTTTTCTATATTGGTTTATTTAACTATTGTTCCAAAACATTAGTTAAACTTTTTTAAAGGGTTAATTATGTTTTTAGTCCTTATAAATATACCAACTTTTCGTTTTGGTCCTTATAAAATTTTCCTTCAACTTTTAGTCCCTATAAAATTTTTAATCACTACTTTTGGTCCCTACTTTTAAGTTATTTTTTGTATTTTTAAATGAAATTGTGCAGAAATGTGTCGAATATTGTAAAAAAAATTCCCAAAAAAATTAGAATTTTTTAACAAAACACAAATTAAATATGAATTTTTAACCTTCAAAAGTATAAAAATTCATATTAAATTCATTTTTTTTTAAATTCTAAACTTTTTTGGAAAATATTCTTATAATATTATGAACTTTTCTGCAAAATTTCATTCAAAAATATGAATTCTATATATGAGTTTACTTTAAAAGAGGGACCAAAAGTGAAAATGAAAAATTTTCAAAGGACTAAAAGTTGAAGAAAATTTTTAGAGGGATTAAAACGAAAAGTTGACATATTTATAAGGACCAAAAACATATTTAACCCTTTTTTAAAAACTAATTTAAAAATGATCATAAAGTAAAAGGAAATAAATATATTTTATTTTTATAGAAAACGCTTGAAAAAAATGAAGTATTTAATTTATTCATAGGAACCATATTACAAACAAACAAAACGTTTTCTCAAAGTCAGCAATTCATTCAATTCACTACACATTCACAAATTACGATGATGTCACGTTGCTTTCCATGTCAATAAGAAGCGTGCATGTCATCCCTTGATATACCTTTTTCAATGGGAAATTTATACGGTACACCCGCAAATTCAGGTGTACTGGTACTCCAACTTTAAAAATCTTTAAATTAACTATTATTTTTATAGAATAAAAAGCTATTTATTGATATTTATATTTTAGGAAATGTCATTTCATAAAAAAAAACATCATTTCATTATTTATAAAAGCCATACTAATTTTTTTTACATTTTATTATAAAAAATAATTAAAATTCTCTAGTATGAGGACTAAAAATTTAAAAAAATTAAATTTTTATTTCGTTGACGTTTTTGATAAATAAGATTTAATTATAGGTGATAGAAAACAATTTTTCTCTTCAAAAAATAACACATTTAACTATTAATTTATTGATTTGGTGTACTAATACACTCAAATTTCTAAGTGTATCATAGAATTTATCTTTTCAATAAGGTAGTATTACATTGCCCTATCCTTTTTGAAGGTTTTTTTTTTATATAATTAGAAATTTTATTAATAATGTCCAAAGTCAGCATCACATTGAGAAAACTCTATCCACCTTGTATGAAAAAGGTTGCAAACACTTCACATTATCATTTGCTACTTGGAAGTTGGACTTAAAGATCTCACAAAGTCTTTAGTACTAAACAACTCCAATAGAGCTACGTACATGCTTCGACCAAAGTACACGGGCCACATAATCAACAACACTCCATAATGCATGCATGACACATGCACATTTGATACAATACAAGTTAAAACACATTAATAAATTAGTTGTTAAGGAGGGAGCATTCCTATACTAAGATAAAAGGCCTCAACACACCGAAAAAAGATTTTATATGCTAATATTTGTATTTATATGTTGGTTAAAAAATATGGTCAAAATAAATTATATAAATAGTGCACATTGCAAAAATACGATATATATTTTCAAACGGATGGAGTAAGACCACACCAAACTATCAAACACCGAAAATACTGAGGCAACCAATTGTAGCATACCATAAAATATAATATTTTTAAGATTTCTCTTTCATGATGCTTAAGCATTTTAATAATGTATTCACTAGTCTTTTTGGTCCACATCTCCAAGATACAAATCCTTTTAGGAGGATGTAGGATGTTCAATCAAGAACCATGCTCTAGATACAATTTGTAATCCAAATACACCAATTGCATCAAGAATCCTATTTGGCTTGAACCTGCACCAACACCAAAAACATCTTTTGAACTTGATGCCACATTTGTGTCCACCAATTGCGGTATCATAGCCGAGGTGTTGTGTTGTCTTTCACCACCTAATTACAAAACACATTTTCCGGATAAAAAGGCCGTTGGAGAAAAGGCAAATTAACTTAACATTTGACGAAACCATATCTCACTTGGAGGGACTGTCCCTACAAGTGTTTATGATTTAAAATAAGTTAGATTTTTGGAAAATTGTCGTGAGTGTTACTTTCTCTTTTGTCTTGGTAGCTTAAGGAGTCAAGTTTCCTTGCCTATAGGAAGAAAACTTCTTGATGCATGCGGATTAGGTTGAATGCCGGAAACATTGTTAGAGGCGTATGATGATGAATCGCACAAACAAAGCATCAAACATTGTTCATTATCAAGTCTTGTGGCTGCCTCTGCTAGAGATGGTCCGACAACTTGAGGAGTAATCCTTGTTTTTGGAACATTTGGATTAGGATTGTTGTTGGACTTCCAAAGCTTAAAATCGGTGATTTCTTCTCTCTCTTTTCTCTTTCAAGCTCTACAGAAGGAATGCCAATGCTATTTTCTCCATCAAGAAAGGATGGGAAAAATGAATAGTTACTTTAAATCATTTCAATCATCACTACTAGAAAAAAGATTAATTATCGATAAAATTTAGAGATGAAACAAATGAAATTGATCCCTAATTACGACTTATCTATCGCTTAGATAATGCAATTTGAGACAGGTTTCAGGTTTAATCTATCATAATTTTTTTAGAATTTACAAGTATAAGACATTGATTGAATAAAGAACTTCAATCACTAGCTAAGTCTTGCCTAATCAAATTTCTTATGAACTGTGATGTGTTATATATGTGGCTATATGAGATACTAAGTTTCCTACTTCTTACATTGTGAATAAAATGGAATATGTGCTGTTCTAAGTAAAATAAATTGTAATTATGAACATCTAGGGAACCAAACCATGTACTGAAAATTTATTAGTGCATCTACCTGATGACGAAAATCAACTAAGTATTTTTGTTTTTTAAATTTAAATCACTTCTTTTAATCTCATTTCAATATAAACTCACACAGTATGTAAAATTTATAATTTATCTATTTAGTAACAATTTTAACAATAGTGTTTGAAAATCGATGGTTGTTTGAGGTGTTGGCAGACAACTATCTGAGTGATGATCAATAAACAGACAAGCCACAATTGTTAGTGTGGCGATAAATGGATAGACGGCCCTCAACAGTCAACAGAATTGGCAGTCGGAGGTGGTTGTAGTAATGGCCGATGACCGGGTGGTCGCAACGGTCGAAGTGGTGACAGAGGTGGTCGGAGTGATGGTCAGGGTGGCGATAGGTGGACAAGTAGCTGCAACGGTTGGAGGTGGCTTCAAAGTGGTGCTTGGTGTGGTAGTGGGAGGTGGCCAGAATGGTGATTAGAAATGGTTGGAGTGATACGAAAAATAGTTGGTTGGGCACAACCTCAAATCAAAAGTATTTAGACACACTCACATAAATGAAAAAATTTAAAAGAAAAATAATTTAGTCACATCAATTAATATCATTTCTCTTTTAAATTTTATTAATTATGTTTGTGTGCCCAAATAAATTTCATTTGGGTTTGTGCCTATACAAGACTTGCTCGGAGTAATAGTCGGCAATGGTCTTGAATTGCTGATCAACAGATATGTGGTCACAATAGTCGTAGTGTTGTTAAAGTGGTGGGTAAAAATGACCGAAGTGATGATCAAATGTGGTTATCGCGGTGATCAATTCTGATCAATGGTGGTTAGCGACCACTAGTGGTCGTGTATTGATTTATTTATTTAAAATGATAGAAAATATATTTTTCTGCTTTTGAGATAAAAATCAATTTAGTACAAAATCAATTCCATGTCATTTTACCCGAACATATTTTATTTTTAAATTCAACTTTAAAAGTCATAAAGTTAAAATCAGCTAACTGAACCCTAGGATAATGGAGAGTGGTTTAAACTTCATCTTTTGTGAATGGAGAAAACTTGATAGATAAAAATGAGTGTTATTTGAACAACCATTTTTGTTGATAATTTGTGGAACAATCTAAATATATAAAGAAATTTGAATATTGACATAAAAGAACAAAATAATAAAGAGAGAAAGTAAAAATACAATATGAGTATGAGATAAAAAATTATTATGAAAGTTGTCATAAAATGATTATTCAAATATCATTTCTCTAGACAGAACACACTCATTTTGGAATATTGGATTAAGATTAAGGTCGTTAAAAGAAAATATTGGAATATGTGAAGGAGGCAAATTTTTGTCGTATCCATAATGACAGCAACAAACTCATTATATTCATGCCAAATTAAGGTAACGTTTTTTACATATATATTAAGAACTAAAATTTAAATAATATTTGTTAATTTTGTTTGGCTGATATACGTTAATTTGAACTTATCTTTGGTAATCACATCTGGCATCTCACTTAACTCCACAAAGAAGGAATTATAGGTTACAATGTTGTATTATTTTGTTTATAAGTAAAAGAATTTTATTAGTCTTGAGAAATTGCACTTGTTGAGAAGAGGTGGTTTTTGTTCTCTCATTATTTTGAGTTGTAAACTTGGTACATTTTCTTACTCTCTTCAAATGATATATTTTGTGCCCTAAGGTTGACAGTTTCTTGTTCACTTGTTTATCCAGCTTGCTGATCTTGCCTACTCACATGGGTATGTGTTCTTCATCAATTGCTTTTGAATTTTGTTATAGCTATTCATCCTTTTGTGAGTGATTTCACAAATTTTAGTTTCTCAATTCACTTTGATTTTATTTTTTTACAAAAAATTCACTTTGATGTTATTGTTTTATAATAAATCCTCCTTTCAAATGTTCTTTCTATTAAAAATCTTTTGCTTTCATTTCATTTATTTGATCTCATTCTCTCTATTGCTGTTATAAACGACAATTTGGATCTAAATATGAGTAAAACACAACAAGCATATGATTGTCTTTCATAGATAATAGTCACACACAACTCTATTCATTAAAATTATGTCCGGATTATATTTGTAAAAGTTGCGCATTTAAGAGATCGAAGATGACGGAAAAATTATTTTATTAATGAGTGTGCGCCAAATCTCAAGAATAGAACTTCACATATGTTACATTTTATATAATTATTTTCGCGTCAAACATTAATTAAGTGGGACCGCATTAATGGTCGATATACGTATAATTCCAAGCGAGATATATAAAATATTGGTGTTGTAAAAGTCGGCTCAGCTTGGTTATAGTCCAACCGACTTGATCGAGAATCAACATGAAAAATGGTTGGACCAATCACTTTAGTAGTCAGGCCGATGACTCTACCAGTTGATTGAGTCATGAAATGTTTATTGAGTAGAAGTAGCTTTAGCTGATGATTCTACCAATTGATTGAGTCATGAACCGTTTATTATGCAGTCGAGCCGATGATTCTACCAATTGATTGAGTCATGAACTGTTTATCATGTTAGTAGTCTGGCCTGCGATTCTACAATTTATTGAGTCCTGGATTATTTTGTCATCCTGATTTTATTTTTATTTATAATTTTATTCTCAAAATAAGTGTAATTTTAAGTTTCTTATCGATTTATGCATTATTTTACAATGTAATAATATTTTTTATGAGATACAAAGTAAGATATTGAATATATACAGAAGTTGTACTACAATGATGTGTGTTAAATTGTCTATATACATTTATACCAGAGTCTGAAGGAACAAAAACAATGGAGAAGTTTGGAGATGAAAGAAAGCAACAAGAAAAAAGGAAGAGGAGTCAAAAAATCATAGCTTTTGAGGAAAAAAAAGGAAAATAGGGAATCAAAAAGGAAAAAAGACTCCAATTACAGCTCAGCTCATCTACAAATGATCTCATCAATTCAGGTTATTACTCTCATTCTTGTCTTTATTTTACATGATGAACTATGTTTTTTTTTCTCTCTATAGATAAACAAAATAATCATAGTTATTAGAAACTTACACACATAATTAAAAAAAGTTGAGTTCAACTCATTTGTGAAATTCACAAAATTTAAGTTCACTTATAAATTTATGTGAAATGCACATAATTTAATGCGACTTGTTTGAATTTATTTGTTTTTATTATAGGGAGGGTTCAAAGTTTAACTCATTCGAATTTTTACAGATAAGAAAAAACGTGTTTAAAAATACCCATTAAAGAGTGAAAACTTGCCTAAAATGAGTGATCCATTTAGATAAAAAAAATTGACTAAAAATAAATTATCCATTTCAATTTTCAATGCAATATTAATATTTTTCTATTCAACTTTTTAAATAATACTACTTACACCACTGATAATTCAATATATTTCATTTCAGTAATACTTATTTTTACGAATCATTGACGGACAAAAGGCACAAATAAAATCTCTACTGCAAATCTTATTTTCACTTGGTGCATGTATTCCACCACTGCACCACATCCTGTTTTTATGTTTTCATTCTTGATAATAGTTTAATTCTTGCGTTTCTTGTCTATTATATTCGTAATAAATAGCAACACTCTTTTTATATAGATCTATTTGTGCAAAAATATTTAAAAATGAAGATAATTCAATTGAATAATTTGACTTGCTTAAAATTTTAAATTCTCTAAAATTTTCAATTACTTCATCCAAATACACTCTAAATTCATTAAAGTTGATTTAATTGATCGGCAAAAATGAGTAAATTCATTTGCAATCTTAATTTTTTGAACTAATTTGTTTTTTAAAAATTAAGAGGACATATTGGCCCATTTTAAAACATTGAAGAAGAAAAGGGTGACTCTCTCATTTATCTAGCTTCAAGTTATCCACTGTTCTTTCCTACAACTAAAAATATTGGTTCAAAATTATTTATCTTTCGTAGCAAATATGAAGAAAAATGAGCTCAAGTAAGATTCTTAAATTGAATGCTAAAATGTTCTTTTTGGTCCCTTAACAACATTTATAGTATCGCTTTGGTCCCATAAGTAATAAAAACTCCGTTTAGGTCCTTTAACTTGATTTAAAGTATCAGTTTGGTCCTTTCTATTATTTTAATTAAAAAAACGTTAAATTTAGGGACCAAACTAATACTAATTAAATAAGTTAAAGGACCAAACTAATACTAATTAAATAAGTTAAGGGACCAAAATTTAACGTTTTTTTGAATTAAATTAACAGAAAGGACCAAACTGATACTTTAAATAAAGTTACGGGACCTAAACGGAGTTTTTATTACTTATGGGACTAAAGCGATACTAAAAATGTTGTTAAGGGACCAAAAGAGCATTTTAGCCTAAATTGAAAGATTAGTATTTGCACCCTTCTCATGATAGGGTAGAGTCTCACATCTAGTATACCATTGAATAATAAAATATAAACATAAACTCATGTTTTATTTGTCTATTGACATTGTCTTCCATATCCTAAAACCCTAAAAATTACGCAGGACGGACAATACTACCCTCAGAGTGGAAGTACTTCACAAACACAGCATGGTAAGCTTAGTTTAATTATCTCACATTATAAATTTTACACTTTACACATAATTTCCATTTATTTTGGTTGGTAATTATTGGTGACTAATCAATGTAGTGATCACTAATGTAGAAAAGTTGTATCATGCAGTGTCTGTTATGCCCGAAAAGCACATACTTGAATCGGTCATCGATATCCTGCAGAGGTGAAAACTACATGAATATATATGATTAGGGCTTATGAAAAAATTATTGATTCATTACCAAAAAAAAAATTCTTATAAGATTTTTCCTAAAAATATAATTATTGATTGGTTTTAAACATGTAGGAATGACCCGGATGAGTTATTTGCTAAAACTGTTAACCCTAATGTAAGTTGTTACCTTTTGTATCATTTCTTGTTATTTGATTATAGAACTTTGCTAATAATGTTAGTTTTTTATATTAAAATTAAATTTATTTTTTGACAGGGGGTAGAGGATTATTATAAAGTTGCCAATACACCATTGGATTTTGCAGGAATAAGGGCCAAAATCAACGAGGAACGTTATATAAGCTTGGAAGCCTTTAAGGTTAATTAATAAATTAATATATTTGCAATTCCTTATAATATAGTATTACATATTTATTGGGACCTTCTTCCAATTAATATGTATCATACATATTTCTCACCATTCTCATTAATATTGATTTGTAAAATACTTTGAACTGAATCTTCATCTCTTTGAATGATGTGTAGTTTGATGTGTATCTACTGTGCTTCGACGCTATGTATGCTAATGACAAAGACTCAAGACCATACCAAGTGGTATGACCAAATTAATAGCAAGCCTTATTTTGATAATTTTTGTTTACTTATATGTTTCAATTAAAATAATGTATACTATTTTGTACACCATAATTTCTTTCAGGCTGAAGCTATACAAAGTGTTGCAATAAGGGTTTTTGAAGATATAAGTGTTGCTGGCCTTCAACGTTTTTATTTGGAATCTTTACCCACAAATGCATCATTAGCAGCATCATGTAGAATACCTCAAGATGAACCACCTAAGATCATAGGCCATGCAAGGTTTCGTCACATTCTTCATTCAGGTAAATAACTTTACTCCTCACTTACACGGATTTGAATTCCCTACTACTACTGCATAATGCAGCGGCGGTAGAAGATCCATGCCATATTTAAACTTAGAGTTGTATTATTATTTAAACACGCAAAAAACGACACCATACATAAACACCGTATACCATGCAACCTGCATAAGTGTTGATGTGGCTCATGGAGAGAAAAATTATTTAAAAAGGGGAAACCGTATCTTTATACGACCCATTTGTCTCTTTTGTGTTTGAAAAACATTTATGGTAAACTTAATACATAGTTCTGTCCATACATATGTCATCCATGATTTGATTAGGCCAGACTTAGCAATGGAGTTCTCTAAACAATCAATGTGTTATATTTGCTAAATTCTAGAAATTTATGATAGAGAGAAATCTAAATTCATGGAACATGAAACTTGTCTCTAATAGTTTGAAAACTCGAAATTGGAGATCGAATTCATTTGTTTCGTCTATAAATTTTGTCGATAATTAAATATTTTCTAGTAGTGATGATTTAAATGATTTATTGTAAGTGACTATTATTTTTTTCCATTCTTCCTTGACACAGAAAACAACAATGACACTCCTAGCAAAGAACTTCAAAGTCCAACATCAAACATCATTCCAGACCCAAGGATCACTCCTCAAGTAGTTGGACCATCTCTAGAAGAGGCAGCCACAAGACTTGAAAATGAACAATGTTTGATGCTTTGTCTCGGCGATTCATCATCATACGCCTCTAACAATGTTTCCAACACTCAACCTAATGCACAAGCATCAGGAAGTTTTCTTCCTAGGCAAGAAAAACCGACTCATGTTGCTTCTCTTATAAGCTACCAAAACAACAGAGAAAGTAACACAAACGGTAATATTCCAAATCTTAACTTATATGAAACCATATCACACTTGGAAGGACAATCCCTCCAAGTGTGATATTGTTTCATCAAATGTTAATTTGTCTTTCTGCAACGGTCTTTTGAACCCGAAAAATGTGTCTTGCAATTAGGTGGTTGGAGACAACACAACACATCAACTTTCATACCGATAGTTGTGGACAAAAATTTGGCTTCAAGTTCAAAGGATGATGTTGGTGTTGCTGCAGGTTCAAGTCAAGTAGGAATTTTTCCATTACAAAATGCAAACTATGCAAGAAAGGCTAATCCAGACAGCTCTTTCACCTCACAAACAAATCAACGTGAAATTTTTGAAGGATTTGTGAGTCCATCAATAATTTCCTTCAACCAGACTAATGAGAAGGGAGTATTCCAAGCCCAAGAGCACTTTAGCACTTTTCTTATAAATGGTTATAATGACTTGCAAATGAAGCTTGGTATAGTGAATCCTATGGGACCATTTCCTATGTTGAAACATTCTCAAGTGTTTTGTCCCTCAAGCAGCAATGTAATGAAAGGAAATATGAATCAATCAGAAGATGAAGTGAAAGGGAAAGGAAAAGGAAAAGAGAAAGATGGAGAGAATACAAGTAGACAATATGGTGAAACTGAAGAGCTTGATTTGGATCTTAAGATCTAGGTAGGTTTGATATGGTTTTATTGAATTATGAAAAAACTTAAAAGTCTTTTGCACTTAGTTACTTCAATTTTTAGTTTACATTTCTGTATTTTATAGTCTCAAATTTGGTTGCTTGTGTTTAGGCTAAATTTGAGATTATTTTTGTTGGATCTGTTCTTCTTTGGCTGGCTAAAAACCAAGAAGTTTGTTATTTCTTGTTGTTTAATCCTATTAAGATGCACTCTTTGGTTGGTGTTATTCTTTTTTATTTTATTTTTTAGTTATCCATATGATTGATATGAAGTATTCGTGGTTATTTAGCAGTGAGAAATCTCTGTAATCGAACTTCATACTACGTGTTTAAAAGGTTCAAAGCCCTTATCACTAAGACCATTCCTTTCTTTTGGTGTAATGATGTTGAATAAAAAATTTAATTATAACTTTAACGAATATTTAATTTATATTTCCACGACAATTTTTCTTTTATGTACTTTTTAAATAATGCATAAGGTCATTCGGTAGGAAAAAAAACTAGAGGCTCTGTTCAAAGGAGATTCTCTCAAGTTTTGTTGTCTCTCATTTTCTCAATTGAAGAGATATCCACCTTTAAACCCATGTATCCTCATTTTTAATTGCAATTCTCTAATTTTTATATTTTCTCTCCTACTTACTCGGTGGCTTGAATTGCTCATGACTCTCATGCCACATGAGATAATCCTTTTCCATTATAATTACTAACTATTTTGGACTTTTGCTTATCAAGAAAATAAAAAAAAAATAACTACTACTATTTGCATTTTTTAATAACAACTCAGATTTCTGTAAAACTATGGCAGTTTGAATTATTTTTCCGGTCATATTTTAGGTCCGGTTCAACCCGACTTAATACCTATACAATTTTGTTATAAACACCGAGTTATACGACTAAATCATTTGATTTTATGTGGTTCAACTAGTAACCCTACGGTTCGACCAATTAACCCTTGACCCTATGATTTTGCTGAGTCAATGACCGGTCCGATTTTTAAAACTATGGTTATATATAGTAATTGTAATATCGAAAGATAATCTTAAAAAACAAAAGTTTATAAAAACGAAAAAATTAAAGTAAGATACTTGTAACAATTATATGCACCACCAAAAAAAATCGTAACAATTATGGGTGTGTTTGGCCCAGCTTTTTTTATGGTTAGAAGTAACTTTAAAATCAAAGCTAATAATAAGAACTTTAAAAATGAACTAAAAGTGGTTTGGACACTTTAGTTTTTTAAACGAAAATTTGTTTGGTAAATTGTGTACTCCTTTTTTTTTTTTACAAAATGATATATTAAAAAAATTTCAAGAAATTGATTTGTGATAGAAACATTATATATTTAAATTGAAATAGTTATTATTTGAGATGTCATAATCACTACAAATCTTCAATAAGAAAAAAAAAAACAAATTGATAATTATATTGCCTGTTATTATAAAAATAAAGTTGACGAATTGGATCTGTCAAGAAAAAAAAAATAGTTGTAACAACTTTTACGAGTCTAAAAAAATATAAAGAAGTTTTGAATGTCAAACAAATAGTAAAAGAAGAAGAAAAATACGTTGCTTGCGGGAATCGAAACAGAAGTCGCAAATGGCGAGGCGCATAAGTTTGCCCAAAGTTCAATTTGAGGACTTTTCCTTTTTATGTTTTTCTTCTTTAATATTAAGTCATTTCTTTTTATTAGGAGCTTAAAATGAAATGTGTTTGGCCCAACTTCTTCTTTAAAGAAGAAGAGAAGTTAAAATTAAGTCAGACTAAACACTACCGGTAACGTCGTAATTTAATGCATATTTATTTTATTAAGTTATAAAGGATATAAGTGGATTTTAGATAAAACCAACGGTAAATATGGTATAAAAAATGATAAGCTACAAGCTCAAACACTATTTGGAATAGCGTTTGAAAAATAAGTTATAAGCTCGTTCTGAAAAGAATGTACCAAATGGGTTTTTTAGCTAGATGAGCTTATAAGATATAAGCTTGTTTCTTGACCATGCCAAATAGACCCTAGTTGAGACTAGATTCATGAATGTTAATAACTGTTTGTCTCTTTTTCTTTATTTTCATATAATCTAATTTTACATCAACATTCATAAGAATCAAATCTACTGAAATGTGTTTTTCATAAGAATCACTTTTTTATGAGGAAAGAGAACAATCCATCCTTTTCTGGAATAAGATTATTGAATTATACCACTCTACAATAATGTAAAAAATTAGCTGCAAAATAAGCAGTATACCTGTTACTGGTCAGTCTAGCACTTCGTATACAATTTAAAATCTACATATAAACAATACAAAATCTTGCTGTCCACGGAAAGACGACTCAGCTTCGTTTATCTAACACTGATGAGTGCCTTTGAACACCAATAAATTATGTACGAATTTATCAAATACGCCTTTATAGCAAATCGATGTGATAACCCAACGATAAGGAATGTGATACTTGTGCTGAAGAGATCTTGCAACTGACACTGTATCACTAACAATGATCTTAAATACACGCGCTATTAACATTGTGCAATGTTCTTCCTCTTTCTTGAAGAGCAAGGAATACACTTTCTGTTATCTTTATGCTCCCACCTTGATGGCTGTATCAATTACATCAATAGTGTTATTTTGCTGTCCCCAAAGCTGTGCATATCTTCCTGCATTTGCTAAGAGCACTTCATGTGGTCCATGCTCAACCACCTTTCCATTTTCCAAAACAATGATCTGAATATTGCCAAACAAAAAAATATATATCTTTTGATATAAGTCATGCAATGGCATAAGGGAATAAATGTATATACCAAGTAATATATAATATGTTGATTACAACAAGGATGGACATCTGAACTAAGTAGAACATTTTATCATAAATATATTGTTATGTGATGAATTTTTATGATGGTGTATTGGTGTCTTGCCTTGCAGAGAAGATGGGTCCGACATAGATTGCTAAACGAAACAAAACCAGTTATATGTGTTCTGGAATAATTTATGCAACTTTACTAAAATAAGTAGTAAAAATATCATAAATGTTGTAAATAAACAACTAAACACTGGTATATAATCTACAAAAATGAGAACTGTTAAAGGATGTTAATCTAGATAGAGAGAGCTTACCTCATCACACTGCATTGCAGTGGTGAGCCTGTGAGCAATGAATATGGAAGTTCGATTAGTTGATACTGACTTCAATGCACTTAAAATCTCTGCTTCTGTTGTGCTGTCAAGAGCACTTGTAGCTTCATCACACAACCTACGAGCAAGACACAGCAGTTAAAAGAAATTGGACTAATGAAACAAGTGTGTGTATGGATATGAACTTCAAAAAATGACTCCTCTATCAAAATGGTAACACACACTTGTAATCTAAAATAAGAAGGCACCACACAAAAATGTGCCCCAGAATATATATGATCAGAATACTTACAGTATTGCAGGGTCTTTTAAGAATGCTCGAGCAAGGGAAACACGTTGTTTCTCACCACCACTTAACTGTTAAAAAAAAGCATAGTCCGTGAAAATTTGTTGTCATCATAAAATTTTATTTACAGTATTACATTAGGGAGGACGTGACCCAGAGGTCTGTGTTCCTTTCTTTCCCCACAAGTATGTTGATAAGGACTTGGGTGTCAAGGAGTGCCAACGTCCGACACCGAATAGTATGGAATACTCGGTGGAGAATTTAACTGGTTTGGTTCTTACCCATTGATAGCTAAATTTTAAGGGAGGATTCTCCAAGTACTTGTCCATATCAAGTTACAACTGTTCAAACTACAATCATCACACCAATGGCATGCCAATAAAATTGCATGTTTTAGATCAGTTATCATATATGATAATACACATGATTTTCTCTTGCATATATCCATATTATGGGTGCTTCTCTTGAGATTTGTAATAACAAAACCATATGTTCCCTAAACAAAATATCATAAAAGCATGATACTGAAAAACATTATCGAAAATAAATAGTGGTATCATCACCTTTAGCCCTCGTTCTCCCACGATGGTGGAGTATTTTTCAGGAAAACTCGTGATAGTGTCATGGATTGCTGCTTTCTGAGCGGCTTCATAGACCTGTAAGCATACAACAATTAATAAGCTAAGAACATGTTGGAACCTAACAAAGGAAATTTGTAAAGTGAAGAAGCAAACAAAGGTATAGCAGTACAAAAGGTACCTCCTCTTCTGTTGCTGAAAGCCGGCCATAGTGAATGTTATGAAATATGGTATCATTGAAAAGTACCTACACATAATCACTCAGGTTTCACAACTTGCAAGACCTAGAAAGGGAAGAAATATGTTATTCAAGAAATAGATGCTTTGTTAACTTACAGTATCTTGTGGAACAACGCCAATGGACTTCCGTAAACTCTCAAGGGATACATCCCGAATATCTTGATCATCTATCTTTATCTGTAGAGTGCAAGTTGCAAATGAGAATTCGAGAGAAGCAAAGACCGCCTTAAATATAAAAGGCAACAACCAAGCTTTAAACTAGTCATTCAGCAAAGTCAATTACATGTATCAAACCACAGTGTTGGACTCTAGTATTAGCCATAATGATTTAAGACACTCTACTTGCAAAAAAAAATTACTGATGTACACATCTATAGAGCCATATAGAATAGATGTATAAAATCTAATGACCATCGATCCAGATAGGACAGTAAACATCAAATGTCATATATAGCATGGCAATATAACTTAAGCTTAATAGGGTATATCATTTCTTACACTTCCAGAATGGGGATCAAAAAATCTGAATAGCATTCTGAGAAGGGTAGATTTTCCTGTCAATCATGTATGAATATGAAATGTCAGAAAATAGCACAGTAGTAGCATAGACTATTCACAGGCATGAAAATAAAACAGAAAACCATATCCAAATTTGAATACCGATACACTTCATGTTTTAGAAGTCAGTATCTTACACAAGATCTGATAAATATTAAACTTCCATACAAAAGTGTGATTCATGGATGGGTTTTCATCCATGATCTTCCATCAGATACCTAGTCCGTGTATTAGCAGTCACAATGCCAATGTCCATTATTCAACGAAGTTACCAGGAAAAGGTGAAACAATAATGAAAGTATCAAGCAAAATTTCAGTCAAAGTAGAGAGAAACAGTGTCGCAACTTTGTCTGTGATTGGGGTGGCTAAAAGGGTAAAATAAGTTGTGATATAGTGCTAAAAGGGTAAAAATCTAGCCATGAAACAAAAATAAATCCGACCATAGGCAGCGGAAAAAAGTTTCGAACAACAGCTTTGAAAGTAAAAAATTTCATCATGGTGATGCTTACCACTTCCACTAGTCCCAACAATTGCAACACTTTTACCAGCTGGCACAACTAGTGATATTCCATCTAGTATCTTTCTTTCTGTGAGGTAACTGAAGTATGAATCAATATATAATCACAAAAATATTAGTCAAAACACAAAGTTATATTTGATCAGCCGTTAGCTTTTTAAAATAGCAAATAACATTTTATCAAATACAAATTTCCATTTCTTCTCTTATGCAACTAATTAGCAAGCAAGATTCAACTAAACTACTAATTATAAATACTCATGTAATATTTAGGAATGTTTATTTTAGGAAACTTGTGGTACGTTGCGCTATCTGTATAGATTTGTGTGATTAGGGAAGGTACCATGAATCAAGGGATCTCCAATTAGAGCAGAGATTTCTTACAAGTTACAAATATAAACCAGAAAGGTGACACTAGTTTTTAAACAAATGAATAAGTTAGTATATTTTAAACAAATGAACCGAACATGGAAAATCTTAATTAGTGGTTTGAAAAGAGTCTGTTACAAGCATTTTTCCTAGACTTACTCCTAGTTTTAGAAAGGAAAAAATGAATATGAATTTTGAAAGTCCCTTCTAGTTTTACATGATTATTCTCATTCTACTAATGCAGAGAGAAATATTTGGACTCTTAGTTCCTTAGGTCTATGTTTCAAATAGCACTGTTAACATGAAATGTTCCTCTTCCTCACTCTTATAGTTCTTTGGTGGATATATAAACACACTCCAGAAGAAATTCACAAAACACATTGTTAGTCTATTTTCAAGAAGGTACAAAACACACTCCAGAGCCTTTTGTTTAGACAAACATGTCTATTAGGAAATGAATTGTTGCAAATATCTATGACTCTCACACTTCTCTTTATCCCTATATATGTTTATGTGCATTTCAACTTCAACATGTGCAACAGTTATATTTGTATTATAAGGCAGCTAGGGATGGGTTTGATTTGACCAGTTGCGATGTAAGAAAACGAGGAAGCACAAGTGAATTTGTGTGTTTGAACTACGTACAGACCTAGCGAATATTATATAGAGTACATAAATATAAATACAAGGGTAACAGTTACCTTACCTTAAGTGCCGTAATTACATAAACTCAATTCATAACTATCATATTTATGTTAATTCTTATTGAAATTATGAATTTTTTAAATAAGAGAGAAGAAAAAACATAAAGATTGCGAATTAAGAATTTGGTTTGATATGACTGTTGAATAAAAAAAACGCGTACAGTATATTTTTTATTTTAAGTAGTGTTTACATTGGGACAAGAAGTTGTCTCATAGTTCGTTGGAGTAACAAAATAATAATAGTATCTCATTTCTAGATTCGAACTGTCCCATTCCCATAACAATCTTAAAATTAAACATGAAACAAAAAATTTGTCCCTTTTCAAGTACCAAATTTTTAAGCAAATCAAACGGATCCTATTTGATGGCCAAAAGTAAACTAAAGGAATGGTGGCATTATTATGAAGTGAAGGGATAATCACGTACCTAAAATGTACATTCTCAAATTGGATCTTTCCCCCATTAAAGCTTAGAGGCTTTGCATTTTCTTTATCCTTAATGTCTGCTTTTTCCTGTAACAATATTAGGAATGGCATGCAATATCTCAAAGTGATGCAGGAAATGAAAATTACCAGTAAATATCATCACATACACAGCATCTATTCAAATAAATGAAGGCTAAAATTTGCATCATGAACATAGTGACAGAGAAAGTATCTCTTATGCGAGTAATTTTCTAATCTTGGGGTTGTGGTACTCTAGTGAAGAATTATTGTTTATTTTGATTTTCCTTTTTGTTATGGATGTTTCTATTTGATTCAATCTTAACGTTCATATTTCCTGCAAATATAAGGTTTATGAAACTCCCAAGGGTTTGGTCTAGTGGTAAAAAGATAGGTCTTAGACCCCGAAATTCCGGGGTTGGGCCCCTCTAGTGCCACTGGAGGGAGGTAAATATAAATTCCTTTGTACGGTCTTCTCTGCCTTGGACAGATATACCATCCCCACACCCTAAATTTCTCTTATCAAAACAAAAAATTTAAGGTTTAATATTTTCACTTTGGATGATTTAGACATTGATTAGTTAGTTTAGAGGTAGTTAAGCTGCTTAGTTAATTGGACTGAGTTAGTAAACAGTAATAAATAATGCACTTTTCCTGTAAATAGGAATGAGGGTTTTGAGGAAGAGAGGTCTTTTGGGATTAGTATTGAGGAGAGTCCAAAGTCTTTCGAATATGCAGAGAAAGTTTGCGCTTCTTATTGAATAATTCCTTTCATGTCCTGGGATTATTTGTCAGTGCTTCATAAAGTGTTGCTCTCACTCAACCAATTTCCTAGGTTTTGCGGCACCTCATTATTTCACATCATAGCCTCCATCATGCTTGTTGAAATATTTGTATTCCGCCCGCTTCTGTCGATGCTTTAGATGTAATCCTAGGTGTGAAGGGCGGCTATGTTGAGATCCCACATTAAATATATATGGCCAAAGTAGTCTTATAAGGCTTTGGCAATCCTCACATATTATAGGATGCTTTTGGGGTTAAGTTCCCATTCCAAATTTTTAAATGATATGAAAGCCTACCATAGATCAAACAGATCTATTAGTGGGTAGCTCACGTATGACTGCACTCTAAACGTCCAATCCTAGGTGTGAGACAATGTGTTGGGATCTTCGTTATTCCATTTCCACCGACATTTGTCCCTGCTCCAATGTCATCCTACAAATGAGGAGGAGAGTTGAGTTGAGATCCCACTGGTGACATGACAAAAGCAGTTCTTACAAGGCTTTGACAGTCATTACTACATGAGTTTGTTTTTGTAGTTGAATTAGGTCTAACCCAAATTTTAAGAAAGTTGTCTGCCTTCTTTTGTCTGCACCGTTCTCGATCTTTTCTCTTTTGAATCTTCAGCCAAGGTAGTCAATCACAGCCAAAAATGGCCCGATCCTTGATTTTCTCTGACTACATAGTTTTCGGCCACTATCCAGTCACTCCATTCTTGACTTTATGTAGGCGTGTACCATGAAGAATTCCTATGATGGAAGCTCAGATACTAGAAATGTGAGAAATCTGTATTTATTTCCAACAACTTTGTTGAACTTCGAAAGTCTGCAGTTCCCTATCCCCAAGCCCATAATTATCTCCAAAATGACGAGACCACTCCCTCTTATCCCTTCCTCCTATGAATATATATTAAAACCTAGCCCTCAAACCCAACTTAATTATTTCAAAATTCCAATTAACTAAAATATCGAGTAGCAATAATTGGGTGGAACTACCTAACGGCTAACACTTACATTTAGTAATATATGTATACCATGTTCACACACACAAGTGCATACTCAGGTGAAAGAAAGAAAACTCCATAAGCATACACGTTTAGCATTTAAGGAGAAATAATTTTTGAAAGTTTAATGTGGAAAATACCTCAAGTAACTGGAACATGGCTTTCATGTCGATTAGGCTTTGTATAGTTGCACGATAAACACCACCAAGGAAATAGAGTGGAAGAGATAGTTGGAAGAGAAGCCCATTTACCATCACCTGCATATTGAGTTATATTATAATCCAGGTCATGATTATTAAATATGGACAAAATTTTTGTATTTTACTTTATTGTATATAAACAAAACAACAAATACATTAAATCAAAAAGAATATAATCAAAAAATTCACAAAGATCACCGGAGGATAAGTGATCCTCAATATAAAAGCAAAACACATGCATTAAAGAGCTAAAAAAAACTTCCAACGAAGAAAAGCTACCCTCGACATAGAATTTAATTTGATGAAATTTTACCAAATCACCAACAGTCATCGTGCCATTCATGATCCCATGAGAACACAAAACCATTGCTGTTGAAAGAGCAGTACTAAATATAGCGGTTTGACCAAAGTTCAACAAAGCAAGACTCTGTTCGCTTTTCTGAGCAGCATCCTCATACCCTGCACAAACAAAAAAAGGATGAGTTTTTTAAGCTGAAGATTTCTTAAGCTTTATTTAGGTCATCAACTCAGTGTGGGGATTTGGTAAGTTTTCTCCAATAACGACACTGCAAAGATTTTTTTAAAATTGCTAAAGAACTCGATCTCTTTTGACCAAAGAACCGATTACTTACTCATTAGGTACTTGTCATAATGATCAGTTTCATGAACTTCGTTATTGAAATATTTGACCGTCTGTAAAACAATAAAAGGAAAAAAAAATTAAACTCATAGTGATAACCAAATTGAAGATAAAAACAGCATAAATCAATTAAAGTAATTGGTATTAGTGAATGAAATCCTGACCTCGTAATTAATAAGTGAATCAATAGCCCTAGTACTAGCATCATTATCAGCCTTATTCATGGCTTTCCTGAATTTAGTCCTCCACTGAAAAGGCAGAGAACATAAGAGTAAAGAACTTTTCAAACCTGCCAATGCAGTTGGCTAATGACAAACATACTGAGAACTGAACATAAAAAAAGTGAAATGAAGTACAAAGGTGCCACAATGCCAGTAATGTATCTGACAAGACAAAAAATGAAATAAAAGAGCACCAAACATATTTTCATGTTTAGATCAGTTCAAGGAATGATACCTGTGTGATAGAAAGTGTAAAACCAATATATGCAGCAACTGACAGGGAAGTAATCCACGCAAAAGGTGCTCCATATTTGTAGGCCAGTATACCTGATACCATAGATATCTGGATCGATATGTGTTAAGACTGTTGAAGTTGCTAAAATAATTTACAAAAATTGTTAATGAAAACATAGACACCAGGAAGTCAAAATTAAGATACAATTCCCACTAAATATCCTCCATGATCCTAAATGATCTACACTAGGGGAAAACATGACTCAACTAAGAAACAAGAAAAGAAAACTGAGGCATACCTCTAGTATGGTGGGTACTATGTTGAACAACGTAGAGGAGAGAATAAAATTTATTGCACCGCTACCACGATCAATTGTTCGACTTAATGCACCAGTTTCTCGACTAAAAAAAATAACTAGGTGAGAGTCATACACAATGAAACAATAGACAACGCAATGCAGAAAAGAAGCGTAAATGGAGGAGAATATTATCTACTGAGCAAAGAAATCTCTCTTCTCTAGTATGCTATCTTTTTTTTCAGTATTTCGTTATTTACTTGCGTAATCACACCTTTTCTTTCTTAGTTTTCTTGATCATTCATTCACAGACACATATATGTAGAGATAGAGACGGATTAACCATTTCTCATTGCAGAAGCCATACCTTAGATGATATCGAAGGTCAAGGTCATGCAAATGTGAAAAGACCTGCAACAGTCAGATACTAACATAAATTGATTACCGAGACATCATACAACCAACTATTCTGTGATTTTGAAAAATAGGTGGAAGATATACCAGAACTGTTCATATAATAAAAAATAAATATTGTGTAATGCATTGATACAAACAAATTTACCGAAAAATACTTTTACTCATCAGATGAATCAAACTCATCAAAGTAGCATACCTTCCTTGAAACTAAACGAATTGTCCGTAGTGCAACCTTAGAAAACAAAGCATTCCGCAGTTCTGCCACAATCAGTTGTATCATTTAAATAGAAGTCAACAGAATGAATCTTGAAAAACCAAGGCTCTTCTCAAAGAAACATAGATAAAAGTATCTACATCAATATTGGGATGCCAATATCTAATGAAGGAGAATCGCAACTAGGGTAGCGATGAGCCACCAGCTCATGAGCTATTTGAGGCTTTGCTAGCTACAGTTCCTCAAGTTAGACACATTAACTCATGAGTTGGGTTTCAGATAGGTAGACAAAACAAAAAAGGTATATTAACCATTTCATTTATAAATACCATTGAAAGCAGAAGCTCCAGAACGTGCAATCCCATATCCAATCAACACTGCCATGGGGGTAGCAAAAAGTGCCATCATAGTAGGATTCGAAGCAACAACACTAGCATTGCCCGTGGTAGTATTCAACCAATCAACTCCAAGCTTGAATAAGAAAGGGACCTGAACATTCAAAACCTGAAAGACAAAAATAGAGCACAAACCATCACAAGTGACTTAGCAGCAAATATCCATCACCAACAACAATAGTCAATAATCCACATCAGAATGTTAAATAGTTCACCACAACACAATAAATAAGAGGGCGTCTGGAAGAGCTAATATGTTCTTATCTTATCATGGCATAAGTACTTGTGTAATTGTTCAAAAGAGCTTATAAAAGTAATTGTTCAAAAGAGCTTAGAAAAGTAGCTGATGATATGCACATAAAATGTTTTCAAGTTTTTTAAGTAAATATACAATTTGGTCCCTGAAATTTTAGGACCGTATCAATTTAGTTTTCCACGTTATCAATTTTCCAAAATGATCGAGGTGAATAATTTAGAATAATCAACTTGTACTTCACAATGATGTTGTGCCAATTTATATACAAGAGAGAATCTCTCAAAAAAGGAAAAATAGAAAATTACTTTGTCAACTATAATAAATAGAGAGTAATCAACACTCCCCCGCAAGCTGGAGCTTGCATCCAGCTTGTTACATATATAATTACCTGAGGTCCATGTAGAGTTTTGGTGAAGATATCAGCTAATTGATTATTTGAGCTCATTGAAGAGGTTTTAACGATGTCAGAAAGGATCTTCTCCGTGATAAAGTGACAAATCAACCTCTATGTCTTAAATCCTCTCTTGAAAAACAGGATTTGTAGAAAGATAAAATCTCGATTCATTATCAAACATAAGTTCCATAGGGCCAAGCTCATAAATTTCCAACTCTTGTAATAAATGTTTCCGAACCACGTCATTCCAATTACTATCACAAGGTGAGTTTATAAATAGATTCACAACACCAACAAAAAACGAAATATATGGTCTGGTCATAGTAAGATAATTTGATTTCCCAACTAACCTCATCTATCTGCCTAGGTTAGGATATGGCTCTCCTTGATTATGTAGAAGCTTCACATTAGGTTCTATGGAAGTATCAACTGGTTTACAATCAAGAATCCATGTCTCTTTCAAGATATCAAGAACATATTTTCTCTGAGTAATAGCAATGTCCTCATGAGACTAAGCAACTTCAATTCCAGGAAAAGAACGCAATTGACCGAAATCTTTGGTAATAAAGTGGTTGAATAAGTGTTGCCTTAGGTCTTTAATGTCTTCTTGATCATTACTAGTGATACTGATAACAATATCATATATACATATATACCACAAGATAACGACTTTGTTCAAAGACGAGCGTCTAAAGAATACAGAATGATCTGCTTCGCAACGAATCATGCCAAATTTTTTAAAAACCTTGTTGAACTTTCCGAACCAAACTCGATGTGATTGCTTTCGACCATACAATGTTTTTTTGTAACTTGCATACAAGACTATACTCCTCTGAGGCAGAAGGTTATGTAGGTGATATTGTCCGTAGGACCCACAAGCTTTGATTGGTCTCAGCAGAACAGGGGAGGTGAGTCATACGGAACAAGCGGTGGATGGCAACGAAAACGGGTGGCTAGATGCTGGTGTGTGGATGACACATGCCAGAAGTCAATACCAACATAATGTCATTATAATCCTTGTACCAATAGACGAATGGATTTTACTAATATTTTGCAATTTCAGAGATCATTTTAAAATATTGTTAGTATAAAGGACTAGATCGGTACAAGCCTATAATTTCAGAGACCAGATTGGATATTTACTACTTTACTTATTTCCATAATCTCCTATAATTAAAAAAAGAAAATGGTAATGTTTATACATAGAGCACGCACATAGTTCCCTAAGTACTTCTCCGTCTCAAATATAATCAAAAAATAATAATAAAATCAAACAAAGTTGATGTATGTTTGATTTTTTTTTTCTTCTTTTGTTTATATTTGAGACCGGAGTAGTAACTTTTAAATGGTCATGGATCTCAACCTAAAAACTAACTAGATAGTCAACCATATATATATATTCAACAATATAACTAACCTTAGAGACTTTAATACAACTTGAATGTTAGTAACGATAGAACTAACCTTAGCTCCAACAAGTAAAAACGTTGCAGCAACAATCCGAAGCTGGAATTCAAGATTATCTTTCATCCAAAGGTAACTAAGAAGCAATTTAAGGATCTTGATATCAGCAATTTGACCACCACCTGGTGGCGATTTAGCAACGGTAGAAGCAGTTTTTTGATTCTTGAGACTTCCATCATCAGTTGAAAGCGAAGTTCTGCTATTTGATGTTGATGATGATGATGAAGAGAGAAAGCATTTTATAGAGAAAATTGAACTTGGACATGGTTTGAGTTGACGGTTAATATAACTGATTCTATTACTGTGGCAGTAACGGTAACCGCTTCTGGTGGAAATTGAGTGGCCTGTGGTGATGCAGGAAGCTGTTAAAAGCGACCGGACACGATTGCCGCTGCCGGAAGTGGTGGGAACTGCGTACCTTGAAGCAGCAGCAATCATTTTTCTTCAGGGAATAATGGGAGAAAGAGATGCTTTCTCTGAGGTTCATTCATTCATTTTGCTGCACCGGAGTTTTACATGTGCTTGTCATTATTTTATCATTATCATTATTCAAGTCAAAGCATTCACCCACCCCACAACATCACACACATGTATCCATTTCAAACACCACACAAACTTCTCTCTTTCAAACAAGATAACTATTTCGTCTAACCTCATTCAACGTTAACTCAAATTATTTGTAAAAAATACCAACCTTTTTTTTTTACTTTAAAAAAGTACTCCCGCATACCTGACTTTTTAAAAAAAGTTTAAAGTTTTTTTACTTTAAAAAAAGATCCATTTTGTATTAAAAAAAAAACAAGGTATTATCCATGTCATTATTTATTTTAAAAAATTATTATTAACCCCAAAACCGTAAAACATTAAAATTAAAAAGGATATTATTAACACTGCATGATAAATAAATTCATGGTGGGTAAAACTTGGGAACTCTTTCAATCACTTCAATTCAATGGAATGTTTGTCCTCGTAAGTTTAGCTCAGTTGATAAGGAAAATGCATAATATATACAAGGTTCGAGGTTCAAATCTCGGTCACCAAAAAAAAAAATCAATGGAATGTTTTTATGGGATTATTACATGTTATTTTGGATGTATGCTAAATCGCATTACACTAAATATGGATCTCATTTACATGATTGTAAATCATTAAGTAACTGATAACATCTTTCCCTTAAGCTCCTCATAACAATTTTCGTTACATTACTGATGGTATTTCTTTCATTATCACTGAAATGTCTCGAGCTTCTTTGAGTCCAAAACGGGAAAAATAACAACCAATCTAGATAGATATTTCTAATACCGCTTGAGAATCAAATCTACTGAAATTGTGATTTCATAAGAATAACAGGTTCACGAGGAAAGAACTGAATCAATCTATCTTTTCTGGAATAAGATAACTGAATCATACCACTCTAAAATAATGTAAAAATAACTCAGCTACAAAATAAGCAGTACCTGGGTAAGTCTAGCACTCCATGTACAAATATGCGCTTCTTGTTATTTAGAAGTGCTTAGAATATGCAATAATACAATTTATGATCTACATATGAACATACAAAATTTTGCTGTCTACAGAAAGCCGATCCAACTTCATTTATCTAACACTAATGAATTCCTTTGAACACCAATAAATTATGTATGAATTTTTCAAATTCACCATTATAGTGAATCGATGTCCCTGCTGCATTACCCAACAATATGGAATGTGATACCCGTGCTGAAGAGATCTTATAACTGACACTGCATCACTGAACTTCAAAATGGACTTGAATACATACGCTATTAACATTGTCCATTGCATTTCTTCCCCTCTCATTACGAGAAAAGAAGATGCTTTCTATAGTCTTTATGCTCCCAATTTGACGGCTGGGTCAATTGCATCAATAGTATTATTTTGCTGTCCCCAAAGCTGTGCATATCTTCCTGCATTTGCTAAGAGCACTTCATGTGGTCCATGCTCAACCACCTTTCCATTTTCCAAAACAATGATCTGAATATTGCCAAACAAAAAAAAAATCTTTTGATATGAGTAAGGCAATGGCATAAGGGAATATATATGGATAAACAAGTAACATATAACATGTTGATTACAACAAGGATGGACATCTGAACTATGTAGAACATTTTATCATAAATTTATTGTTATGAGATGAATTTTTTTGATGGTGTCTTGCCTTACAGGGAAGATGGGTCCAACATAAAGATTACTAATCAAAATAAAATCAGTTCAATATGTTCTGGAATAATTTATACAAACTTTTCTCTTCTAAAAATATGTAATAAGTACCATACATGTTTTAGGTAACAGCTACACATTCTTATATAATCTGCAAGAATCAGAACTGTTGTTAAAGGATGTTAATTTAGATAGAGAGAGCTTACCTCATCACACTGCATTGCAGTGGTGAGCCTGTGAGCAATGAATATGGAAGTTCGATTATTTGATAATGACTTCAATGCACTCAAAATCTCTGCTTCTGTTGTGCTGTCAAGAGCACTTGTAGCTTCATCACACAACCTACGAGCAAGACAAGGCAGTTAAAAGAAATTGAACTATTAAGTGTCTGTACGCACGGGTATCAAATTTGAAAAAATGACTACTCCATCACAATGGTAACACAAACATTTGTAATCTGACAAATAGGAAAGCACCACTCATGTTTAAATAACAAGTTCTGTATAACTATAAGAAGTGCAATGTTTAATGAAATTGAATGTTAGGAAGTAAAAAAATAAGAAAATAAACATTGTCCCATAGATGAGAATATTACATTGGATGAGTGGCAAGAGAAGACAAGGATTATAAATTCAATTATTAGAGACAGAGTGTGCTAGCCACAACCACAGAAAATATGGTAGAGTCTCATCATAGGTGGTTTGGGCATGTCTTGATTTAGCACACAGAAGCACCGGTTAGATAAGATAGAGGATAATCCTATAGTCAAAGGAAAAGGGAAATCAAGAAAAACAGTAGGTCAACAGAATTAGAGGGAGTCACATGTGACATATCTTATTGTTATTAATTGACTCATATAGCTGATCCTACACGATGGTAAAAACACTTGGTGTTTGTGGTGTTTCAAGTGGCAAAAATCATACGATAGACAAATAAATAAATCTCCCCAATAAGTTTATCATATTCTGTCCTATTGTCCTGATAAGTATACCCAATAGGACACAAGTGTACCGTCAGAGGCTATGATATAATCTTAAAAACAAAGAAAATAGGAGAAATTCGGTCACCAATCAATACACATCCAATACATTTTGTAATAAGTAAATATCCTTCTGGATGAAAAAAGTCCAATCGTCATAATCAATAGGTAAGGTCAGATTTAGTCTATCAGATGAAAATAGCCGAATATCACATCTGTGATCAAGTCCGTAAATTTCTATATTTATCTGCCATCATTCAAGTTGCACAAGACCTAAGTAAATCAAAAAATAAAAAGCTATAAACAACACAAAAATGTGCCCCAGTATATATATGATCAAAATACTTACAGTATTGCAGGTGCTTTTAAGAATGCCCGAGCAAGGGCAACACGTTGCTTCTCACCACCACTTAACTGTTAAAAAAACAGACCGTGAGAGTTTGAGAGATTGTCGTCATAAAATTTTATTTACAGTATTACATTAGGGAGGAGGAGACCCAACCCAACAGTAATGTGAGGTCGGTGTCCTTGTCTTTCCTCACGTGCATGTCGATAAGGACTTGGGTGTCAAGGGGTGCCAACATTGAGTACTATGGAATACTCGGTGGAGTGTTTCAGTGGCTTGTTTCTTCCCCATTGATAGCTAAATATTAAGGAAGAATACTCCAAGTGCTTGTCCATATTAAGTAAAACTATAGCAAACTATAATCATCACACCAATGACATGACAATAAAATTGCATATTTTAGATCAGTTCTCATTCATGAAAATAATGTTGGATTTTCTCTTGTATACATCATTTTTACTATGGGTGCCACTCTCGAGATTTACAATAACAAAACCACATGTACCCTAAACAAAATATGATAAAAGCTCAATACTGAAAAACATTATCCAAAATAAATAGTGGTTTCATCACCTTTAGCCCTCGCTCTCCCACAACAGTGGAGTATTTCTCAGGAAAACTCATGATCGTGTCATGGATTGCTGCTTTCCGGGCGGCTTCATAGACCTGTAAGCATACAATAAATAATCAGCTAAGAACAAGTTGGAACCTAACAAAGGAAATTTGTAAAGTGAAGAAACAAGCAAAGGTATGGCACAACAAAAGTTACCTCCTCTTCTGCTGCTGAAAGCCGACCATAGTGAATGTTATGGAATATTGTATCATTAAAAAGTACCTGCACATAATCACTCAGGTTTCACAACTTGCAAGGGCAACAACACGTGATTCAACAGATAGATGCTTTGTTAACTTACAGTATCTTGTGGAACAACACCAATAGACTTTCGTAAACTCTCAAGGGTTACGTCCCGAATATCTTGATCATCTATCTTTATCTGTAGAAAACAAGTTGTGAATGAGAATGTGAGAGAAGCAAAGTCCGCCTCAAATATAAAAGGCAACGACCAAGCTTTAAACTAGTCATTCAGCAGAGTCAATTACATGTAACAAATCATGGCGTTGGACTCTAGTGTAAGCAATAATGATTTAAGACACTCTACATGCAAAACATAACTGATGTACACCGTTATGAGTCCTACATTGGATGAAATATGGCCTGAAAATGTGCTTATAGGGTGGGTAGTCCTCCCGCTACAAGCCGGTTTTGTAGGGTTGTATTAGGCACAAAATTCTAATATGGTATCAGATCCTATCCAAGATCTGTTGGGTCACATGCTATCAGGTCACCGCTATCGGGTCATTTGGATCAAGCTCCAGATGTCTAACCCTGGGCTTGAGAGTGGTGGGTAGTCCTCACCCTACAAGCCGGTTTGTAGGATTGTGTTAGGCCCGACCAAAATTCTAATGTACACATCATTAGAGCCATATAGGACAGACGTATAAAAATTTAGTGTCTATCAATTCAAATAGAACAGAAAACATCAAATGTCATATATAGCATGGAAATACAGCTTTAATCAAATATAGATTAAATTCATTTCTTACACTTCCAGAATGGGGATCAAAAAATCTGAATAGCATTCTGAGAATGGTTGATTTTCCTGTCAATCATGTATGAATATTAAACATGTCAGAAATAAACACATTATAAGAAAACCATATCCAAATTTGAATACAGATGCATTTCATGTTTTAGAAGTCAGTATAACACAAGATCTGATTGATATTAACTTTCAATACAAAAGGGTGATTCATGGATGGGTTTTCATCCATGATCTTCCATCAGATACCTAATGCATGTCTTAGAGATCACAATAACAATGTCCATTATTCAACGAAGTAACGAAAAAATGGTGAGATAATAATAGAAGCCGCAAATTAATTTCCAGTGAAAAATAGAGGGAAGCAGTGGCGCAACTTTGTTTGTGATTGGGGGTGGTTAATGCCTTGAAGAAAAACATTTGTGAGTGATATAGTGCTAACTGCTAAAAGGGTGAAATCTATCCATGGAACAATTTTTCTTTCGAACCATAGGCAGCATAAAAAAAAATTCTAACAACAGCTTTGCAAGTAAAACAATTTAAGAAAATACATAATTTCATCATGGTGAAGCTTACCACTTCCACTAGTCCCAACAATTGCAACACTTTTACCAGCTGGCACAAGTAGCGATATTCCATCTAGTATCTTTCTTTCTGTGAGGTAACTGAAGTATGCATCAATATATAATCACAAAAATATTAGTCAAAACACCAAAGTTACATTTAATCAGCGTGTTGGCTTTTTAATATAGCAATTATATTTGTATTATAAGGCAGCTAGGGATGGGTTTGATTTTATCAGTCGAGAAATAAGAAAACGGGGAAGCACGGGAGAATTTTTTTGGACTTCACAGCAGAGACTATTATATAGAGTATATAAATATCAACACAAGGATTACAGCTACCCTAAGTACCGTAGTTACATAAAGTCAATTCATAACTAACATATTTATGTTAATTCTAATTGAAATTATGGGATTTTAGATAAAGAGAGAGAAAGGAAGAATAAAAAACAAAGATTTTGAATCAAGAATTTTGTTTGATATTACTGTTGAATAAAAAAGCGTTTAATTTTATCTTTTAAGTGGTGTTAACATTGGGACAAGCTGACAAGCAGTTGTCTCGTAGTTTCTTGGAGAAACAAAATTTAGGAGTTCTGAACAGTCCCATAACTATTTTAAAATAATTTTATTTCTAGATTTGAACTGTCGCATAACCATTTTAAAAATTAAACATGAAACAAAAAAATTCACATTTTAAGTACCATATTTTTATGCATATCAAACAGATTGTATGTGTTAGCCAAAAGTCAATTAAAGGAATGGGAGCATTATTATGGAGTAAAGGGACGATCACGCACCTAAAATGTACATTCTTAAATTGGATGCTTCCCCCATTGAATCTTAGAGGCTGTGCATTTTCTTTATCCTTAATGTCTGCTTTTTCCTGCAATAATATTAGGAATGACATGCAATTTTTCAAAGTGATGCAGGAAAAGAAAATTACCAGTAAATATGGCCATATGCACAGCATCTATATTAAAACAATTTATGAGGAAAATCGTAATCTGCAATGATTAGATTGCAGTCTATATTAGGAAATATTATATATTCAGTAACAGATCCCTCCATAGAATTGACACCTTTGATAATGGATTCCGGCCTAGGAAACCCCAAGTGTCATGGGATCCAAAATCAGTGTGTTTCCTTTTCTATCTAGGATGACTGCAAAATCAGTGTGTTTCAGAAGTAACAGTGAATAAGCTTATTAAAAAAAGCAGTGAATAATATTCTTTAATTTCTTAGAATTTGCATCATGAACATAGTAACAGAGATTGTATCTCTTATCCAAGTACACCCAGAAGCTCACCAGAATGTAGAAATTACATCACTAATAGAAAGAACTAAACCAATTAATTACTATTAACATATAGATGAGGAAGAAAAAAGAAAAACTCCCTGTTTTGATTTTCCCCTCAAACCTCTATCTGTTTTGATATTTTTCTCGTCTGTTTTGCTATTATTTCCTCCTCCTTATTTTGAGATTTTTTCCCTATGTTCAGATATTATTTATTCCCCTCTCTCTGTTCTGACTTTATCCCGAGTTATGATATGTTTTCCATTCAGATCCCTATCTGATATCTCCCTTCTATTTCCTTTAATTTTGTTATTATTAAAATGTATGTTTTGATGAATACTTGTGATTTTTTTATTACTTTTAAAAATAAAAATAAAACTAGGTATCCGCTCCAAGGACTGACAAATCTAGAAACCAATCCCACCGTCCACTTGCGGGGGGGGGGGGGCCAATTAAAGTCAGAAATTGGCATCGGTGGGATTCGAACCTAAGACCTTGAGAGGAGCACACTCCAAGGTCCCGAGCCTGCACCACACGACCAACCCATGTGGGTTGTGATTTTTTATTACTAATATACTTCATGAATTTTGAGTTATTTGTTTAATTTTACACTAACTATGTGATCATAGTATTATTCGTGTAATTTGTCTAAAAAATACCAAATAGCGGACATCCCGCAATACCCTATCTCGCATCCAGCAGCTATCTGGGATTGACTACCTAGTGTTTAGCTAACTACCAAGTGACTCCATTCTTGTCTTTATTATGTAGGTATGCCCCATGAAGAACTCCTAGGATGGAAGCTAAGATACCAGCACTAGGAGAAAACTGGTATTTTATTACAAGGAATAGGGAAAATCTACTTAAATACAATAACAAACTTGCAGAACATCGAGAGTCTGCAGTTCCCTATGATGATGAGACCACTCCCTCTAATCCCTTCCTCCTATGAATATATGTTACAGCCTATCCCTCTAACTAACCCAATCTAATTATTTCCAATTAACTAACAAATAGAATAGTAGCAACTAATTGAGTGAAACTACCTAACACATACATGTGGTAATATATGTATATCATGCACACACATAAGTGCATACTCGGATGAAACAAAGAAACTTCATAATCAAAAATACACATTTAGGATTTAAGGAGAAGATAATTTTTTAAAGTTTAATGGGGAAGATACCTCAAGTAATTGGAACATGGATTTCATGTCAATTAGACTTTGTATAGTTTCACGATAAACACTACCAAGGAAATTGAGTGGAAGAGATAGTTGGAAGAGAAGCCCATTTACCATCACCTGCACATTGAGCTAGGTTATTATTCAGGTCATGATTATTAAATATGGACAGAATGTTTATATTTTGCTTTATTGTATATAAACAAAACAACAAATACATTAAGTTGTCAAAGAGATGCTAATTACAATTAGAAGAGAAGATAAGTGATCCTCAATATAAAAGCAAAATACATGCATTAAAGAACTAATGAAAACTTCAATGAAGAAAAGCTACCCTCAACATAGAATTTAATTTGATGAAAATTTACCAAATCACCAACGGTCATTGTGCCATTCATGATCCCATGAGAACAAAGAACCATTGCTGTTGAAAGAGCGGCACTAAATATAGCATTTTGACCAAAGTTCAACAAAGCAAGACTGTGTTGGGTTTTCAGAGCAGCATCCTCATACCCTGAACAATGAGATCACAAGTCACAGCAACAGAAGCAAATAAATCATATATCAGAACTAAGAAAGCATTCAAAAATTAATGAGAGAAGCTGCTACGATCGTTGTTGTTTTGTAAAATAAATAACAAACCAAATTGTACAAAATCTAAAGATACCATTATCTAGTTATTATTTCTTGACAGAAACATACTTCTTATCCTTCTTAGGCTTTGGGTCTAATTCAACAACAAAAAATCGGCCTATAAGGTGAAAATTGTCTTAGCTTTATAATCTCTATTTAGGCTGTACCTCTGGCCAATGTAGGACTTGAACTTTTCCCAATATACCACTTCACGCCCAAGGCTATTGGGCTTAGTGCGTGAATGATAGAGCGGCCCATCATTCCATCAATAATGAATCTAAAATAGGCTCTCAAACCATCTAAAGTTTTAGGTTTAATAAACCCCACAAAACCGTCTTGTAAGGTGAAGAAAGATTGCCTAAGCTTAATAAGCTCTATGTAGGTCATGCATCAAGTCAATGTGGGGATTGGGTTTTTTCAACAATGACGCTGCCAAGCTTTTTAAAAAGTTGCTGAAGAACTCAAACTCTATTTGACCAAAGACCGATTACTTACTCTTTAGGTACTTGTCATAATGATCAGTTTCATGAACTTCATTATTGAAGTATTTGACTGTCTGTAAAACAAGAAAAAGAATGGAAAAATAAAATAAAATCAATCCCATAGTGAAAATCAAATTGAAGATAAAATTAAGCAGCATAAATAAATATAAATATTGGTGTCAGTGAATGAAATGCTGACCTCATAATTAATAAGTGAATCAATAGCCCTGGTAGTAGCGTCATTATCAGCCCTATTCATGGCTTTCCTGAATTTAGTCCTCCACTGAAAAGACAGGAAACATAAAATCAAAGAACTTTTCAAAAACACATTTGTCCTACAATGTTTAGATTGGTTCAAAGCATGATACCTGTGTGATAGAAAGTGTAAAGGCAACATAAGCAGCAACTGACAAGGATGTAATCCACGCAAAAGGTGCTCCGAATTTGTAGGCCAGTATACCTGATACCATAGATATCTGGACGGATATGAGTTAAATCTGTTGAAGTTGTTCAAAAAGAAAGAAGCAAGAGTTGGGATGATAAAATAATTTAGTAAAATTGTTAATGAAAACATAGACACCAGGAAGTCAAAGCTGAAGATACAATTCCCACTAAATATCTTCCGTGATCCTAAATGATCTAAACAAGGGAAAAACATGAGTCACCTAAGAAACAAGAAAAAAACTGAGTCATACCTCTATTATGGTAGGTAGTACATTGAACACCATAGCGGAGAGAATGAAATTTATTGCACGGCTACCACGATCAATTATTCGACTTAATGCACCAGTTTCTCGACTGAAAAAAAAAAATAACTAGGTGAGAGGCAAACACAGTGAAACAATAGACAACACACCCACAAGCAGAAGAAAAGCCTAAGTAGAGGTGAATATTAGCCACTGAACAGAGAAATCTTTCTTCTCTGATATGTTATCCTTCTTTTCAGTATTTCATTATTTGCTCTTTAACTGTTGGCAGTTACTTGTGTAATCAAACTTTGGTTTTCTGGATTTTCTCAATCATTCATTCACTCATGCACATATGTAAAGATCGAGACAGATTAGCCATTTCTGCATGGAAGAAGCCATACCTAAGATGATATTGGAGGTCAAGGTCATGCAAATGTGAAAAGACCTGCAATAGTTGGATACTAACATTAATCGAATACCATGACATCATACAACCAACTATTCTGTGATTGTGAAAAATAGGTGGAAGATACACCAGAACTATTTTTTTTTTTTTACGGAATATGCCACAATTGTTTAATAAAATAAAAAAATGTAGTATATTGATTCAAACAAATTTACAAAAAATACTTTTACTTATCAGATGAACCAAATTCATGATAGTAGCATACCTTTCTTGAAACTAAACGAATTGTTCGCAGTGCTACCTTAGAAAACAAAGCAGTCCGCAGTTCTGCCATAATAATGTAGTATCGTTTAAATATAAGTCAACATAATGAATCTTCAAAATCAAGGCTCTTCACAAAGAAACATGGATAAAAGTAACTACATCAATATATATGTATGTATGTATGTATGTATGTATGTATGTATGTGTGTGTGTGTGTGTGTGTGTGTGTGTGTGTGTGTATGTAAGTATATAACATTAGTGAGACAAGAAAACCTTAAACCACTTGAAATACTTGTGTAAATTTAAATTCATAGCTCACAAGTAAGATAATTAAAACCTTAAATCACACTTCAAATACTTGTATAAATTTAATTCATTCATAACCATAATCACATAAATGCTTCAAAGATCATAGGTATATGACTCAACGATTAGCAGGGGCATTTCCACCAAACTAGGACTATGTGTTGTGTATACTCTTAATTGCTGAGGGAAGGCATAATCACAAAATCGTGGGATTTTACGATTCAAAACGGGATTTTAACTACCATTATTTGAGTAATTTTTGAATACTTCATTCCCTTTTGGGAAGATCAAACCTTGGGTAATTATTGGGTTGACTATGCTCTCGAAGTGTTTGAACTTGAAGTAATACTTCCAGGTTTCTGTGATTCTTAATAAGTTGGGAAGCTTAGGTAACTATCAGATGAGAACTTGTTATTTAAGCTCATGGGCACAGTCATTGAAGGTTTATCTGACAAATTGTACTTACTTATTTAAGATTTAATTAGTTTTCTGAGAATTCGGCATCTTTAAAGATGTTTCTTTGCCTACAATTTGTGGCACTAATATTATGAGCATGTCTGCTTTAAGGGTATAGCGGTTGCGTGGCACTACTTCCCTCCTATTTCCACCTTTTCCTATGCTTTGATTTCATAATTCATTTCAGCTCGTATATATGTATACTTTATCCTTGCTTGCACTACTAGATGAGTAACTTGTCTTTCTCAATATTTCTCAAAATATATTTTGTTTTTCTGAAAAATTGCAAAATTTAAATCTTTAACATGAATATAGGTCCAAATCCAAGGAGTATAGAATGTCACTTCAATAAGTGTTTTCAAAGGCTTAGGCATTAAAACTTTGAATTATAATGACTTCAAAGTCAACCCAATACGTAAATCCAGCTCCAATAAGTAGACAAAACAAAAGAAGTATATCAGTCAGTTCATTTATAAATACCATTAAAAGCAGAAGCTCCCGAACGAGCAATCCCATATCCAATTAACACAGCCGCGGGAGTAGCAAAGAGTGCCATCACAGTAGGACTTGAAGCAACAACACCAGCATTGCCCGTGGCAGTATTCAACCAATCAACTGCAAGCTTGAATAAGAAAGGGACCTGAACATTCACAACCTGAAAGATGAAAATAGAGCATGAACCATCAGAAGTGAAAGTGACTTAACAGCAACGATCAATTGCGAACAACAAGGGCCACTAATCAGCATAGTGTTGTCAGTCATGGGTAGCAGAAAAGAGAACAGCGGATTGTTAGACTTCAACTACACAATAGGGCTATAACACTACATTTCAAAATAGCGTATTAAGGAAGAATAGTGGTTTGTGAATTCCGCTAAGCTATAGCGGAGCGGTATAGCGCCGCTATTTAACAACACTGAATCAACATCAGAAAGTTACGACATTTCAAAATAAAAAATCAATAAAAAACATCAGTGAATTAAATAGTTAACCACAACACAATAAATAAGAGGGCGTCTGGAAGAGCTAATTTGGGCTTAGCTTGTTATGGCATTAGTACTTGTCTAATTGTTCAAAACAGCTTATGAAAATAGCTTATGATATAGTCATAAGATGTTTTCAATTTATTTAGAGTAAATACCCAATTCGGTCCCTGAAATTGTAGTACTGTATCAATTTAGTCCTCTCATTATCAATTTTCCAATTGATGCCTAAAATTGTATAATGTTACTCAGGTCTGTCCCTTTGTTTGGATTATCAAATACTACATCCCTAAGATTATTCACTTAGTTTGAAATGCATCTCTAACAATACAATTAGCCCCTAGAAATACAAATAGATGGACGAATTTGACTAACATTTTGTAATTTCGGGGATCTTTTAGAATATTGTTAATATGAACTAAGTTGGTACAGTCCTAAAATTTTGGATACCAAATTGGGTATTTACTAGTTCATTTATTTATTTTCATAATCTCCCATGACAATTTATTTTATACAGGGCATATGCACAATTTCTCTCATTCTCTTTACAATTGTAAAAATAATAACATCTACATAAGCACTTATACAATGAGTCTTTCTCTCATTCTCTCTACAATTGTAAAATCAACTTTTACATAAGCACTAATACAATAAACGCTTAATTAAGCTATTTATCGAAGTCCCCCAAGTAAGTAACGAAATTACAAACCTTAGCTCCAACAAGTAGACACAATGCAGCAACAACCCGAAACCGAAATTCGGGATTATCTTTCATCCAAAGGTAACCAGCAAGCGACTTTAGGATCCTTATATCAGCAATCTGGCCACCAGCTGGAGGCGATTTAGCCACATTTGAATCATTTTTTTTATTCTTCTGACTTCCTTCATCAGTTTTAGCTGAAGTCGAAAACAACGCTCTTCCATCTACCTTCAAACTCTGTTCCACACAATTTCCAAATCACAATCAAAATCAAAACCTATGAAGACTTACACAGGATACTGACACGTTGACACTTCACACTTGTGGTAATTTTAAAAAATGAAATGATAATTGAATTGAATTGAATGTAATCAGTAATCACATGTGTTAGTGTCGTATTAGACTATGACGTGTGGACACGCCTTCTATCAAAAATGTCATGCTACAGAGTTTAAAACCTATGAAGTATTGACACAATACTGGTGATTATATAAAAAAATGTGATAATAATTGAATAGTGTTGAACACTTCTTTGATCAGAAGTGTGGTGTTAGAGAGATTAAAAGTAAAACCATAGAGTTTTGAATTTTGATCTAATAAACAAAAAAACAAGTTAAGCATTTGAACAAACAGGTAGTGGAATGAATGGAATTATTACTCTGTTATGTGATGATGATGATGATGATGATGGATCGGAGAGAAAGCCTTTGATAGAGAAGAGTAAGCTTGGCGAAGTTCTGGTGTTGAGGTAACTGTAACTGTAACTGTAACTGATTCCGTTAGTGTAACCGTAACGGAAAGCGTTTGAAGTGGGAATTGAGTAACCGGTGGAGATGCTGGAAGCGGTTAAGAGTGACCGGACACGGTTGCCGGGTGTGGTCCTGGCGTGCCTCGAAGCAGCGGCGAGCATTGTTTACAGTTGCAATTGTTTCTCTCTCTTTTGTATTTTGATTGAGAGAGAGAGAGAGAGAGAGAGAGAGAGAGAGAGAGAGAGTTGTTGAGCGGGTAATAAAATGAATCAGTGTCAGTGTTATTGGCCCCTTTCCCCTTTCTCTGGGTGAAGTTCATTCATCATTTTCGCACTGGAGTTTTACTATTGCTTATTTTACTTTTTTTTTTTTTTCTTTCTAAGGGAAATAAATAAGTCAATGTTCTATTCATTTCTCAACTCGCCAATAAGACACGATAAGTTATTACGATCACGTTTTCAACCTTCAATGAAATGAAATCGCATTCTGAAAATGTGGCCAAATTACACAAGGTTTTGTGAGTTTGAGGTTTCTAATAAATAAATTCTTTAAATTATTTTGATTTTACGTAATTGTTTTTAAGTTCGTAAACATTTTTAATTTAATCCTTCTGTTAATTAAACATTACAAAAACGATGATGTGATCGTTAAGTTTATAAATGATGGACATTATGATGTAAATCTTCGTCAAATGAAGAGTTCAAGGAAGTTGTTATCAATTATTGTGTATAATGGCATCTATTTGAGGTTCATAAAGGATCAAAATGAAAGGGTCAGAGTTGCTTGCAAGATGAATGTCCTTGGATTGTTTTATGAACTGAGATGTTTGACGAGTTGAGGATGTTTGTTACATCATACACTTAACTCTTACATTGAAGAACTAAATTGAAAATGTATACAAATTAAAATGATTTATGTTTGACTAAAAGATTTATCTATTACAAACCGCAAACAACTTAAAGAATTCCTTGTATAATTTAACTGAAAAGGTTCAAGCTAACCGGTGAAAAATACTCCATGGATCTCCTAATAAATAGGAACTCATTTGTACATAAACATTATCTTAAAATAATTTACTCATTTCATTTTACAATGCCATAAATTATTTTTTTCACTTATACACTCTAATTAATATTATTTTTATCATTCCCAATTTAATATTGGAAAATGCTAACAAGTGTTCTAAGGGCATTTGTTAAGAAGTTTATAAGATAAAGTTTATCTTGAAAATGATGTATTCAACACCTTGAAATTTTAAAAATGAACTTTTTGTACATCAAATTATAATTTATTTCTATTTTTTAGTTTTTAACTCGTGCCCTAGCTAAGAGCACCTGTTAGCATAACTCTTTAATATATTTCACTTTGCATTTATCATAATGGTGAATGCACCATTATTTAAGAAGGACACTCAAACTATTTTTCTCTATCTTTAAAATATGAACAAAAGTGCTTAAGTTTAGGGATGGAGGAAGTATAAGCTTTTTAATATATAATAACAACAACGAATTGGTCTAAGTCTTAAAAGATTTTGGTCAATTATGTAAGTGATTATGGATTCAATCTATGATTAGGTATATAGAAAATCTTATTCGAAGAAGATAACTCATCTTGTGTGTTTAACAAATTTTCTATGGAGATTAGTCATCATTAAACTGTAATAGAAATTTTATAAATATAACATGGTTACCTAAAGATAACTAAAGAAGATGACAAACATAGTGTGACACACGTGATAAATACTTTGATCAACTAACATTCGATATAGAGTTCAATTGTTTGTGAGTGCATAAGATATTTTAGTTTATCCAGAAAATATACATAGGATAGTGTCATAGTCTAAGAAAAGGAATACCTTAGGCTTAGAGAACATTGAAATTTACATTTATTTTCATACAACGATAATAGCGGGGCTCTAACCCATAGTATAGGATTAAACATTTGTCTTTTTACCACTAGAGGAGAAAGAGGGTTGGATTCTAAGAGCTTGAGGATGCTCAACAAAGCTATACGATGAAGCATGGTCCAACCAAGGAAATAATGGGTGAAGATTGTGAAAGCTAATATTCTTGTATCTTAGTGTTCCATATGTTCTTCATCTTTTGATTTCTTCTCCTAAACCTATTGTTTTGTGTTAGTGTATGGGAAGATGGTAAAGACAACATCACTTGGACTATCCAAGATAGGGGACAGATGAAAGGTATGTACCTAGGGAGATATGTGATAAAATTGCAACCATCAAACCTTCTTTTCCATGTAAACAATATACAATTCCCTTGTTGGAATATTACATCAGATGGAAATTTTACGCAGAGGAGTGTTTACGATCTTATTATTTCCCGTCTTCACCCTATTATTTCCATTGATCCAGATTTTGACCATATTTGGACTTGGAATGGTTCCAATTACTACCAATATTTCCTTTGAAAATTGCCTCATAATCGCCTCCTAACTAAACGTGCTAGAGGAATATTTACATATAACATTTGTCTTGTAGTGATTATCCTGAAAAAATTATACATATATTTAAAGATTGTGATGATGTTAGGAATTTTTTGAATAGGCTTTATAAATCCAGATCAGCGTGGCGAAAATTTTAGTCTTGCCCTCTATAGGTGGTTCGATTGGAATACTTCTCATAACGACGTTGGTAACGTTCAATCTCAATGGGAAACTTTTTTTTTAGTGTTGCAATATGGTGGATTCTAGGGTGATGGGTCAATTAAGTCCCTCACCGATTAAGCACATAAAAAATATCATTTGATTGAAACAACGGTCCAGACTAATTGAAAGTAGAACATAAAAACATATACACCTTCCACACACAATTATGTCCATGTCTCGATCTTCTCCAACTTGAGAAAATGAGTTAGTGTGTGGTTTTGTTTTCTGGACAAGACCAAATAAATAACCATGAATTTTCATCAAATCTAACAATTAAGTGGCAGTTAACAACCGACAACAAAGAAAAAGTAGCCACTAACAATAGCACAATTATAATTGAATTGAATCCTCTTCTCTACTTTTGCTACTAAACCCAATCAAAACAAGAGCAGCCATCATTTTCATTCAATTTACCATGTTGTGGCCAATTTCTATTGACTCTAATTATTCATTACGGATTTCATTTTATTTTCAACAAACATCTTATGGTTAATTGGAAAGAATACGAATGGGAAAGATAGATGGGTAGAATTGTGTGTGAAAAGGTATACATATGATCATTTTTATTTTTAATAAATCTAAACCATTAATTAAATCTAATGGTAGCTTTTAAGTGCTTCACCGGTGAAGGACTTAATTGAACTATCACCTTAGAATCCACCGTTGCAGTATATGATATTTGAAAATATTAGAATAATTTTGTGTTTTCTCATTTGTCTTTCATGAGAAGTCTTTTATTTTATCAATTTTTAATCAAGTAAGGTCCTTTGATGAATCTTCCTTTCAGATGTTTTAAAGTTAATTTTGTAAGACTTCGTAAAAAGCTAGCCAAGCTCCAAAACCTTTCCCCCATCATTTTTGAATTAGATTCTACATGGTGGTCAATATGATTCTTTCAAGATCTTCAAATGTGCATCCTCGACCTTTCCTCCATGAGGTCATTTCCTTCCCTAGCTTCGAGATTGGAGAACTTTAGTTACTCATGCCTTCATAGAAGCAATAATAACAAGCCAACCAGTCTTCCAACCCGATAATCTTTTTATGATGCTACAATCAATTGTTTTGATTGAGAATGTAATAACAATATATGATATTTACTTTTGATCACAAAAGCTATACCAACTTCTAATCACCTTGAATTCTTTAAGTATTGCGCAATACCTCACGTTATTTTTAGGTAATTCATCTGCTTCTTGCTTCAATGATACAATTCTTTACTTCAATGCCTCCCACCTTAAATTACTCATGCCTGATGCGTCGCAAGTTTTTCCTAAATACTTATGACAACCAATTGCTTGTATAAGAATTGATTTTACACGGTAAACGACATATGTATCATGTCAATGGTGAATTTGAATCCTTCAGGAACATTTAAGAAGCCTATACAAACCCACTAAAAACTTACGTTGGAGTTGCTCTAAGAATACACAAGTAATATTCTAAAAGGAAATAAAAAACAAAGGTGATGCATTTAACATATTAGTGAGTCGCATTATTAGCTCTAATGAGAATAATTTTTTTGAATAAAGGTTAAGACTTCTCATCATTAATCTACTAATATGTGTGTGTGTGCGCGCTTGAATGTCTATACTAAGAATATATTTAAAGCATTTCTATGTGAGTAATCGATTTCTTGAATAGGAAAAACGACATATTTTTTTGAAAGAGAATAGAAAGAAACACATGGTTGTGCATTCCTGACATAAGCTTGTACTAAGAACTAAGATGGTTCTTAACATTGTCACTAAATCCCAGAGAATCTTAAAGAATGAACAAACGTAGCACAACATGACATTGAAAGTATGGTCACCTGATCAAGAAAATATTCAATATTGCACCTATAGGTATGAAAAACATCTAAGTTTGTTAAATGGGAATTTAACACTCAAAAAGGCATTCAAGTCGGTCATAATATGAAAAGCATCTAGACTTCTTAAATCATTAAGAACAAAAATAAAAAGTTTGAGGTCTTGAGTTCAAATCCGTCCAAAGAGTAAAATTATCCAACAACCAACTACTAAGATTTGTCATTCAAAAATAAAAGGTCGGCGATCTTGAAGACTATGACCAAGAAAACAGTGAACAATAAGATTGGAGTCGGGAGGACTAATGTCAAGAAGAGTCAAGTTAATAAAATTTAAGTCAAGGTGATTCTGATTTAGAGGGCCCAAATTCTTCTGTCCACCTAAAAATTATTCTTTATCTAGACAATTCAAAAGATAAAGCTAAGATGGATTTATAAAATTAAAAGCCATAATCATTTCAAAGGAATCAAGCACTCCACGTAAGTCTGTCCCATAGGCCATGGTAGACAGTGCATACGGAATAACAAAAATAACAAACAACATAGATCTGTTATACAGTTATGATTTATGAGGACGTTAAAATAGCATGTATTCATTCCATTTATCACTTGAATCATGACACAACGCAGAGAAAGCGCGGAGCTTGTAGTCGATCGGAAGGTCTCTGAAACAAGTAGGCCATTCTTGATCACCTTCAACAATAGCAGTGAGATTTCGTGCTTCAGTTTCAGCAGTATTCACAGCAATGAACATGGAAGCAAGGATAATGCTATGGTCAGAGTAATTGATAGGAGGAAACAAACAAACAAAATCAAAACTATTTCCGATCTTCTTCAAACGGTAACACCACCAAGCAGTACCAGTCTTAACACTACTGTCGTCGACTAATTTGAAAGGAATACCAAGTTCTTTCATTATTAGTATGGCAGCTTCATAATCAGTCTGACACCACTCCACGGAAGCACGTCCTTCATTCTGAGTGTTTTCAAGGAAGATAGGAACACAGTAATAATTCTCCGGGATTCCAGAAGGATTGAAGGGACCAAAGTTTTGAATTGTGTCGGCAAGAGGGAGAGGTAACTCTAAGTCTTTGTGGATGGAAATAGGACGGAGTCTTGAATAAAGAGCAGTGCAACAGGCATCTCGAACGAGAGGAACAATATATTCAACATCAGAGGTTATGTTTGCAGCGGAAAAAGTGTTGTGTTCATACATCTTGATAGTTAGATAGATTGTCATCAGTTGAGTGATATAGTCTCTGAAAACATCCAGATTAATGGGATAGTAACGAGGAGTTGGGTTTCGATGCTCGAATGGATGAGTAAAACCATAAATCCCACGAGCAGCCATTGAAGATACGTACTCGGGGTCGATAATAAGTTTTTTCTCAACAGTCTGAGGGATAAGGGTGGACATTTGTTGAGCAGGAGCCTTGGGTTGTGGGGTTCCTTGAACGGGTACCATGACATACAAAATGGCAAGATTAAGAATGTGAAACAACATAGAACAAATGAGTTTTATTTATACTTTTATGGTGTTTGTGTTTTCAATAAAATTCGCATGGATAAGAGAGAAGGGGTGATGAATTCGGATACATGGAGATGTGAGCCAGTGTTAGGAGACGAAGCGATAGCTTGGATGGAAGAAAACGCTTGCGGTACATGCACTGTATTCTTCCTCCCTATTAAAATATGGGTCTTGTTAGCAGGTGCCTCCGGGGCACTAGTTAACAAACTAAAAGTAGAAAGAAAAGTAAAAAAAATTATTAAAAAGAACACTTTTTCAACTTTCAAAAAGTATAACACAATTTTCAAGAGAATATTTCCTTTTATATTCCCGGGGTATTTGTTAACATTTCCCTTAAAATATAAATATAAATATACTCCCTCCGTTTTAAAATATAAGCAAAATTTGTTTTTTAGATTCATTCATTTAATGATGTATGCGGTCCATATTATAAACCACATACATCATTAAATGAATGAACCTAAAAAACAACTTTTGCTTATATTTTGAAACGGAGGGAGTAAGTAAATTCAAAAGTTGATGGAAGTCGGTTAATTTTTAAGGAGTAGTAGTACTTTTCAAGTGAGCTAAATTCGGATGAAAATTGACTTCCTTAAAAGTGTGGGTGATGACAACGAGGCTAAAAATACCTATGTAAATTTGTGAAAATACTCGTCAATCATAGAAGTACCAATTACACGTATTGCAAAGGAAATACGGAGTATTGATCATATGTTTGGAATTTCTCAAGGAAGAGTTAGGATGCAAAAAAAATGTCGGTATTTTTATTTTATTGAAGATTGTTATTAGAAGGACCACACAAAAACCAACACATCGTGTCGAGGAAAGTGCCCCACAAGACCGCATGGAATCTAATATCTAACGAGAATCTTCATTGTTGGCAGCATAAGCCTAAGGTTTGAAAAGTGACTCAAAAGTTTTGATTGATATTTGATACATAAGCTAAAGAAAAAACATTATAAACTCGTGAGATAAGCACTATTATCAAACACACTTGTACACAATAATCAAACCTTCCGTTAGCGGTTTAATCTTACCAAACAGAACTTAAACTCAGTTCTATCATCTATGTTCTCTCTACGAGTACTGCAACTAACTCTTACAAAAGGATTCACTTTGTCATCGTTGAGTTTCAATATGAAGGAGCTGAAACTTTACAGAGCCAGGTTGTATTATCCATGAGGTTTTCTTTGGTGTAAATTGGTATCTCCCCACACAATTACAAAGATTAATTACTTAAGTTGGATTCAAATTCAAAACCATTGATTAAACTAGAAGAGACTTGGGCTATTTACTCAAGGACACTCGAATTCCCCACCACCCATTGATTAGAGAATCAGATTGAAAACACCGTTGCCAAATACCAAAGGCTGCTAGTGCGGATAATACAAGCCAATGCGTCGAAGCATGATTGTTGCTAATACAACTTATCATTCCTGTTTTTCAAACTTTAAACAATCAAATACAACCATCTCAGCTCCAGAAACTCCATATTGCATTGCAATAAACAAAGACAGGAAAAAGATTTGGCACAAATGAAATTCTTAGTCGACGGTAAATATTTAATTGTCACATTTCATCCAAACATCCTATACATTAAATTCTACTTGCTTAACACTCTTGCAATTGATTTCCAATATTAAATCATTAAAGGATAAAGCAAATTGACATCTGTGAACTAAAAAAGTGCTATAGATAGCTGAATCGAACACAAAGAATTCTAACTTAACAACCTTAGAAAACCTACTCCACTATTTTTTCTTTTGATAGAACAAAAACCCTATTATAATGTTAACATGTCAACCAGTGAGTTCGACCATCTATCCTGTGCTCATGTAACTTAATGAGTACATACTAAATTAACTGTACAGGATCTTAAACAGTGATGCATACTTGACAGACAGCCTTGAGGTAAGATGGAAACCTTTTCTGGTGAAACTCTTCAACCTGCTTGCACCTTAGAGCAATTACCTATAATAATTAATTCACAATAATATACCGGATTCACTTCCATGAGGAAAACACTAAATTCTCTGTTTTCCACGTCTTCTACCACTACCATCTATATCAACTAGCATTGATGATGAAACGGGTGCTTGTGCTGGCAGGCCAATAGATTCTGGAATATCAAGATTATTAACTCCCATGCTTGGGCCTGCCATTGCACGCTTGATTTCCAACTCATGTAATTGTGGAACTTCAAATCTTACTCTCTCAATCTGTTAATCAAAACGGTGAACCAAAATATAATTAACAAAAAATGTAAATACAGAGAATCAGAGATAATGCTGCTTTGTCAAGATGAGCTTACTATTTCAATATGATAAATGGACGCTTGTGCATCAGCCAGCCTCTTATGCAGGTCTTCAGATTTTTTTGTCTGATAATCAGCATTGTCCATTTCGTTTCCTCTTTCTCCTAATTCTTTATATAAAGCTGCAAGAACCAATAAGCATATTCAAACAATTTTTTATTTATTTTTACAATAAAGAAATGAAGAAAACACATCCATCCATCCCTGCTCATCGCCACTTTCTGACAGCTAATGTGTCAGCCAATTACCGAGTTAGTCCTGTTAAATACTTGCCCAATGGTTTGAATCAACGATTTCAAACATGATTCTATGAAAACTCATTAAATCTCCATAGACTCAACTCGTAGAAAATTGTAAGATCGAGCAGGATTATGAATTGAATCGGGATTTTAACTACCATGGCAACACTGAAATTAATGTTTTCTGCACCACTTAACCTCATCATTCAACTGTTGCATTTTAGGTTTTCATACAAAAAAACTTGGCCATTGTCATTTTAGGCATGTATGGGAGAAAATAACCGTTGTGTAATTGACTAGTTCAAACACCCTCAAACTTGTGATTCTATGCGAATCTATAAAAAATTGCCCAAGTTTAACAATTTTGTAAGCAAGCTGACTCACCTTTGATAACTAGAGTCATAAATCCATACGATTTTATGATTAAGTGAGGAGTTTGACAACCATGGATAAAATCAACACACCTTCAGTCATTCAGGAACACTTGCAGTTCACAAAACATTCCCTCTATGGTTTTTCCTTATTATAAAGAATCTATCTGCTACACTTTCCCCTAATATCTTGAATTTCTCACTCTGGTTAAGCAATGATAACTTTAAATTCAATTTTTTTTTAGGGAAACTTCAAATACTTGTCAGGAGAACAATGTTGTTTTTATAAGCACCAAGAGAACAGTGTAAAAATCAATGAATGTGGCCTTTGATCTGCTAAAAAACTGACACATACATCAGGAAATTATTCCCTAAAGAATCTACAGACCTATATCAGATCACTAATACCAATTAAGTTAATCCGATTCACATGATGAAACCCTGACTTTGAAGGGAACCTGCTTCCTTGATAAGATTAGCAAGGTTAGAAATGAGCACAAGGAGAGAAAGGAACCGGGGGGAAATTTTTGCAAGTATTTATACAAAATCAGAGATTAACGAGGTATTGAGGATATGAAAAAAATAACAACTCACTAAGAATATAATCAACTTGTAAAATAGCTTAAAACAGGGGGAGGGGTTACCAAAAAGGATTATGATAGATACCGGTTCAATAACAAATAAATTTGGAACAAATTCTGATATTTATTGATACAAACAGAATTACAGTACAAAGAATAGCACAGAAATCACACATAATAACACTAGGTTAATTGTTCTCCAAGGTTTCGAGAGCCTTGGTCTCTCCCTTTCCCAAATGTTCTAGAGTTGGGTCTCTCCTAATAACCACTCAATAACTTCCAGAGAATCCCCTTATGTCTGACCCTTCTCCTGTTTATCCTTAAAACATATAACTGACTCTATTAATAATTAGTTATTAAAACATAACTGACATAAAGATAAAACATAACTGTCCTAAAATAACTGCTTGACAATAGAAACTGCCACATTCAGTTTTGGTTCCTGATCTGAAGTCTAACAGATTATCCTACGAGTGGGGAAAACTATGTGTTTTAGGAAGATGTGTATTAAGTATTGTAATTAAGCTTACTTTTTCATTGCAATTCGTGTAGATTTCCTGAATCAAGGGATTAGGGGAGTTTATGTTATCGCTTATTACCAGAACTAACATTAGGAATCATGTATATGTGGTGTTCATTTGATGAATGAACGAGTGTCATCCTCAAATTTTCCTTATGTTATCACTTTCTCACTTTGCTTTCACAAACAAACTGTAAAGCTAGAATGGTTTTTATACCAACGGAATGTGGATCTAAGGTAAAATGCCATAGCCCATAACCATTTATTGATTTACCTTCCATGGCAGAATTCTGAGGCTTCGTTTGGCCACACCTTTTTTTACCTTCTCTTCTCCTTAAAAGAAAGTGGGCCAAACAGAATTTTTAAATTTATTCAAAAAAAAGGAGCTTATCTTAACACATAGAAACTAGAAATAAGACACTTTCAGAAAAGATGGGAGGAACTTTTCAAACAACTTACAAAACTTTTTATCCGTATGTCAGTCTTCGAATCCTACTGACACACTTCAATGATTTATTTTATCCTCTACTTATTCACCTTTACACCTAAGGTACGTTATTTTGTGGCGCCTTCCCTTGCATATTAGGCTTTAGCCTTGTTCACGCCTAATTTTTTTTTTATTACAACATTATTAGTGTTGCTTGATTGCTCTCGCTTGACTCCTACTTTCTTCCATTAAAATTCTCGCTGCAGGTTATTGTCAGCCTATAAATCTTTATCACATTCTTTTTCTGTTTTTTATGCTTATAGCTACAACGTTTTCCAATTATATCACTTATTGGGTATTCTATCTTTATCTCAAATTCTATCTCTCCACAGCCAAATCCATTTGTAGGTCCCTCATTTATAAATTCAGTGTCAATTAGTGAGACTGGTTGTTTCTTTGTTTTCCATTTTTTTCATTAAAAACTAATTGTTGATTTGAAATAATAAAGAACACCGACAAAACTAGGTACTTTCAAATATTTCTTTCAGAAAGGGTTTTTGTAGTAAGATTTTAGCTTTTACCAAACATGTGTTAGCTTAAAACTAAATTTTAAGTTAAAAAAATAACAATAATTATCAAACAACGTTAGCTTAAAACAACTTCAGCTTTATATTCAAAGCTCTTTTTTTATTTTAAATTTTAGTTTTAAAGTAGCTTATATGACCAGAAAAAGCTGGTCCAGAACCAGATAGTCTTTGAGCCTAAGTAACGAGGCTGAACATGGCTGGGATCAATTGTTCCAAACAATGATACCCTTAGATTGATGGTTTGAATATGGCAGGTCCGACCAATTGATAAAACACTACAAATAAAAAGAGTGATAAATGTGTTCCAGCAAATGAGCCATATCAGCTCTTTACAAAGAGAAGACTCAGCATATCTACAGGATCCTTGAGAAAATATTTTCTTCTCACAGATCAACACAAAAATTTGCCTCACCACTTTCTCCACTATTACCCATGACAAAATTCCACATGTCAACAACAGAATGGATTACTTTGTGAACAAGATTGAATCAGGGTTGACCTAATCACAGAAAAGAAAGTGCCTTTACATCTGTAAACCTCTTGCAGATCATTTGGACAAATAAAACCGATAAAGAATCTGGCCTAGAATACCATGCAGAGTAGTAATACTCAAACAATGAAAAGATTTCTGTAGAATTAGACAATCATCCCATGCAGTTCAGATATAAAAGACACCCGACTTTACATACCAGGCACTCTTAAACAACATTTATCAACAAACCAGAACAGAGAAAACTGCAAGAAATGAAAGACACGGTGGAAGCTATCTAAATACAGACAAAAAATAAAATAGTGTGATCTATTTCCCAAACTATAACTTGGGTATATTTAAAAGTAATAAAAATGATGCTACGGAAGAAAAAAAACTATTAAGAGAAGTACCTGTCAAAACGGTCAGCACCCAGACTTGAGAAGGAACATCGCAAAGCTTCTTTGCCAAAGTCAAAGACGATCTCAAAATCTCCCTGGCTTGTACAGTGTCACGCAATACAATGGCCAAACTGCCAAGGGTTGTTAAATATTGGGAAATAAGTTGAAGGTTCCCCAAATAAGTATGTGTCAGCTGCAATCCCTTCGCCAAGCGAATTCTACAAAAAAAATTGCAACTTGGAGGAAAGAGGAAGAAATAGAAACATCCAACTAAGGCACAGAAACTATTCTTATTGTTTGTGCCCATGTAATGTTTAATTAATTGAACCATTGAAATAAAAGAATTGAGGATCAATAGTTAGACTGGGGATCTTATATATAAATGAAGCTTATCAATCAATAAATGTAGGTAAAATATATTTATCAATAATAAACATAAGAATTAAGAACATTGTTTTTGTTAAAAAAAATAAAAAATAAAACATTGTGATTACATGCACTGTATAGCACGTTAGGGGCAAACAAATTGGTGCACTTGTTGTTTGGTGAAATGGAAAGGAGAAATAAATTCAGCCGGTTTAAATGATTTGACTGGTTCAGAGCCAGATTTAGTATTTGACTGGCCTTTTGAGTTTTCAACTGAAATAATTTTGATATGAGTATTCACTGGACCGGATATAATGCCAGTTCAATAGTTTTCTGGTGGAACTAGACAGTCTGATCTGATTTCTTAACTGTTTTGTAGCTCTCTTCAAGCTCATGAATTTAGTAATTCCAGTCTTCTTCACTCGGTCTCAGACACGTACAAATTCAAATAATCATGAGATACTGAGGACTGTGTGGTAAAATAATTATAAAAAAACAGATGTTCTCTGATCTTTAACTGCATTTGCAGACATAAACTAATCAATAATTTTTGCCTATTAATTCCAGGAAAAAAATATGCTTGTATTTTTAAAAATCAAAATAAATACATCTGTCAGAAAGCTTTAGATGATAAGCTATTTTGAACACAATAATCTAAACCAGAATAAGTTATTTTGAACAAATCGAAGAATGATAGTTGTGATGCAGACAAAGCAGAAACATATCAATGTTACAGTTTGTATTTGCAGATGAATTCAACCAAAGTCTTGGAGAAATCTTCTGCATGGATTTAAAACATTTATATCAAATAGTTATAGAAAGTAGAAACAATTTGCCATACAAACAAAACTATAAATTGGAGACTCAGATCCAGACAGAAAACCCTGATCAAATTTGAGCAAAAATGACATGAAAAACTACCTTGCTTCTTGTAGATCTTGTTGCTTCATCAATAAAAGTCCGTAAGCAAAGAGAACACCAGTTTTCTCTCTAACCCCTACAAAAGAATCCATTACTTCATAAACTGGCCCAATCAAATCAAGTGCCTGCAGGCAAACTATGTTTTGGTTAAAAAAAAAAAATGCCCATGGGATCCACCTGCGTTAGAAAAAGTAAGTAGCGCCAATTAAATTAGAGGTACAACTAAACCTGTGAATTAGATTCAACATCACCAATGCAGATATAAGAAACAGCTGCATAAACTTGGCACATAGCTTGCATTGATTTGCTGTCCGTGAGCTACACAAAAATATGAAGTTATTTTTGGATGACCATTAAGTTATCCCCACCAACAGCACATATCATTATCTAAACAAAAAACCTTTGTGTGATCTTAAGTAAGCTAAGCTTATGAAGCACGGACACCTCTAGGACTAGGCGCGTCGCAGGGTCCGACACTCCTATGACACGCATACGACACGTCTCAGACAACTAAGACCAGTGTCCTAAATAAAATTGTTTTTTTCTTTACTTCGACACTCCTAGGACCGGTGTCCGACACCTATATAACACTCAAACGAGCCGTGTCGAACAACTCAAACAAATATCTGAAACATTTTTTTTCTCTCTTGCTTCCACACACACTGTAGATACAAGAGTTACATATGTTTTGAGAAATGTTAATCAATTAAAGGGTTATAGACATTAAAGTTGATTATAAGATTTTTAGCTTTTTTGATAGTAAAAGAATACATAAAGGTCAAATAGTATGATATCTTGTTTTAGAACTTTATTGTATGTATTTTGATTTTCATTTTAGACCGTCCATTAATAAATTAACATATACATAGCCATGTCGGTGTCCTGTATTTTTTACATTAGCGGTGTCGATGTGTCCGTGTCAGTGTCGTGTCAGGTGTCCGTGTCGGAGTCCATGCTTCATAAGCAGCATATGAATGTATCACAATTGAAAAAACTGAAAAACTACATCTTGATCACTACAAAATATCACATATATGTTACAGATATATCCTATATATACCTTTACTGCTTCAATATAATGAAAGACTGCTTCGTTATAACAGCCAACAGAATGAGCATATTGGCCTCTAAGCATCTCAATGATGCATTCACATGGCTGTAATATAGTTGGAAACCGCATGAACCAATTTTTCATCTGTACCAAAGCCTGAATTTTGCACAGAATGACATTAATAAATTTCAGATCTGAAATATAACAGGATGCAAATTTAAAGCTGATTTTTCAAATCCACTATGCTAAACAATTTTATATCTTTAAAAAGCCTGAAATTTTGCATAATGCCATTAATTATTTCAAATTTGAAGTATAACAGGATGTAAATTCACTGCTAACTTTTCAAATCCACTAAAATAGTACAAGAAAAATATCACCAGAAGCAAGCCACCTAATAAGGTGGATATTAAATGAGATTTGAAGTTTAACAGAAAAAAATGCAAGCTATCACGTCTTCTCAATCCCACCCTCGTTCTTAAATGACAGTCATGAGAGAATGGCGTAGCAATTTTGAGCCAAAATGCCACTTTGAAGCCATGTTTAGGTGGCTTTTACATGTAAGTCACTATTTCCATGATGGCAGAAAAAGCACCAAATCAACATAAAAAAGAAAATAAAGATGGGCAAAACAAATCCAAACTGTTTTAAACGCTAAAAACCTATTTTACACTCAACTCACTAAATGTTTTAGCCATCTATCACTTGCACTTCTCTGTTGCCTCTCACCCACACATCTCTATCGTCTCTCAATTGCCCATCTTTGGTGAACAGCGCATCTCCAGTGCGTGGCATATCACCAATGACTTCAGTTTTCTCAAATATATCATTGTTACAAGCAAACCATGTTTTGTTTTCCTCCTTTTGTATTATGTATTTTTCCATATTTTCTAAGTTCCTCCATTCCTTTCTTGTCCTCTTACTCTGCTATGCATATCTCTCTCTTTTACTGTCTATCTCTCTATATTTCTTTCACGCTGTTTCTCTGTTTGTAAATTGTGAGTTTCTCAGTCTTTGTTCTGCAAAAAGAATATTATCCTTGTCCTACTTCTTTTATTTGTTGTTGAGTTCTATTATATGATTTTTTTTGTCTTCTTTGTTTAAAGGGCTTCTATTTTTTCTACTTGTGTTTTTAAATGTGTTCTACAACATTTTTAGTATACTTTGTGAGTTTTTTTTTCCTGTCATCATGAACCACAATAAGCCGTTAATAGCGTTGCTCGTCCTTAGGGCTCACACATATACAACAGGAACCCAAATAAACAGGGACATAACCAACCTGCTGCGCTTCAGCGTATTCTGCTCGTGTGAGCTCTATGGCCACTTTGTTTTCAAGAAACTGAATTAGTAGCATTAAGTATACTCCAGCCATATAGATAGAAGAGTGTTGCAAGTCCACTTCTGCTAAATAAGAAAGTTGAACAAGGTTTCATATGAATCGTTGTTTGCATGAAACATAAAAATCTTGTAGGTAAAATATGAATAATGAATATCACCTCTGACACCATCAGTGATTCCAAGCTTCGATAACTCATCTGCAAGAAAGAAAAATTATTTCCATAAGAAAAATGAGTCAAAAGCGGCAAGAATTACTCGGTCTCCACAGCAATGCACAGCAGCAACGAATAATAAGGAAATCCATTTGCGCAAATAACAGAAACAAATCAACTCATTGGTGACGCTTTCAGAAAGAATACTCCAAAGGAGTTATGCTTCTGATCAAATGATGTTACAAAAATGCTTTTAACATTAAATCCTTGATACCAACAGAAAAGACATTCCACGGCGGTGGTTGGACATATAGAATATCTGGCAAGTAGTAAGGATGATAGGCAGTGAAAGTGCAAGTATAACAACAACACAAAAAATCATCAGCGACTAATTTGGACAGCATATTAATACATATTTGATTCATATAATTTTTTATTTTCGATTCAAAATTAGCCCTTGTATTTGCAGTCTAATGATATATGCCACAAGCAATAAATCAATCCAAAGCGAAAAGAAGTAAAATTTATGCAAACACAAATAGCAAAAACAGTTGCTGAACAACCTTGAATTATACGCATCCCTGACTGTATGCGCTTTCCACACTCCTTAAAAAGTCCTTTTGGGCGCCCAAATACAACAGTTATCAGATCAACTAGTGCATATATAGCACTTTTAGGAAGCCATTCCCCATCAATAGGAGGTGGTGCTAACTGAAGCTTATCTCCTAGTGTCCTTCTGCCATTCCCAAAATATACTGGTTCAAGAGAGTCCCTCCCAATTGAACTGAACCCATTCATGTTTCTCAGCTGTTCTTGAATCATTGCTTGCTTTTCAGACAACGCTGCCCTTTCCCTGTAGTGAAGATCAGACCTGGAAAGACTTTGATCTAAGACACTGAGCTCCTTCACTAGCTCTTGCATATGTTGTGTTTGCCTCTTTTCAGCCCTCACAGCAGCATCCAGATTGTCAACGTGGGGTGCAGCATTCTTGTAATCACATACCCGCGTACGATAGAATATGTGCAGTAATTCATTATAAAAGAGCAAGCCAGGGCATTGTTGTCTCTGCGGATTGTGTGGAAGCAAAGAGGGAAAGCGTTAGATTAAGTTAAAAAAGGACTCATGGAAGAGTTCAGTTGCAAACATGCACATGTCTGTGGGTGTATACCGTGTAGTGTATACACACAGAAAAGCAAGAAGCTAAAGAACAATTGCACTCACTTTATCTGGCTGAATTGACTCCCAAATCTCATTGCATTTACTAACAGCTTGCTCAACCAAATTATCGTCATCCCATTGCATGAGGTGGGCATGCAATAATGAAGTGGCAAAGAACATCTGGTCCATTATGATAAAACAAGGAATTACAGACAGTCAGATGGCATTATTATAGCAAACTAAAAGCACAATTGGAGTACCCTTTATTTTAGCAAACTAGAGCGTTGCACACATGCAACATGTGTGAAAAGAAGTAAAATTGTCATAATAGAAGCAAATATAAAAGATGAAAGTGATGACTTAAGACTAAGGGAAGGAAAAAAGGAGGAGTTTATTCGTTTAAAATTTTCGATTTAGTTTTAATTGTATTTAAGTTATAACTTCATTAAAAAAAAATATTAAAAAGGGTATTTTAAAGACAAAGCTTCCAGAAGGTTCTACCTATTAGTTGTAAGAATTAAGTAAACTAATGAATCGGATGCAAAAAGCAAAGAAGGGAGCAAAGGAGATGTCTTTTCTTGTAACCTTTCACTACTAACCTGCAACTCTGGGTAGCGTACTTCAGTAGCACAGGCATATCCACATTCTAAGGCGGAGATTGAACCCCGGTAGTCTCCTTCAATTGACAAAGCATTTGCAAGCTGTGAGTTGAAGTTGCAAGACCACAACTTTGTTGAAATCCTTCAACAAAATAAACAAAAAACTATGAACATGCAATGCAACGCAGTCAAGTTGGCAATAATTTATAAAGATATGTGATAAGAGTATGAGATAAATAATTTACTACTCCAAACCCTGAATTTATGAATTAAAAAAAAATTAAGCTTTCTAGTTGTTCATCAATATTCAACATCATATATTGAACACCTTTGATATATATATTATCAAACACGAATACTCACGTGGGAAAAGTAAAAGGTGATTTTCAAGCTGAAAATGTAGGTATAGCTGTATAGATATAGAATTACTATTAAGTTTTGATATTTAGTATGAAACAAATTATATGATTGTGTGAAAAGAGGGACAAGCATAAATAATAGGGGATATGGAATGAAAAAACATCAAACATTTCCTTTATAATTTACATTCTGGTGTAAAAGTTACAATTTGTGAATTTCCATTTATACTAACCAGCACTTTCCATAACTATTTGGTATTTACCATATACATGCTACAGCTACTGTTTTAACACACAAACACTCTCAAGTTAAATTAAAACATATAAATATACGCACCGAGCTTTTCATAATTTATAGATGGAGCATACAACTATTATTGACTATCTATAGCTCTACTGTGATAGCAGACCTCAGTTAAAACGTATGGCGATAACAGTTAGTTAATTAGAGAGGCAGGGAGGGAGGCAGAGGCCAGAGAGGGTGTGTAAATAATGTTAGGAAGGAACTATTTTTATTTCAAATGGCCGATGTTAGTATTTTTCTCCTTCACCAGAGTTTGAACAGTTTGAACTCAGGTCCCCCAATTCCTTAAACCCTTAGCTCAAACCAGTTGAGCTACCCATCCCTCTCGGAGTAACTAATTATAACAAGTTCTTTTAGACTTGGAGGAGGATCTTCTGTATCCCTATTGTTCGGTACTGTTTTTTAACATCTGTTTCAGATTGCTTCTGATCATTGAACACTACAGTTTTTACCCAATTCTTATCTGTTGTACTAACTAGTCTGTTTGATTTAGATTCCAATGGAACCAAACTGAAATAAATAAATAAACTTCTGAATGCACTTTTTACAAAAGCAACAATATATTAGCTTTGTTCAAAAGCCCGTTTGACCCCCTTTCCGAAAGCTAAAAAGGCATGCTAATATGTTCTAACATTGTCCAAAATAGCAAGCAAATCATAATATATTCATTCAAATAAGGGTAAGAAGCCCTTTTGTACACAACCTACAAAGTATTGTTCGCAAATGAGGATGTTATATTGATCAATCCAATAACTAAGAAAGCAAGATATAAAAAAAACCAAAAAAAACAAAACTCATTGGTAATCAAGATTTTAGCGTGTGGTTGCAACTGCAATACTTGTTATTAATTGTGATAGTAGAGACATGAAAACTTTGATACAACAACCCAAATTGTGGTTGCCAAGCTTTTCATAAAACCCTCCTATTGTTGAAAAAGGATGGTATTCCATTCAAGGTTTTAAAAAAATGTCTGCGACCCTTGTCACAACATCATGATTTTTGGTCTCTGTGACCACAGTTTGACTGCCATTGAAACTGTATCAACCACATTTGATTGCAATTCACCACAATATCTAAGATCACAACAAGATGGATACCTATCGGGGTTTTAGAAAATGACCAAAACCGCTATCTGGGCCACAGCATAACAATTTTTTGCTAGGTAACTAATTATAAAAAAGGTGTCTTTGAGAAGGTTTTAAATCAAGATGTCATCACATTTCTTCGTATTATTTACAACCGCAAAAATAATAAAAACCTTCATATTGCAGTCAAAATTGAAGTTACGAATCTTTTCTTAAAAACCCTACTGTTGAACAAAGCACAAATTCCATTCCATAGTTTTAAAAAATGGTTCATAGCTGCAATTTCACCACGACTGAAACTGTATTAACCACTATTGGACAATGACTTTCCACTTCACAATATCTAGAATTACACAAAACAACAATATGTATTTTTCAAACAACAAATGTTAAAATTGTTAATATTTGGTCCCTGACAACTTTCTCGCAGTCCAATTTACTCCCTGATACAGAATAATACCAAACTAGCCCTTGACATTTTCAAATTGGGGACAAATTAGTCCCTCTGTTATAATGAGCCGGGGACTAATTTGCCTTCAGTGTAAAAATGTGAGCGACTAATTTGGCTATTATAATTTCTAAGAGACTAAATGGATCGTGAACAAAAAAATTGCGTCTTTACTCAAATAATTGTTAACATTATGCTGGGAGTGAGGATCCAGATCAAACCCTCGACAACGACGATATAAAAGCTTGATTCCTAAATACTAGTAAAAGATGAAAAGCATAGAAAACATACTCATTAATTCCATTTCCAGCAGAAGCAGCAAGATCAAGACCCTTAAACAAAACCTGTTTCTGAGGTTGAATAGCTCCAACAAGATGATAACACTGACTCAACAAACTATAAGCTCTACATTTCAACTCAAAACAAGACGGTATAGCCTTCAACAACAATTGCTACAACAACAAAAATAACAAAAACCCATCAAGAAAAACATCATTAAACAAACAAATTGGAACAAGGCGTTAAGGAAGATGATACTAACACAACGTTCAAGGTGAGATTTAGCGTGATTAGCGTTATGAGAATGATGAAGAAGGATTGTGGCGATACGAAGACGAGTTTTGACTTCAACGATTGGGAAGAAGGAAACTTGGCTTTGGCAGATTGCTTCTAGACATTTTACTGCCTTTGCTATTTCTCCTCGGTTTTCATGATGGTCTGCTAACCCCCATAGTCCTTCTGCTATTGCTTCCATTCTTTGTTTTTGTTTTTCTTTTCTGATAATGTTTTTTTATTTTGTTTGGGACTATGGGCCATTTGAATTTGACTTATATTTAAGCACTTCTGTTTTTTTTTTTTTTTACTTTATCCTCCGTGCGTAACATAGACTAATCTTTCGGGTCAAATAGGCGGTAAGCTCTCTTTAAAAGTTTCAACTTTCAAGGCTGAATTTGAACCCAAACTTGATTAAATTTTGAAAGTTTTAACTTCCAAGCCTAGATTTGAACCCAAATATTGGTTAAGTAGTAGGGTGTGTTTGTTTCAAAGATTAAATTTACAATCCTGGGAATAACATTCTCTGGAACATTATTCCCAAGAATCTTAATCATATTAAAGTATTTGGTAATTAATTCAGTTTTAAAAGAATATTTTTTAATATATTTAATTTATAATTTAAAACAAAAATAAGAATTAAAATAGTGTGAGAGTGATAAGTTATGGGTGATTACCTCTTATTCTCATGGGAATAAAAGATTTCATACTTTAACATTGGAATAATAAGTAGAAAACTCATGTGTAAATTAAATTCTTAGGAATAATAAAATGTACCTAGACATAATTTATGAAAACTTGAAACAAACATGAGAACCAAGAATTCCCAATGTCACATTCCTAAAAATAAAATTGCAATCCATGAAACAAACACCCCCTTAGATTTTAAGACCTTTTCTTTGACATATTATATATAAAAAAAATGTGATGGTCGGGGTTTGAACCCCAGACCTTGCATATAGTATGCATATACTTACACATTATATCGTTTACGTAAATAAATAAACTTTTATAAGTTGTTTTTTTAATAAAATATTTTGATAAATTTATGAAGAATGAAAGTTATGGAGTCAATACTCAACTAACATGAAGAAACGAGAACAAGGGAATGGAAAGAAAATTGTTTGAGATTTTGTTTTATTTGTGTGTTTGTTATGTTTGAAATTTGGTTATTAAAAAATCACGTAGTTGCATGTTGTAGTCGATCTTGATTTTGATTTGATATTAGATGATTAAGATTTTTAAATTGATCTAACACAGGTAAAATGATATCACCATCAATTGGAGATGTAACAGTCCATATTTGTTATAGCGTCTTGTTGTAACTGCAACAAATCTAATAATAGTTTTTGGTTATGGTGGTTTTGGGATCTATACTATTGTCATCCTACCTTTTATAATATTTTAATTTTAATTGTACTTTTGGAATTATTGGTTTCTCAATTGTGAGATTTTGAAACTTTTAGTTTCAATGGAGCGTTTTTGGCCTCTCTAGCTTTCGTTTTAATCTGGCTTAATTGCAATTGTTATTCCACAAGTTTTATAATTGTGCAATTTTGGTCCCTCGAGTTTAAATTGAGCAACAACAGTAATAACAGGGAATAGTTGTTGAACAACAAGAGGAAAAAACCAACAAAGTTTCAGGTTGGAAGCTTCATTTAGATTTGTAAGCGATTTTAGACCTATTCGACCTTATTTTAGAGGCTTACAACACTTGTGTCATGCAACCGTCACCAATTTTCACTTTTTAGTGTCACCAGACCAAATGAAGTTTCTGGTCCATCTTTCAATATCTTTAAGCATGTATACTGGTCAGGAGTAGACAAAAATGCTATGAATAAGCATGTTTTGAATCATAGATGAGACCAACTGAACTCTACCAACTATAGTAAGAAGTGTGGTTTTCCATGAAGCTAATTTAACCTTTATTCTGTCAGCTATAAGTTGTAAATAGCTAGTTTTAGTCTTACCTTTAAATATTGGGAACCCTAGATAAGTAAAAGGTAAAGTTCCAATGTTGAAACCCAACAAGTTGACAAAAGAAGCTAACCTGTTATGAGATATGGAGCCAGAGTAAATGGTTGATTTGGCGGGACTGATTACTTGTCCAGAACAAATAGCATAATAAGTGAATAGATCTTTTAGAGCTGTAACACAACTCATTTTCGCTTTACATAACATCATCACATCATCATCGTACAAAGTGTGAGAAGGAACAAATTGAGACCTTGACCCTTTGATCAAATACATAATTCCTTCATCGACTATCTTCCCTTTTACGATGACAGAAACCATGTTGTTTACCATTTATAGAGATAGATAGTTTAGCAGAATTTAGAATGGCTTCAATCCAGTCATAAAACGGAGAACTAAAACCAAAAGCTTTCAAACCTTTAAGCAAGAAGGGGCACTCTAAAGTATCAAAAGCTTTGGATATGTCTCTCTTGAAGGCTATGTTTCCACCAAAAGCTTTCTTGTGAAGTAAGTTAATTGCTTAAGAGGTGACACATATGCGGTCCTTGATGTTCCTTCCTTTAACGAATCATCTTTGCTCATGTGAAATGATATGAGGCATTATAGAAGCTAACCTGTCAGCTAGAATCTTGGAGATGATTTTAAATTTAAAATTGGCTAGGGCAATGGGTCTGAATTGATTAACATTGTCAACATTAGGGGTCTTTGGAATCATAATAAGAGTGTTGGAATTAAAGATGGGAAGAAGTCACCCATTAGTGAAGAATTGCAGAACTGCACTGATAACATCTTCCTTGATGATGCCCCAAAAAGTATAAAAAAAAGATTGCACCAAACCCATCAGGGCTAGGAGCACTTTCCTTGTTTAGGCCCAAAACTGCTTCATGAATCTCAGCTTCAGAGGGAATGCTTGTCAGCAAGTTGTTAGTTTTTCTTAAAAATAATGTAGTTTCTCTTAAAAATCGATTTTGATAACTATTTTTTTTTCTTTCAAAAATGTTATTTTTGTTTTAATAAACAAACACAAAACACTTGAACAAAACAACTTCTTTTGTAAGGGAATCAACTATTAAAAAGCTAAACTTATAGAGTGTGCTCTTTATTTATTACAACGTGTTATTTGTGATGATAATTCTTGAATATCTCATAAGGAGAAGCTTTGAGTGAAAAATGAAAAGAAAAACCAAAAAATATGCGGTGAGCGTGGATCGAACACGCGACCTTCAAATCTTCAGTCTGACGCTCTCCCAACTGAGCTATCCCCGCAATTTAATTTATTTTGTATTTTAATAAAGTAATTAGTATATACAAGACTTATAAAATTCAACCACGAGGCATATATTTATTGATTAATGAATTACAATGAATTCAATCCGTTAATAACAACTTCTATACTATTGAAATTAAAAATAAAAGTTACTTTAATTTTTTATTTTTTTTTGTGATAGTCCTTACACAGTATAAAATCCATCAAATTAATATGTATCAATACAAATTTATAAGATATTACGGAAGCGGCATATTTCATATAACTTATGGACCAACTTGATGGATTTTTTACCAATAAGAATTATGTGTTATTTTTATATAGTTTAAGGAAATAGGAGAAAGAGTGAGAATTAAGAGACTAAAATGATAATTTGTTGTCATGATTTTAATGCTTAAGGGGAATATGGCTATTTTCATTTTTCAAAAATGGATGTTTAAGGAGAAAAATTAGTTTTTTTTTTTTTGGTTACAAGGAGAAAAATTAGTTGCGGTAAATAAATTATCGGATAAAATTAAATTAAATTAAATCATACAATCTATTATTAATTTATTTTTGAAACTTGATATCAAACTTAGGGGTCGATTAATGTCGGAAATCACTCACACCATACACCAATGAGGGTTTGGTAGAAATTAAAATCTATTCCCAACTCAAACATTGTTAGCATCAAGATAATTCGAACCTCGGATCTAGACCACGCCTACATCGCTAAACTCCAACTCAAAAAATTGTTAGCATCAAGAGGATTCGAACCTTGGATCTAGACCATGCCTATATCGCTTAACTAACTCCGAAGGGATCTATTATTAAATTAATGTAATTGCTATTTAACCAGGAAAAAAAAGGTCAACTCAGTTCCACTATTATATTATACAAGCTTAACTTCAACAATAGGTTGTTTCAAGGTAAGAAATTACATTCCTTAAAATGATATTCTCGGTAATAATATGTCCAAGAATAACATTCACATTAGTCCTACTTTCTTGTTGTTGAAGGCTACTTCCAAAACAACAAGAGATCACTGAAAAATAAGTGTTGAAGGCTACTTCCAAATTTCTAGCATCTCTCACAAGTCATGTGTTTATGTTGGAGTTTTAAAACTCATTGATCAACTTAAATGATGGTGTCATCGCGAAGGTACACTTCCTCCAAGTAAGCTTTGCGAGTTTTTAAAACATAGGTAATCTTAATTAATAGTTAGATTTAAAACACATGTAAGCCAACTATTACAAGAAGTAATCTAAAACTTACACACTTTGAAATCAATTTTCCTATAAATATATTTAAAATGAAAAATGTTTTCAAGTTTATTGAAAAAACACCACCACATATACGTTTTAAAACTACCTTCCTTTAAACAATTTCAAATAGGAGTATTCCTTGTAGAGTCACTTCAACTATAGGGTAAATAAATCTTCAGATTTTACTATGTACCGTACCTTTCTATCAATCTAAACATTCATCATTACTAATTCTTCCCTCAAAAACAAAAAATCATTACTAATTATGTTGGGTGATATTGATGAACATGGCATCATGCATATACAATAGATATAGACTTTCTATAACCTGTGTCACAGTCACGGAAAACAATCACTTCTAATGCACAATGTACTGTAGTTAACTTACGTTTTCTCAAATTCAACAATTCATTCAATTCACTTCACATTCACAAATTACGATATGTCACATTGCTTTTTAGGTCAGCAAGAAGCGTGTATGTCATTCCTTGTGAAAGGTGGTAGTTCTTCGATCTGCATTGTCTTGTTAGTATTACATTGCCCTATCCTTTCTGAAGGTTATTTTTTTTATATATTAGAAATTTTATTAATAATGTCCAAACTCAGCATCACATTGAAAAAACTCTACCAACTTCTAAAAAGGTTACAAAGATTTCACATTATCATTTGTTGCTTGAAAGTTGGACTTAAAAATCACATACAAAGTCTTCAGTGCATATTAAAGTACTCTTTCACAACTAGAAAAAGCAAAATTAGGGAGGGAAATTAGTGATGGAAAAAATGAAATATCTTACAAATTCCTTAATCGCAAAATTTAGTGACGGAATTTGAGAGGGATTTCATGTTTTCCCTAACTAAATTCCCCTTACTAATTTTTGTTTTTTAGTAGTGTTTGTCTTTGAATAATCCCTTCTCATTAGTTTGGTTGAAGTGAATTGTTGATGGACTCACCAATCCTTGAAAAATTCCATGTTGATTTGATTATCCCTTCTTGCAAAGTTTGCATCTTGTGATGGAAAATCTCTATTTGGATTGAACTTGCACCAACACTAACACCAACATTCCTATCCTTTGAACCTGAAGCCACATTTTTGTGAACAAATTGCGGTATCAAATCCGAGATGTTGTGTTGTCTTCCACCAACTAATTAAAAAACACATTTTCGGGTTCAAAAGGCCGTTGGAGAAAAGGCAAATTAACTTGACATTTGACGAAACCGTATCTCACTTGGAGGGACTGTCCGTCCGTGCAAGTGTTTATGATTTAAAATAAGTTAGGGTTTTGGAAAATTAATGTTAGTGTTGCTTTCTCTTTTGTCTTGGTAGCTTAAGGAGTCGAGTTTCCTTGCCAAGGAAGAAAACTTCTTGATGCATGTGGATTAGGTTGAGTGCCGGAAACATTGTTATAGGCCTATATATGATAAATCGCCGAAACAAAGCATCCAACAAGGTTCATTATCAAGTCTTGTGGCTGCCTCTGCTAGAGATGGTTCAACAACTTGAGGAGTGATCCTTGTTTCTGGAACATTTGGAATTAGAATTGTTGTTGGAATAAGATTATTGAATTATACCACTCTACAATAATGTAAAAAATCAGCTGCAAAATAAGCAGTATACATGTTTGTCATACCCCGATTTTTGACCCAAGATCCCACGGACACGCGTCGTTTAATGTTGATCAGTCCTTGACTTTTCAGTGAAAAATTCGACAAAGAGGTATTTTAAAATACCTCATATTTGGTTCCGAGTCGGGCCCTCTTCTCTCTATTATTTATTTATCATTTACTTTTAATTTCCATCTTTTATTTTAATTTCTTAATTCTTATTTTTAATTAGTCATCTTATTTTAATTACTTTCGTTTTTATTTTGTTTTATTTAATTGTCCAAAAAAAAATCTAAAAATCAATAGAGTCAAAAAACGGTCCTGATCCAAAAAACGGTTCACGCCTCATCTGAGGCAAACACAACCTGTTCACATCCAAATTTTCAGTTCATTCTGATCCAGAAGCACATGTTTTTTTTTCTGCTTTCTCAACAAACCCTAGCCAAGACTTGGTACTATAAAATAGAACCAACAAAGAACACACAGAAGGATTCACAAAAAGAAAAGGGGGCCGATCATAATCAAAAAACCTGCAAATCCACAACAGCAGAAAGCGCACAACCGGCCGCAATTTCCAACAAAAAAACCTGCAAAAAAAATCAAACCATCAACAGACCCAAACGATTCACCACAGACGCAAGACTCACAACATCCAACAGCATCATTCAAGCCAAACACGAGCAGTCAGAATCCACATCGTACAACAACAACAAATACAGATCGGATTCAAAAAACAACAAAGGTATAATTTTTTCTAAACTTAGATCTAGGGCTTTACGAGTTTGGTTTGGGAATTTTGAGGTTGGAAACGGGTAGAGGAGAATAAAAGAAGAAGAAAGCGCTAAAAATAATAAGTAAAAGGTGGCTCTAGCGGCGGCACCGCCACCTACGGTGGTCGGCCACCGCGCCAGAGCCACCTCCGGCCGTCGCATCTCCAACCGGAGAAGAAGAAGCTGTCGGCGCAGCTTTAGAGAGAGAAGAGAGGATTTGAGGGAAGAGAGAAAGAAGGGAGAGAAACACATTGAAAAATGATGAAATTTCTACCCTACAACCTATTTATATACGTGTTGTTCGTGTGCATCAGGGTGCTTGTCTTACCATGCACCCTCGTATCCCTAGGCTGCATGATCTTGATCCAATGACCCCAACTACCCTGGCCTATGATTTAATCTAGGCTGTCTGATCCCAATCAGACGGCTCAGACTGTTTCCAACTAAGCCCAACGCCCTGCACTCTTTACAGCCCAATTCATTTCCCTTTTTGTTCTCTGCGCCCCCATACTTACTGTTGATACCCCTGCATTCATATTTTTTTATTATATCTCGCTTAATTTTCTCATGCATTTTTATCTTTTATCGCAATTGTATAATTAGGCTTAAATGTAATCCATTCATGCATTGTTTAGTTTAGTTTTATCGCTTCACACTTTAATTTACCATGTCATTTATCTTTCAGCGAATATATTAGAATGTAAATATAGGTCTAATGTAAATCATGCATATTTATTTCCGCAGACTTTAGAATGTATAATAGGTTTTAATGTAATAGCTTAGGTGCATGTGTACGTGTGTGGGTGTATACTTTGTCTTTTACGCTTCGTAGTTTAGGTTAAAGGTCCTCATGTGGTCCAACGCCACCGTGAGTTCCCCACGCTTTTATTCTTTCCTGCTCCGTTAGTTTACTCTTGTTCCAATTATTTGAAAACAACAAAAAATGCATATAACAAAAATCACAAAAAATATTTTTTAAACAAACCTTGATCTTAAATCAGGTGATCTTTTTATTTTTGTTTCTTAACCAAATACCAATTAATTTAACTTCATTTTGAGTTCACTTTCTTTACTATTAAAAAACACAAACAAATACTCATTTGCCACTTTGACTTTCTTTCATTTTAAAACCTTTTCAAAAATCATTAAAAAATACTCAACCAATCAATCAGAAATTTCTACCCCGAACTACGAGGTTTTGATCCCTCATGGGTACGTAGGCAAAGGACACTCGTCCTTTCAAATCAATAAAAAAATGTGGATAATAGGCTTCTTTATTCTCTTATCACTTTAAATTCATTTTCAAAAAGCAAGTAAGTTATAGCACATTAATTAGATAAAACCAAGAGGTTCCCGTAGAGTACTACGGACATAAAGGGTGCTAACACCTTCCCTTTATGTAACCAACCTCCGAACCCTAAATCTTTTAAAGTGGTGTTTGAACTTTTTTCCACTTTCTTTCAAAAATTAAATGTTCAGTCGTGAAATAAAATAGTGAGTCAAACGCTAATCAAATAGCATTGATCTCTGAAAAATGACGCGACACTGTTACTCGTCAGTCTAGCACTCCGTATACAAGGAAGCACTTCTTGTTCCTTAAAGAACATAGAAACAGCACAAATTAAAAAAAAAAAATGAACAATCTATGCTGTTTTTATTATTTGTCTAGATAACATAAAAATTTGATATCATTAAGTAATTAACATTCTCGTCTTAAGCTGAGGTATTCCAGTACTGTATGTAAATTAAGATAGGGGACATTGAAAAATTTATGGGATGCTCCACATTAATCCTGACTTGTTTAACAAACAAATTTGGCTAAGATTTGTATCAAGTATAATTCATCCAAAATATCATTCTTAATAGGCATATAAGTAAATAAGAAAACTGTAACATCTTTATATATACATTAAAATATGTAATCTAATTACTATGCACTGACAGTATAAAAAAATTGCGACAGAAATTTTTAACCTCTGCAATTTGCAGAGTTGAAGGGTATGGAAGATATAGCATTTGAGACCAAGGGGGCATTGATAGGTGGGTGTATGAATTGTGTAGTGAAATAGTGAAATGATTGATAACAGAAATATGGAACAAGCTTGCAATTGTATTTAATGAAAGAAATTGTTATAAAGCAACAAAGAGAGTAAGACAAAATAACAACTGATAGTGTTTAACTATCAGCCCCAAGCACGCAGTGCTCCCCAAGAAATCACTAGAAGTGACCCCACCAAATAACAGAATTCTAAGATGATTATTCTCTCTGACTCCTTCCACTTAAATAGGCAGGCTCCCACACATATCATGTGACCACGTCATCATTCCTTATGCATTTCCCTTTCTTTCTCTTGTAGACTCTCCAAATGTTTGGCTTAGGCCCACTATCCAAGTTCACCACCTGAGTCATAACTCTATCAACTCCCTCCTCCTTAGAAACTGCCTTGTCCTCAAGGCTAAAATCTGGAAATTGGCCCTGCAATACTGCATTATCCTCCCAAGTAACATCATCTAGTGATTTATGCTTCCATTTAATAAGACTTTGCTGCACAGTCACCCCTCCTTTGACAGTAGTCCTGGTACCCATGACCTGTTCTGGATATACGTCAGTCTCATTAGATATTTCCAAATCCTTAGGAAGCTCACCCTGTACCTGATAATTTCCAATAGCCTTTTTGAGCAGTGAAACATGAAAAACTGGGTGAATTTTAGAGTGATCCGGTAGCTGCAGCTTATAAGCAACCTCTCCCACCTTTGCCAAGACCTTAAAAGGTCCATAGAAACGGGCAACCAGCTTTTGGTTTATCCTTTTGACCACTGAATGTTGCCTGTGAGGACGTAATTTCAGAAAAACCCATTCCCCCACAGTAAAACTAACATCTCTTCTCTTCTTGTTAGCGTACACAGTCATCTGTTCTTGAGCCTTCTGTAGATGTGCCTTAAGCTGTTTTAGAGCTTCATCTCTTTCACTCAACTCTAGTGCCACAGCAGCAACTTTAGTCTCATTAGACAGGAATCGCAGAATGTTAGGCGGTTGTCTCCCATAAACCACCTCAAAAGGAGTCGTCCCAATAGACACATGATACGTTGTATTATACCAAAACTCAGCCCAATAGATCCAATTTGACCATGTTTTTGGTTGATCTGATGCAAAACACCTCAAATAGCTCTCCAAGCACCTATTTATCACTTCAGTCTGCCCATCCGACTCTGGGTGATAAGCAGAACTCATCTGCAGCTTAGTGCCCTGTAGTTTGAACAACTCTAACCAAAAATTACTAACAAATATAGGGTCCCTGTCGCTGATGAGAGATTTAGGAATACCGTGTAATCTCACAATTTCCCTAGCAAACAATTCAGCAATTGACTTGGCCGTATAGGGATGTTTGAGCAATATAAAGTGGCTGTATTTAGACAACCTATCCACTACCACTAATATAGCCTCATAACCTCTAGATTTGGGTAAACCCGTGATAAAATCTAAAGAAAGGTCCTCCCAAACACCATTAGGAATAGGAAGAGGTTGCAGCAAACCTCCTGGAGTAGTAGCAGCATATTTTTGTCTTTGACAGATATCACAAGCTCTTACAAAATCTCTCACCATTTTCTGCATCCCAACCCAATAGATATTATCAGCCAATTTCCTATAGGTTCTGAGGAAACCTGAATGTCCACCTGAAGGAGTACAGTGGAATTCCTCAAGAAGTAGAGGAATAGACGAAGATTTAGGAGAGATAACCAGTCTATCTTGATAAAACAGCACACCCTGCTTAACAGAATATCCTGGTTTAGAGGTAGGATCAGCCAACACTTCTTGAATCCTCTTTTGAATTTCTGGATCATTATTCACCTCATCTAACAATTTCTTGCTATCAGTCCATTGTGGATAATACATGAGAGTATTTAAATCAGCATCATCATAGCACCTTGACAACGCATCCGCAGCTTTGTTATCCATTCCAGGCTTGTACTTTACTTCAAACTGATATCCAAGCAATTTGGCTAGCCAACATTGTTGGTCTGGGGAGGTAATTCTCTGTTGTAAGAAATGTTTAAGGCTTTTGTGATCAGTGAAGACAGTAAATTGTTTCCCCAATAAGTAGTGTCTCCAATGTTGAATGCAAAGGACCAATGCCATTAACTCTTTCTCATACACAGACTTAGCCAAATTTCCTTGAGACAAAGCTTTACTGAAATAAGCTATAGGTTTCCTTTGTTGCATTAAAACTGCTCCTAATCCTCTACCAGCTGCATCACACTCTACTTCAAAAGGCAGAGAAAAATTTGGGAGCACCAACACAGGTGGAGAAGTCATGATAACCTTCATAAGTTTAAAGGCTGCATCTGCTTCTGCACCCCAAGCGAAATTGTCTTTCTTGGTCAATTCGGTCAAAGGCTTTACCAGTTTTCCATAGTCTTTGACAAACTTCCTGTAGTACCCAGTGAGTCCCAAGAAACCACGAACTCCCTTCACATTTGTGCTCGTGATTTTTGGGTGTCAAAATCATTGATTAGATTCGAACCTTGAATCATTGAACTCTCATCTTTTATTCGCGGGAAGGGAAAAAGTGAGTAAAAACCCTTGAGACCTTGGATTCGGAGGTTGGTTTCGATTGGGGAAGGTGTTAAGCACCCGAACCGACTATGGTATCCCATAGGAACCTTCTACCTATTCTCTAATCTTGCGCTAAGTTGATTTTACTTATATTAAAAAAGTTAAGAGTTAAAGTGAAAGAAGGGAGAAAGAAGAAGCATGTTTTTGGTTATTTTTATTGATTTGGAAGAGTCGAAACTCTTTGCCTACTTACCCAAATAAATCGGGATCAAAATCAAGTAGTTCGGCTTAAGAACTTATTTGATGAGTTGAATTGATTTTAATATTTTTTTGAAAAGATTTTAAGAAGAGATGAGAGGCCTCAAGGCATGAGAAGAAAATACGATGAAGTTGGTTAATTTTAATTGTACGAAATCCATGTCTAATGTGGATATTAAATTAATTAACGTTTGATTAAGGAAAATAAAAAGAAAATCACTTGGATTACATACCAAGGTTTACTTAAAATAAAATTGAATTTGACTTGATTGACTTTTTTGAAGAAAATATTTTTCCTAAACTAACGATGAAATCGCGTAACGGCAGAAAAATAAATAAACGTAAAGCGATAAATAAAGTGGTGTGTCGGTGCGCGTGTCAGTGCGTGTGCCGGTTACATATTACATACCCTAAATACATTCTATGGTCTTAAAAGAAAAAAACATAAAATAAATTACATTCATTCCCTAATCACATACTAAATATAATACATAACAAAAAAATAAACGATGCATGGGATTATACTAGAGATGATACAAAATGAGATATAATGAAACATTAAGCATAAAAAAGAACATCACATATAAAAAATAACTACCAACTAAAATGCATGATATCCAACATATTTTTTTTTAAAAAAAAAAAAAGTATGAAACGCAAGTGTTCGAGAAAAAGAAAATATTAGTTAGAAAAATGCATGAGTTTGAAATTAAATTAATAAGTAGATTATACTATGCATGATATGAGATGCTACTTAAACAAAATGCATAAAAATAGGAATTCAACTATTAAAAGGTAATATATGCATAAAATTAAAACATTAATCAAAAATAGGAAAAATATAAAATGTTACTTCATAACCTAAAATGAACTACGCATAAGAGATAAAAAAAAAAAAAAGTGCATGATATTAAGATTAATATACTACTGAAAATGCATAAAAATATAATATAACATTTAAATGAAATGATTAAGAAGATAAACACATGCAATTAAAAAAGAACAAAAATACCACACAAGGTAGGGGGTGCAGTAGCAAAAATGGGGGGTGGAAACAGCAAATGAGTAGAAACAAAGGGCTTGGGTTCTGGGTAATGGAGCTGGGACGGGTACTGGGTCAACCCGTGGGTGACCCGCCCAGCTCCAATGAATATATAAGGTTTTTTACCTTTATTTTCCTCATTCCCTTCACTCATTCTCTCTAAAAAATCAAAAAAAAACCTCTCTTCTCTCTCACTAAGCCCAAAACCGAAAATCAAAAGGAGTTCTCCGGCGAGTTGAGTGGCGGCGGATGGTGGCCGGAGTTCCTCCGGCGCGGTGGTCGGCCGGAGGGCCGCCGCGCCGGAGGTTTTTTTTTAAATTTTTTTTTTAAATTTTTATACCAATCCATCCGTCTTCTCCTCCTCTACACGAATCTACTTTCAAAAATCCCAAAACATCTTTCAAACAACCTAGATCTAGCATTTAAGTCCACAAATAAACACAAAAAAAAACACAAAGATGAACCTTACTTGTTGTTTTTCTTCTTCTTGTATTTTCTTCCTCTTTTCCCTTGCGTTTTCGTGTTCCTTCCTCTTGCTTTATGATTCGGTTTTGGTACTACTCCATGAATTTTGCGATTTGGTTTTGGTATTTGTTCTTGTTCCGATTTGGTTTTTGCCTTGCCTTACGATTCGGTTCGGATTTGATGCTATGTATTTTCGGATTTGGTGTTTTTCTTGTTGTTTTTTTTGGATTTGTGGTATTTGGATTTGTGGTGAGGATTCTTTGAAATTTTCGGATTCCTTGTTGTTCTTGGTTGATTTTCGGTTTTGTAGTATTGAGTGGTTTTTTGGCCGAAAATGATGTTATGGTGATTATGAGTTATGGATTTGAGGTCATGAGTTATGGATTTGTGATTTTTGAAGGTTTGGGTTTTTGGTGTTCATGAATATTCATGAGTGTTCTTGAGGATTTTTGATGAAAGAGGGTTTTTGATCCTTTTTTGTGATTATTGATTTTTGAAATCTGTTTGTACTGAAAACTGTGCCTGGCTGACTAACTCTGATACACTCTCTTAATCATCTGACGCACGGAAAGGACCAGAATACCCTTGGTGAAAACTTGGGGAAAAAGTTGGACATAACCAATGATACAATGACAAGTGGACAAGGACTAAAATAAATAATAAATCTGATAAATAAATAATAATAAATAAGTAAAAATGAAAAAAATAAATGACTAAATAAATGATTAAAAATGGAAAACGAAAATTAAATAAATAAAAATAAAAATGTCCCGTCGGAACCAAAAAATGAGGTATTTTAAAATACCTCTCTGCCGAAATTTCGTCTGATACGACTGAGATTACGCGGCTTAATTACGCTAAATAAACGATAAATCAACGACGTGAATGAAATAAACTTTACGAACGCACGCGCTACGCTACGCTAAAAAACGCACAAAACGCGAGTAAAAAATACGGAAACGATACGCGCGCGATATTAAAAATAAACGACGAACGAAAAAAAAAACGCGACTGCAAAATACGAACAAACGCAGATATCACGGGAGTTCGCGCGCGAACGGACGACTGAAAAAAACGATCAACGTACGAATAAAATAAAATAAATCGGTCAAAAATTAGGGTACGACAGATGCCCCTATTTAAGTTTCTCCGTCACGAGGGTTTAAAAAGACGAAGATTTTTGAAATGACGGGTCGGAGAGACTTAAATATCAAGTACACCAATTTTTGACCAACTCAGAAATCGAGAAAGCTCTATGGATGCAATGACGACTAAAACACTAAACTCAAAGACCAAATGAAATGTTACTGGGGAGAAAAAGATGTCTATTACCTTTACAGGGGTAAAGATGAACATACGAAATGAAATACTGGTCATTATCTTTACTGAGATAACAACGAACATACGAAGGGTAAAAATGTCAATTACCTTTACTGGGGTAAGGACGAACATACGAAGGGTAAAACTGTCAATTACCTTTACTGAGGTAATGACGAACATACGAAGGGTAAAACTGTCAATTACCTTTACTGGGGTAATGACGAACATACGAAGGGTAAAACTGTCAATTACCTTTACTGAGGTAATGACGAACATACGAAGGGTAAAACTGTCAATTACCTTTACCGGGGTAAGGACGAACATACGAAGGGTAAAACTGTCAATTACCTTTACTGGGGTAACGACGAACATACGAAGGGTAAAACTGTCAATTACCTTTACTGGGGTAACGACGAACATACGAAGGGTAAAACTGTCAATTACCTTTACTGGGGTAACGACGAACATACGAAGGGTAAAAATGTCAACTACCTTTACTGGGGTAATGACGAACATACGAAGGGTAAAAATGTCAACTACCTTTACTGGGGTAACGACGAACATACGAAGGGTAAAACTGTCAATTACCTTTACTGGGGTAACGACGAACATACGAAGGGTAAAAATGTCAACTACCTTTACTGGGGTAATGACGAACATACGAAGGGTAAAGCTGTCAATTACCTTTACTGGGGTAATGACGAACATACGAAAGGAAATACTGTCAATTACCTTTACTGGGGTAACGACGAACATACGAAGGGTAAAACTGTCAATTACCTTTACTGGGGTAACGACGAACATACGAAGGGTAAAACTGTCAATTTCCTTTACTGGGGTAACGACGAACATACGAAGGGTAAAACTGTCAATTACCTTTACTGGGGTAACGACGAACATACGAAGGGTAAAACTGTCAATTACCTTTACTGGGGTAATGACGAACATACGAAAAGAAATACTGTCAATTACCTTTACTGGGGTAACGACGAACATACGAAAGGATAAAACGGTCAATTACCTTTACTGGGGTAATGACGAACATACGAAGGATAAAACTGTCAATTACCTTTACTGGGGTAATGACGAACATACGAAAAGAAAAACTGTCAATTACCTTTACAGGGGTAATGACGAACATACGAAGGGTAAAACTGTCAATTACCTTTACTGGGGTAATGACGAACATACGAAGGGTAAAACTGTCAATTACCTTTACTGGGGTAATGACGAACATACGAAGGGTAAAACTGTCAATTACCTTTACTGGGGTAATGACGAACATACGAAAAGAAATACTGTCAATTACCTTTACTGGGGTAATGACGAACATACGAAGGGTAAAACTGTCAATTACCTTTACTAGGGTAATGACGAACATACGAACTGAAATACTGGTGATGCGTTACTACTACTGAGGCAATTTAGCCGAACAAAAACAGGTTACAAACGAATACTCTTCGTATGAAAAAAGCTTCAACGAGATACTGGGGAAAAAAAAACAGGTGGGACCTGCCACTTGAAACTTAAATGGTAAACAGACCGAAATGAACACATTGGTGAGGACAAATTTTACTAGATACACGTGGAGTAATACACACAGGTAAAATGCATATGAATGATATCAGTATGCATGATATGTATGCATGAATGAATGAACATGTATGAAAATATAATGGTGAAACTGACGAGACAAGATTGGGCAGGTCGTAAGGATAGTGACCCGGTATTACAGTGCCAACACTTAGCATTCTTCAATGGGGATGAAATCACATGGAGATGAATCAAAACACAAACGGAGTACCACCCGTTAACCGAACCAAAGCTGGGTAAGAAACACATAACACTAAAACCTGGCTGAGGTCGCCATTTCTGAACTGAAACAAAGTACCTTCTCAAAATCGTGCTTCACATAGTCATTGCTTTTTTGTATTCTTTTCTCTTTTTTTTTGAAATCCCTAACTTTTGCCTGGATCGCCCTTTCGGGTTTTCAATCCACCGGGAATATATTCTTTTTTGTATGTCCCTAATTTTTGCCTGGACCGCCCTTTCGGGTTTTCAATCCACCGGGACGCTCATTTTTGGCTTAAGCCGCCCTTTCGGGTTTTCGACTTAGCGAGCTTTTCTTTTTTTTGCTACTTTTTTCTCTTTTTTCTTGCAAGACTATGATCCACTCTGTTGAATTCACCTGTGTTTGAATGGATGTTGACATATGTTTCCATGATATATGAACCTACAGATAATATGTTTGTCATTTTTTTGGTTTTTTTCAAAAGAAAACATAAAAAGTACCAGAAATTTTCAAAGTTTTTACTTCAAGTATTGACATTAAAAATGGAAGAAGAAAAATTTGCATATAGAATAAACAAGAATTCCAAAAGAGGGCACCGGCTCAAATTAATGTAATAGGGTGGTAACCGGCCAAAGGCATGGCTCCACGGATTACAAAAAGTTGGAAAATGGTAATTACATAGGGAGGTACATTGAACACAATAACCACTACATTCCTTAACAACTTTGAACCGCTGTTTAGATGCTTTAGCGTCGGAGGACTTTTGACAGCTAAGGTGCCCCAAACGGGTGATGCTTGATCTGTTGCAGTTACTTTGTCATAGTCCTTAACTTTTGCATAGGCCGCCCTTTCGGGTTTTCGACCTATCAGGATAAACTCTTTTTTTCAATTCTTTTTTTTTTTTTTTGTGTCTCTAATTTTTGCCTAAGCCGCCCTTTCGGGTTTTCGACTTACCGAGACGCTCTTTTTTGGTTTAGGCCGCCCTTTCGGGTTTTCGACCTACCGAGCTGTTCTTTTCATATATCTTTAGACAAAGTATTTCTTGACTGCATCAGAATTCACAGGACGAGGTAAATCTTCTCCATCCATATTTGTAAGAATTAAAGCACCACCAGAGAACGCTCTCTTGACCACATAAGGACCTTCATAATTCGGAGACCACTTGCCCCTGGGATCCGGTTGAAAAGATTTGATACACTTGATCACCAGGTCTCCTTCTTTGAATTCACGGGGATGAACCTTTTTGTCAAACGCTTGTTTCATCCTTGATTGATACAGTTGTCCGTGACACAAAGCGGTCATGCGTTTCTCTTCAATCAAATTCAAATGCTCATACCTACTCTGGCACCACTCAGCTTCAGTTAATTCAGCCTCCATCAAGACTCTCAAAGATGGGATTTCTACCTCCACAGGGAGCACTGCTTCCATACCATATACCAAAGAGAAAGGGGTTGCCCCTGTTGAAGTACGCACTGAGGTACGATATCCATGTAAGGCATAGGGTAACATCTCATGCCAATCTTTGTAGGTAACCACCATCTTTTGCACAATCTTCTTGATATTCTTATTTGCAGCCTCAACCGCACCATTCATCTGAGGTCTGTATGGGGAAGAGTTGTGATGTTCAATCTTGAAGTCATCGCACAATTCTTTCATCATGTTGTTGTTCAAATTTGTACCATTATCCGTGATGATCTTGTTAGGAATACCATAACGGCAAATGATGTTATTCTTGATGAACCGAACCACTACTTGCTTGGTCACATTGGCGAAAGATGCCGCTTCAACCCACTTGGTAAAGTAATCAATAGCCACTAGTATGAAACGATGTCCATTAGAAGCTTTTGGTTCAATCCGACCAATCATATCAATGCCCCACATGGAGAAAGGCCACGGAGAAGAGATAACATTGAGCATAGATGGTGGTACATGGCTCTTATCTGCATATATCTGACATTTGTGGCACCTCTTGGCATAATTATAACAATCATTTTGCATCGTTATCCAGTAATAACCTGCCCTCAATGCTTTCTTAGCCATTGCATGTCCACTGGAATGAGTGCCAAAGGGACCTTCATGTATCTCATGCATCAATAAATCTGCTTCACGTTCATCCACACACCTGAGCAACATTGCATCAAAGTTTCTTTTATACAATACATCTTCATTCAGGAAGAAATTACCAGACAGTCTTCTCAAAGTCCTCTTATCTTTGTGAGATGCCCCAGGCGGATACTCTTGAGTTTGAAGGAAAACCTTGATATCATGAAACCATGGCTTACCATCAGCAAGTACTTCAACTGCAAACACATAAGCGGGCCTTTCAAGGAACTGCACACTGATTAATGGCACATCATTGTGACGATTTACTTTGATCATCGAAGACAAGGTGGCCAAAGCATCGGCCATCTGATTCTCATCACGGGGAATGTGACGCAACTCCACTTTGTTAAAGAAAGTTAACAACCGTCTTGCATAATCTCTGTAAGGAATCAAACCAGCATGGTGAGTTTCCCACTTCCCTTTGATCTGATTAATCACCAAGGCTGAATCTCCACATATGTCAATATTCTTAATCCTCATATTGATTGCTTCTTCAATGCCCATGATGCAAGCTTCATATTCTGCCATATTGTTTGTACAGTCAAATCGTAGTCTTGCAGTAAAAGGGATGTGAGTACCCTCAGGTGTGACGAGGACTGCCCCAACTCCATTGCCATAAGCATTAACGGCCCCATCAAAAATCAAACCCCATTCAGACTCAGGATCTGGACCTTCACCAAACAACGGTTCATCACAATCTTTCATCTTCAAATACATGACCTCTTCATCAGGGAAATCAAACTTAACAGGTTGATAATCTTCAACCGGTTGATGATCCAAGTGATCTGCAAGGATACTCCCTTTGATTGCTTTCTGAGTATGGTATTCAATATCAAACTCGGCCAATAACATCTGCCAACGAGCAATTCTTCCTGATATCGAAGACTTCTCCAGGAGGTACTTGATTGGGTCCATTTTGGATATCAACCAGGTGGTGTGATTGATCATATAGTGCCGGAGACGTTTGGTAGCCCAGGCTAAAGCACAACAAGTCTTCTCAAGTGCCGAGTATCGGGATTCACAATCTGTGAACTTTTTGCTTAAGTAATAGATTGCATGCTCTTTTCTACCAGTTTCATCTTGCTGTCCGAGTACACAACCCATGGAATCTTCTAACACAGTCAAGTACATGATCAACGGTCTTCCTTCAACTGGAGGGACAAGAATTGGAGGTTCTAACAAATACTCCTTGATACTGTCGAAGGCTTTCTGACAATCTTCCGTCCAAACAATCCTTTGATCTTTGCGGAGTAACTTGAATATCGGCCCACAAGTAGCAGTCATATTAGAGATAAACCTGGAGATATAATTCAGTCTTCCGAGAAAACCTCTGACTTGTTTCTCTGTTTTTGGAACGGGCATATCCCGGATGGCTCTGACTTTGTCGGGATCTACTTCAATACCCTTCTGACTAACAATGAAGCCCAAAAGTTTCCCTGATCGGACACCGAAAGTACATTTATTAGGATTCAAACGGAGCTTATACTTTCTCAAACGTTGGAACATCTTCAACAGAAACTCAACCTGTTCTTCTTCAGTACCAGACTTGACAATCATATCATCCACATAAACTTCTATCTCTTTGTGCATCATATCATGGAATATCTTAGTCATACCCCTCTGATAAGTGGCACCAGCATTTATCAAACCAAATGGCATTACTGTATAGCAGAAAGCGCCCCACGGCGTGATGAAAGATGTTTTTTCTCTATCTTCAGGAGCCATCTTGATCTGATTGTAACCAGAGAAACCATCCATGAAGGAGAAAACTTTGCATTGAGCAGTACTATCAACCAATACATCAATATGAGGTAGAGGGAAATCATCCTTCGGACTTGCCTTGTTCAAATCTCGGTAATCAACACACATTCGGACCTTACCATCTTTCTTTGGAACAGGCACAATGTTGGCCAACCACTGAGGATACTCGGATGTAATTAGAAAGCCTGCATCAATCTGCTTCCGTACTTCTTCTTTGATCTTGAGAGCCATATCAGGATGAGACCTTCTGAGCTTCTGTTTGACTGGAGGACACTCAGGTTTCAAAGGCAAACGATGTTCTACAACTTCATGATCTAATCCTGGCATGTCTTTGTATGACCAAGCAAAAATATCAGCGTACTCTCTGAGAAGTTCAATTACCTTTCCTTTGACGGTAACTTCCAATGACGCTCCAATCTTGATCTCTTTTCTATCCTCCTCGGTACCCAGATTGATCAATTCTAAATCTTCCTCATGAGGCTGAATGATTTTCTTTTCTCGCTCCAACATCCATCTGATCTCATCAGGAATCCCATCATCCTCCTCTACCATAGCCTCGTAAACAGGGGATTCAAAGTTGGGCAGAAGCATAGGGTCACTGTGTTCAACGGGCTTATGTATGTTCAGTCTGCACATGATTTATGATTGATTTTAGTAAAATGAGTAAATGCAGACCTTTGAATTTGATTGATTTAAAAAGAAAAAGAGAATAAATTTTTTTTTGGGATTTTTCTATTACCATTTTTCCAGAAAAAGCAGTAAATAAAAAATAAAACAGTCATGATAGAAACGACGTTTTTTCATTAATAACGATAATACTTGAAGATAAAACCAAAAGCCCTACAAGAGTTCATTTTCGTCTGGGGCAGGACGAAAAGAGTTTTCTTAAAAAAACGAAAAAGTAGACAAACATATTACTTAGACACATGCATCACAGAAGGAATATCCACAGCGATCCAATTGCAACAGGCTCCTCCGGGTGTGACAAAGATAGGTGCAACCTCTTCCGACTGATCTTCCAGGATAGCATTGGTTTCAGGTGGAGCATGAATAAACCCAGCACTGTGAAAAATACCCTCAACTGGCTTGAAACTGGCGCTCGACTGACTGGTAGAGAAACCGAGACCCTCTTTCCGCTTGTTCTCAGGCAGCTGTACCAACTGACCCCAGCCTCCTGTTTTACCATCTTGTACAAGCTTCCGGGCATCCTTCAAAGAGGCCATACAAGTCTCACCCTTCTTAGCAACTCCTTCTTCTGTAGAGAACCCCTGAAAAGAAGTTCCTTCTACATCATCAGCACCAATATAGGAGAAAGCAGACAAATGACTAACCAACAAGGCTGATTCACCAATTACCGTTATCAGCTTTCCACAACTTACAAACTTTAGCTCTGATGAAGAGTGGAGGTCACTGCTCCAGCCTCATAGATCCATGGTCGTCCAAGTAAGCAACTGTATGAAGCTTGGATGTCCATGACTTGGAATGTAACCTTGAAGGTATGAGGGCCCACCGTAATAGGCAAGTCTATGTCCCCAATCACCGACTTCCTAGATCCATCGAATGCTTTTACCATCACTGCACTTGGCCTCAACTGGGCGCCACGGTATGCCAACCTTTCCAAAGTAGTTTTTGCCATCACATTGAGGGCGGAACCGGTGTCTATCAACACATTTGACATTGAGTCTGACTTACAAAGGACGGAAATGTGCAAAGCCCAGCTGTGGTTTCTTCCCTCCGCCGGGAGGTCTTCATCACTAAAGCTCAGGTTATTACACGCAGTTACATTCCCCACTATACTCCCGAATTGCCCCAGGGTAACATCGGGATCCACATATGCTTGAGCCAAAATCTTCATCAGAGTGTCCCTATGAGTTCCAGAGTTCATAAGTAAAGACATTATGGAAATTTTGGACGGGGTTTGCAATAACTGATCGATTATCTTGTATTCACTCTTTTTGATCAGCTTCAAGATCTCATCACTACCTTCCTGAATGATCCCCTCAGGTTGGCTGGCACCTTTACCCTTGTCAAGATTCTGCACTGGCACATTCGGAGTAGCATTCTCGTTGCGCACAACAGTGGGGAGAATACGCCCACTTCTCATTACTTTGCCCACACCTGCTATATTTATGACAGCATCTGCAGAGTGCAGAGGGATCTCTTTACCATTCTCCACAATAGTTGCCTCATACCTGTAGGGTATGGCTTTCTGAGAAGTATAGGGAACAGGTCCTGGCAAACGAATCACCAGAGGAGTAACATCTGACTTCGCACCATCACGGACTACCTCAAGATTCTTAAACACCGGAGTAATAACACAAACATTCCTGGATTCATTCTTGACAATCAGCTCTTTTCTGTCAATCAGTCCTTGTATATCCTCCTGGACTTTCTCACACCCTCGGGGATCCACATAACACACTTCACAAGCATCGTGATCGTGGTTAAACATGTTTACTTCGCACATCTTGGCGTGAATCGGGACCAAAGGAGTTCTGATATCTTGAGCCCTGAGAATTAGACTCAAATCTTGATCCTCTTGAATCATATTAACAGCCGGTCCATGAGATGGCAAAGGATTATTTTGAGTATTGGAATTGGTGTCCTCGAAGGACAACTCTTTGCTTTGAATCAATCTCTGAACTTCTTCTTTGAGCGGGTAGCAATGCTCAACATCATGCCCAGGTGCCCCTTGGTGAAAGGCACAGGTAAGGTCAGCACGGTGCCATGGAGGTAGTGGGTTCTGCAGAAGTTTACTGAGATGGTTGATGCGGGGGTTCGCATTGAAGATTTGGTCCGAAAAGGAATTTTGGCCAAAGAAGGTAGTGTATCAAGTGCTTCGTCAGGTGGGTCGTCTAATGGACCCAAGAAATTTGGAAACAGTTATCCAAAGAAGAGTGCTCAGGAAGTCAGTATGGTAGCCCAGGGGGGATCCCAGCCAATATATCCAAACTACCCCTTTATTGCCAATATTCCACCACCTTTTCCAGCTCCACAAAATCAACATTACCACCCACAAACGCCCCAGAGGCCTCCACCATTCTACCCATCACTATATCAACAACCGTATCCGCAACCTTTCTACCAACAACCATATTACCCACCACCACCTCAACAACAACAACCTCGTAATCGAGCCCCACAACAGCCAAATCGCCTACCCAGAAAAGAGTTTCCCCCCATACTCATGCTGTATGCAGACTTGCTACCCTCTTTATTAGCAAGGAATCTTGTGCAGACTAGGCAGCCTCCTCGTCCACAGAACCCATTACCTCCATGGCACCGTGCTGACCTTACCTGTGCTTTTCACCAAGGGGCACCTGGGCATGATGTTGAGCATTGCTACCCGCTCAAAGAAGAAGTTCAGAGATTGATCCAAAGCAAGGAGTTGTCCTTCGAGGACACCAATTCCAATACTCAGAATAACCCTTTGCCATCTCATGGGCCGGCTGTTAATATGATTCAAGAGGATCAAGATTTGAGTCTAATTCTCAGGGCTCAAGATATCAGAACTCCTTTGGTCCCGATTCACGCCAAGATGTGCGAAGCCAACATGTTTAACCACGATCATGATGCTTGTGAAGTGTGTTATGTGGATCCCCGAGGGTGTGAGAAAGTCCAGGAGGATATACAAGGACTGATTGACAGAAAAGAGCTGATTGTCAAGAAGGAATCCAGGAATGTTTGTGTTATTACTCCGGTGTTTAAGAATCTTGAGGTAGTCCGTGATGGTGCGAAGTCAGATGTTACTCCTCTGGTGATTCGTTTGCCAGGACCTGTTCCCTATACTTCTCAGAAAGCCATACCTTACAGGTATGAGGCAACTATTGTGGAGAATGGTAAAGAGATCCCTCTGCACTCTGCAGATGCTGTCATAAATATAGCAGGTGTGGGCAAAGTAATGAGAAGTGGGCGTATTCTCCCCACTGTTGTGTGCAACGAGAATGCTACTCCGAATGTGCCAGTGCAGAATCTTGACAAGGGTAAAGGTGCCAGCCAACCTGAGGGGATCATTCAGGAAGGTAGTGATGAGATCTTGAAGCTGATCAAAAAGAGTGAATACAAGATAATCGATCAGTTATTGCAAACCCCGTCCAAAATTTCCATAATGTCTTTACTTATGAACTCTGGAACTCATAGGGACACTCTGATGAAGATTTTGGCTCAAGCATATGTGGATCCCGATGTTACCCTGGGGCAATTCGGGAGTATAGTGGGGAATGTAACTGCGTGTAATAACCTGAGCTTTAGTGATGAAGACCTCCCGGCGGAGGGAAGAAACCACAACTGGGCTTTGCACATTTCCGTCCTTTGTAAGTCAGACTCAATGTCGAATGTGTTGATAGACACCGGTTCCGCCCTCAATGTGATGGCAAAAACTACTTTGGAAAGGTTGGCATACCGTGGCGCCCAATTGAGGCCAAGTGCAGTGATGATAAAAGCATTCGATGGATCTAGGAAGTCGGTGATTGGGGACATAGACTTGCCTATTACGGTGGGCCCTCATACCTTCAAGGTTACATTCCAAGTCATGGACATCCAAGCTTCATACAGTTGCTTACTTGGACGACCATGGATCCATGAGGCTGGAGCAGTGACCTCCACTCTTCATCAGAGGCTAAAGTTTGTAAGTTGTGGAAAGCTGATAACGGTAATTGGTGAATCAGCCTTGTTGGTTAGTCATTTGTCTGCTTTCTCCTATATTGGTGCTGATGATGTAGAAGGAACTTCTTTTCAGGGGTTCTCTACAGAAGAAGGAGCTGCTAAGAAGGGTGAGACTTGTATGGCCTCTTTGAAGGATGCCCGGAAGCTTGTACAAGATGGTAAAACAGGAGGCTGGGGTCAGTTGGTACAGCTGCCTGAGAACAAGCGGAAAGAGGGTCTCGGTTTCTCTACCAGTCAGTCGAGCGCCAGTTTCAAGCCAGTTGAGGGTATTTTTCACAGTGCTGGGTTTATTCATGCTCCACCTGAAACCAATGCTATCCTGGAAGATCAGTCGGAAGAGGTTGCACCTATCTTTGTCACACCCGGAGGAGCCTGTTGCAATTGGATCGCTGTGGATATTCCTTCTGTGATGCATGTGTCTAAGTAATATGTTTGTCTACTTTTTCGTTTTTTTAAGAAAACTCTTTTCGTCCTGCCCCAGACGAAAATGAACTCTTGTAGGGCTTTTGGTTTTATCTTCAAGTATTGTCGTTATTAATGAAAAAACGTCGTTTCTATCATGACTGTTTTATTTTTTATTTACTGCTTTTTCTGGAAAAATGGTAATAGAAAAATCCCAAAAAAAATTTTATTCTCTTTTTCTTTTTAAATCAATCAAATTCAAAGGTCTGCATTTACTCATTTACTAAAATCAATCATAAATCATGTGCAGACTGAACATACATAAGCCCGTTGAACACAGTGACCCTATGCTTCTGCCCAACTTTGAATCCCCTGTTTACGAGGCTATGGTAGAGGAGGATGATGGGATTCCTGATGAGATCAGATGGATGTTGGAGCGATAAAAGAAAATCATTCAGCCTCATGAGGAAGATTTAGAATTGATCAATCTGGGTACCGAGGAGGATAGAAAAGAGATCAAGATTGGAGCGTCATTGGAAGTTACCGTCAAAGGAAAGGTAATTGAACTTCTCAGAGAGTACGCTGATATTTTTGCTTGGTCATACAAAGACATGCCAGGATTAGATCATGAAGTTGTAGAACATCGTTTGCCTTTGAAACCTGAGTGTCCTTCAGTCAAACAGAAGCTCAGAAGGTCTCATCCTGATATGGCTCTCAAGATCAAAGAAGAAGTACGGAAGCAGATTGATGCAGGCTTTCTAATTACATCCGAGTATCCTCAGTGGTTGGCCAACATTGTGCCTGTTCCAAAGAAAGATGGTAAGGTCCGAATGTGTGTTGATTACCGAGATTTGAACAAGGCAAGTCCGAAGGATGATTTCCCTCTACCTCATATTGATGTATTGGTTGATAGTACTGCTCAATGCAAAGTTTTCTCCTTCATGGATGGTTTCTCTGGTTACAATCAGATCAAGATGGCTCCTGAAGATAGAGAAAAAACATCTTTCATCACGCCGTCGGGCGCTTTCTGCTATACAGTAATGCCATTTGGTTTGATAAATGCTGGTGCCACTTATCAGAGGGGTATGACCAAGATATTCCATGATATGATGCACAAAGAGATAGAAGTTTACGTGGATGATATGATTGTCAAGTCTGGTACTGAAGAAGAACATGTCGAGTATCTGTTGAAGATGTTCCAGCGGTTGAGAAAGTACAAGCTCCGTTTGAATCCTAATAAATGTACTTTCGGTGTCCGATCAGGGAAACTTTTGGGCTTCATTGTTAGTCAGAAGGGTATTGAAGTAGATCCCGACAAAGTCAGAGCCATCCGGGATATGCCCGTTCCAAAAACAGAGAAACAAGTCAGAGGTTTTCTCGGAAGACTGAATTATATCTCCAGGTTTATCTCTAATATGACTGCTACTTGTGGGCCGATATTCAAGTTACTCCGCAAAGATCAAAGGATTGTTTGGACGGAAGATTGTCAGAAAGCCTTCGACAGTATCAAGGAGTATTTGTTAGAACCTCCAATTCTTGTCCCTCCAGTTGAAGGAAGACCGTTGATCATGTACTTGACTGTGTTAGAAGATTCCATGGGTTGTGTACTCGGACAGCAAGATGAAACTGGTAGAAAAGAGCATGCAATCTATTACTTAAGCAAAAAGTTCACAGATTGTGAATCCCGATACTCGGCACTTGAGAAGACTTGTTGTGCTTTAGCCTGGGCTACCAAACGTCTCCGGCACTATATGATCAATCACACCACCTGGTTGATATCCAAAATGGACCCAATCAAGTACCTCCTGGAGAAGTCTTCGATATCAGGAAGAATTGCTCGTTGGCAGATGTTATTGGCCGAGTTTGATATTGAATACCATACTCAGAAAGCAATCAAAGGGAGTATCCTTGCAGATCACTTGGCTCATCAACCGGTTGAAGATTATCAACCTGTTAAGTTTGATTTCCCTGATGAAGAGGTCATGTATTTGAAGATGAAAGATTGTGATGAACCGTTGTTTGGTGAAGGTCCAGATCCTGAGTCTGAATGGGGTTTGATTTTTGATGGGGCTGTTAATGCTTATGGCAATGGAGTTGGGGCAGTCCTCGTCACACCTGAGGGTACTCACATCCCTTTTACTGCAAGACTACGATTTGACTGTACAAACAATATGGCAGAATATGAAGCTTGCATCATGGGCATTGAAGAAGCAATCAATATGAGGATTAAGAATATTGACATATGTGGAGATTCAGCCTTGGTGATTAATCAGATCAAAGGGAAGTGGGAAACTCACCATGCTGGTTTGATTCCTTACAGAGATTATGCAAGACGGTTGTTAACTTTCTTTAACAAAGTGGAGTTGCGTCACATTCCCCGTGATGAGAATCAGATGGCCGATGCTTTGACCACCTTGTCTTCGATGATCAAAGTAAATCGTCACAATGATGTGCCATTAATCAGTGTGCAGTTCCTTGAAAGGCCCGCTTATGTGTTTGCAGTTGAAGTACTTGCTGATGGTAAGCCATGGTTTCATGATATCAAGGTTTTCCTTCAAACTCAAGAGTATCCGCCTGGGGCATCTCACAAAGATAAGAGGACTTTGAGAAGACTGTCTGGTAATTTCTTCCTGAATGAAGATGTATTGTATAAAAGAAACTTTGATGCAATGTTGCTCAGGTGTGTGGATGAACGTGAAGCAGATTTATTGATGCATGAGATACATGAAGGACCCTTTGGCACTCATTCCAGTGGACATGCAATGGCTAAGAAAGCATTGAGGGCAGGTTATTACTGGATAACGATGCAAAATGATTGTTATAATTATGCCAAGAGGTGCCACAAATGTCAGATATATGCAGATAAGAGCCATGTACCACCATCTATGCTCAATGTTATCTCTTCTCCGTGGCCTTCCTCCATGTGGGGCATTGATATGATTGGTCGGATTGAACCAAAAGCTTCTAATGGACATCGTTTCATACTAGTGGCTATTGATTACTTTACCAAGTGGGTTGAAGCGGCATCTTTCGCCAATGTGACCAAGCAAGTAGTGGTTCGGTTCATCAAGAATAACATCATTTGCCGTTATGGTATTCCTAACAAGATCATCACGGATAATGGTACAAATTTGAACAACAACATGATGAAAGAATTGTGCGATGACTTCAAGATTGAACATCACAACTCTTCCCCATACAGACCTCAGATGAATGGTGCGGTTGAGGCTGCAAATAAGAATATCAAGAAGATTGTGCAAAAGATGGTGGTTACCTACAAAGATTGGCATGAGATGTTACCCTATGCCTTACATGGATATCGTACCTCAGTGCGTACTTCAACAGGGGCAACCCCTTTCTCTTTGGTATATGGTATGGAAGCAGTGCTCCCTGTGGAGGTAGAAATCCCATCTTTGAGAGTCTTGATGGAGGCTGAATTAACTGAAGCTGAGTGGTGCCAGAGTAGGTATGAGCATTTGAATTTGATTGAAGAGAAACGCATGACCGCGTTGTGTCACGGACAACTGTATCAATCAAGGATGAAACAAGCGTTTGACAAGAAGGTTCATCCCCGTGAATTCAAAGAAGGAGACCTGGTGATCAAGTGTATCAAATCTTTCCAACCGGATCCCAGGGGCAAGTGGTCTCCGAATTATGAAGGTCCTTATGTGGTCAAGAGAGCGTTCTCTGGTGGTGCTTTAATCCTTACAAATATGGATGGAGAAGATTTACCTCGTCCTGTGAATTCTAATGCAGTCAAGAAATACTTTGTCTAAAGATATATGAAAAGAACAGCTCGGTAGGTCGAAAACCCGAAAGGGCGGCCTAAACCAAAAAAGAGCGTCTCGGTAAGTCGAAAACCCGAAAAGGCGGCTTAGGCAAAAATTAGAGACAAAAAAAAAAAAAAAAGAATTGAAAAAAAGAGTTTATCCTGATAGGTCGAAAACCCGAAAGGGCGGCCTATGCAAAAGTTAAGGACTATGACAAAGTAACTGCAACAGATCAAGCATCACCCGTTTGGGGCACCTTAGCTGTCAAAAGTCCTCCGACGCTAAAGCATCTAAACAGCGGTTCAAAGTTGTTAAGGAATGTAGTGGTTATTGTGTTCAATGTACCTCCCTATGTAATTGACAGTATTTCTTTTCGTATGTTCGTCATTACCCCAGTAAAGGTAATTGACAGTATTTCTTTTCGTATGTTCGTCATTACCCCAGTAAAGGTAATTGACAGTTTTACCCTGCGTATGTTCGTCATTACCCCAGTAAAGGTAATTGACAGTTTTACCCTTCGTATGTTCGTCATTACCCCAGTAAAGGTAATTGACAGTTTTTCTTTTCGTATGTTCGTCATTACCCCAGTAAAGGTAATTGACAGTTTTATCCTTCGTATGTTCGTCATTACCCCAGTAAAGGTAATTGACTGTTTTATCCTTTCGTATGTTCGTCGTTACCCCAGTAAAGGTAATTGACAGTATTTTTTTTCGTATGTTCGTCATTACCCCAGTAAAGGTAATTGACAGTTTTACCCTTCGTATGTTCGTCGTTACCCCAGTAAAGGTAATTGACAGTTTTACCCTTCGTATGTTCGTTGTTATCTCAGTAAAGATAATGACCAGTATTTCTTTTCGTATGTTCGTCTTTACCCCTGTAAAAGGTAATAGACATCTTTTTCTCCCCAGTAACATTTTCTTTGGTCTTTGAGTTTAGTGTTTTAGTCGTCATTGCATTCGTACTTGCATAACAGACAACTCATATCATTACATCCATAGAGCTTTCTCGATTTCTGAGTTGGTCAAAAAATTTGTGTACTTGATATTTAAGTCTCTCCGACCCGTCGTTTCAAAAACCTCGTCTTTTTAAAAAACCCTCGTGATGGAGAAACTTAAATAGGGGTACAGGCCATTCCAGAATACACCTTACCTTTTCTGGGTCTACTGCCACCCCTTCACCAGAAATTATATGACCCAAATAATCAATTTGCTTGCATCCAAACTTGCGCTTAGCTTGGTTAGCCACAAAACAGTGCTCAGACAAAACAGAAAGTACTTGATTTAAATGCTTCTGGTGTTCATGCATGTTCTTACTATAAATGAGGATGTCATCAAAAAATACAAGGACAAATTTCCTCAAAAATTGTCTAAAAATGTCATTCATAGTGGCTTGAAAAGTGGCTGGAGCATTCATTAGCCCAAATGGCATCACTAAATACTCATAGTGGCCATTATGAGTTCTAAATGCCGTTTTGGAAATGTCATCCTCATGCACTCTAATTTGATGATATCCTGACTTAAGGTCAATTTTAGAAAACACAGTTGACCCATATAGTTCATCCAATAACTCATCTACAATGGGAATGGGGTACTTATCTGGTATGGTAGCTTTGTTGAGAGCCCTATAATCCACACACATCCTCCATGTCTTGTCCTTTTTTTTTTATCAAAATCACAGGACTGGAAAAAGCACTCATACTTGGTCTGATAACTCCTGCTTGTAACAGCTCAGCCACTTGTCTTTCAATTTCCTCTTTTTGATGATGAGGGTACCTATAAGGCCTGACATTAATTGTACCATGGTTGGGAAGAAGCTTGATGTGATGCACCTGAGTTCTTTCTGGAGGCAATTGAATTTGGTCTTTGAACACATTAGGAAATTGTTCCAAGATAGCCATTAACTCTGCTGGTACCATAATCATAACATCTTCAAATTGTTGATTTTGCGACCACCACCAATCTGTTCCCTTCCTACTCTGTTTGTCCTCCAAGAAAGTGTTTAAATAACTGTATTCCTCTTGTCTGCTTCCCTGACCTAGCAGTTTCACCATCTTTCCTTCATGCAAGAATTGCATAGATAGAGCCTTCCAATTCATTACCACTTCACCCAAAGTATCCAACCAAGAGACTCCCAGCACCATATCCAAACCCCCCAGTTCCAGAACCAACGCGTCAATGACAATCTGCACAGGTCCCATCTTCACCTCAATACCTTTACACACACCCAGAGAAGAAACCTTATGACCATCTCCCAGCTTGATGCGACGAGAGGGTTCAGCGGTTATCTCTAAACCCAGAGCATTTGTTACTTTAGGAGATATGAAATTGTGGCTCGCGCCACTATCCATCAACACTAACACATCCACGTGTCCAATTTTCCCTTCAACTTTCATGGTGCGGTGACCTCCCAAACTTCCTAGAACCCCCATAGAATTGCATTCCACTTTCTCCTCTTCTTCACCATCAGATTGCGCTTCTTCCATCGAAATGATTTCCCCTTCGTCATTCAAACTTTCTCCCTCTCCCAGAATCAAAACTCGTAGAGATCCTTCAGGACACTTATGGAGAGTAGGGTGATACTTACCCCCACACTTGAAACACAGACCTTTTGCCCTTCTCTCAGCCATCTCGTCATAATGGATGCTGTGAACACCCTTCCATTTCCCCGGTCGTACATCGTTTTCTCCCTTTTTTCCAGTAGAAGCTAACGAAGTCGGAGGGGTCGTATTAGATCCACTAGATTCAGACTTCTGGGTCGGGTTAGCCCAATTGGAACGATTGGTTTCTTTCGGGTAGGACCCGCTCCGATTCCTAAGCAAAGATCCAGCCCAATCACTTTTTCCTGTTCTTTCCTGCACCCCCTTTTTGCTACCGTACCGTACCGCTTCATCATCATCTTCACGTAATTCTTCCTCCACATCTTTTGCAATACGCATCATTTGCATCCGATTTTGAGGATTCAAAGTACGAACCCTCCGACGAATTTGGGGTTTCAATCCGCTCATGAAATACCCTAAGTATTGTTCTTCTGGAAGTCGACCCACTTGTGAAGACAAAAGCTCAAAAGCCTCCACAAATTCTTCAACGTTTCCAGTTTGTTTCAACGTGGATAATTCTTCAAAAGGATTCTCCAGTCTCCTCCCTCCGTATCTCGCAATCAACGACTTCTTCAGTTTTTTCCAGGATAGGTCGTCCTCTGTTTCCATAAGGAGGTTAAACCAATGGATGGTTGAACCCTCCATGCTCAGACGAGCCAACTTCACACGCATCTCCTCAGTGGTGTTTTGTACGTCGAAGTAGATCTCAGCTCTTGTGATCCACGCAACAGGATCATCTCCTTCAAATACTGGTAGTTTCACCTTTTTCCCGGACAAACGAGATTCTCCTTGTGATGATTCTCCGGAGGAAAAATTACTTTCCTGAGCCACAAACTTCGGACCCAAATGTTTGCTTAATTCACTCAGAATCAAGCTTTGTTGCTGCATCTGTACTGATAGAGCTTCCAGTGTGGATTTGACCTCTGTCATCTGTTCTTCTAATGCATCAAGTCGATCTCCCATCTTAGGCTTCCGTGGCATCAACAATTCCGGTACGGTGGTGAATTGCTAATCCGGTAGGTCGGACCAATTGATAGGTGGGTGTATGAATTGTGTAGTGAAATAGTGAAATGATTGATAACAGAAATATGGAACAAGCTTGCAATTGTATTTAATGAAAGAAATTGTTATAAAGCAACAAAGAGAGTAAGACAAAATAACAACTGATAGTGTTTAACTATCAGCCCCAAGCACGCAGTGCTCCCCAAGAAATCACTAGAAGTGACCCCACCAAATAACAGAATTCTAAGATGATTATTCTCTCTGACTCCTTCCACTTAAATAGGCAGGCTCCCACACATATCATGTGACCACGTCATCATTCCTTATGCATTTCCCTTTCTTTCTCTTGTAGACTCTCCAAATGTTTGGCTTAGGCCCACTATCCAAGTTCACCACCTGAGTCATAACTCTATCAGGCATAACATGTTTAATTTAACGAAAGATGAGGATCTCTATCTGGGAGGTCTATGACGTTTTTGTTTTGGGTATTTTATCCAAACATTGTTCTCATAGAGCACTAATTGTGTTGTTATTTAATGAGTTCACTTTTTCCAAAATACACACACACAGACATTTGTATGGGTGTATATTTTAGTAACATGTTTATGATTATCTGACCATTATATTAATCTGAATTCAGCTCAAAAACCAGGACAAATTATATCAGAAACATTATCAATGGAAAAAAATTAACCAAACTGATTTGTCGACAAAAGATAACGTTATATGAAAACATTATATCAAGGAATAATGTTATATCAAGACACAATTTATAGAGTCACTGCATCATTATAATTTATATATTAGATTTGATTTGATTAGAAAAATTTTATGCTTATCAAAATCTAAAGATTCAGAATTGATAATTCAAAAAAATTCAATAAAGGCATACCTTCGGACCTTGACACTAAAAACAATCTCAAGAGCACGAGTTTCTTCAGTACTCTTGACCATTACCTGCATGAACTCCTCCAATCTCATTTCCAATTTTCAAAAGCAACCGGTACAGCCAGTTGTCTTTTCCACATTCTTTTCAGACAAACTTGATTCTGCAGCTTCCATCACCTCAATCAAAATTGAATGATGTCTCTGGCAGTGGCAGTCATTGACGACATATGAAGCCATCACACTCTTAGAAGATGGAATGAATAAATTTGTTGCACATGTTTGCTTCTCCAACATCTCATGAACTGCAGCTAGCGAATGGTTTTGGATCAGGACTGTCTAATTTACCTCCATTTTCACTATCACATTCCATCACAACAGAGGCCATGTTCTCATTCAATCTTGATGGTATTTGGTTACTGGTGCGTTCATTTCAGAAAAGTTAGACCCCAAAACTGCAAATTCACCCTTACAAGGATTGCTTTTATTACCAGCAGCAAATTGATGCATACCTACATATTATTTGAGATGGTAACCCCCATTGAAGAAGTCCATTTGGCAAGAAAAATATCTAATAGAAAGATCATGTATAACCATATTTACAGAAATTCCTTTGAATGCAATCCAATCCAATCATCAAATATATTCAACGAGTTGCATGCCATTTTTCCTAAACCTGTAGACATTCAGGAACATCTTCGTGTTTATCTACAGAACATGTTTATAGCTACGGTAACGACATATGCGATGCACCTCAGCAATATAAATTATGATGGAAATGCATCAATGGGAACTTCATGACCATGCTTGAACATTTGTCCCAATATTTTCAAAACCAAGGATCTCTGACCACAACTCCAGTGAGCTTTGTACATTATCCACAGTGTTTTCTTGGTCCGATGCATGTTGACGCTATCCATTTCCTCAAGGACATTTTGCATTTCTCTAAGGTTCTTTTGTGAACCATACATGACCAGCTTAGAATGATATAAGGAATAGCACATTCTCCACCCTGCAAGTACAGAACGTCTGGTGAATTTTTCTAGGCTTTCTATCGCATTGTTCCGAAAATAAGCTGTAATTATGCACCTCATAATACCCATGGTCGTTACAACGGTTCTGCGCTTAAATGCCTCATTTATTGCATTATCCATTTCCTCTAAACAGTTTCCCTCAGCATAAAGCTTAATCAACAACACATTTAACCATGGCTTGTATTCTTTTTCCGGGATCAACTTTAACAACGCCTTTACTTTATTCATTTTATCTGCATCAGAACTTTTACAATAGGCACATATCATAACCCTGATAATCGGCATGTCGTTTACATTATCCTTTACCAGCGAATATATCTTTTCCATCTTCTCCAGATTACCCAAGTGTGCATAACCACGGATCATTAACAGGTAAGTTTTCATATTAGGCTCAACAGGGCCTGAATTTAACACTTGAAAAACTCTCTCCATATCACCCCACATCCAAGTGGAGATATATCCACCAATTAAATAATTATAAGTGGATATATTAGGTGCAAGGGGTAACTCGTTCATCTCCTTGAATGTTGCTTCCATGTGATCAATGAGCATCAAGCGACCAAAAACAGATATAACAATATTGTACGTAGCAACAGAAGGATAGCAAGTTGGATCCTTTTTCATGTCGAGAAACAAAGAGTAGCATTTATCAGAAAGACCATCGAACATATAAGCACCCATTAGTGCATTGTAAGTGCTGGTTATCTTCACACCCTTAAATTCTGCCTCCTTAAATAGCTCAACAGCAAGATCAATATTCCTAGATCTTCCTGCCGCTTTAATGCCCTTTGAATACTCATGTGCATGCATGGAATTCCTGCAAGCATCAGAAAAAGATAGCTTTCGCTTCCTTCTCCAATTAATCACCTGAAAGTTGATTTTTTTAACAACACAGCGTAAGTAACATTTATTTACTTTAATACAATGTTGTTAAATAGAAGCTATAGGGCTATGTTACCAGAATTTAAACAAATCGCTATCAGTTCCTATTCAAGGAATGTTTGGATAAACAACATATTTGCAGCTTATAGCACAAGCACTTATCATGATAAGCCTTTATGTATTCACTTACATAAACTATTTTTATAGCACCTGATAAAATAAAGTTGAATTGTTTTTGTATATGCTATAAGCTGTTTTCACAAGTTATCTTGGAGAACATATAAAAATAAGCTGAAAAATGTAATTAGTTGTTTTAAAAAATTCTTCCAAACAGTCTCACAAAACTTATGCCAGTAGATAAGGTCAAATAAGCCAATAAGCCAATACATACAAGCCCTTAGTATTAAAACCCAGTTTGAATAAATGGCTTATTTTGCAGCTTATAGCATGAGCCCTTACCATGTTCAGCCCTTATAGTTTCAATAACAAAATATAAAACTAAATTATTTTGGTATAAGCAATAAACTGTTTTAATAAGCTAAATTGGAGATCCAATGAAAATAAGCTGAAAACAGCTTATTTACATAATCAGCCAATCAAAACAGTCTAAAATAAGTTAATCAAACAGGCCTAAGTATTGCAATGTATAATAATGGAATTAGAACAAACTACAATTACATTGCTTTGAAGCTAAGAATCTAATAAATTGGAATGATAATAATACCTCAAGTAAAAGGGAAGGTTTTGAATTCAATTGATTCAAAAGTTGAATATAAACAGGGTGAGATCCAATCAAATATTCAGAATTCTGATCCAAAATAGATGAAACCCTAACAGAATCAGAAGCTACACGAATCAAATCTTTCGTCAAAATTGCAACTTTATCCTCTTGATTTGGAGGTTTGAACAATGAAACAAGGTCTAAGACTTGGTTAGGTATTTGTTCGATGGATTCTGGATTTGCAATGGATGTTGAAGGTTTGAGAAATGAAACTAGGTCTAAGACCTTGTTTGGATTTTGCAGCGTATTCGAATTCGAATATTGTTTGATGAATGTGGGATTTGAAAGGGTATGCAATTCGTTGAATTTGGAAGATTTTGATGCTTTCAAAGTGAATCTCCAGAAATGTTTCATTGTTGATGGTGAAGGATTTTGTTGATGTTTCATCTGCAACGATGTCATTTTTAGTGAGCTACATCAATTTGGCATAAACACTTATTGAAAAAACAGTTCCAACAAAATACATTACCGATTTGACAGCATCATAAACAGTGTCATCTGAAATTGTGGTGCTCTTGAAACCATGCTCCTCAATACGAGCAGGTGTAGCAGACTCAAACCGTGAAAAGGCAACTGGCTGCAACAGGGGATTCTCCATGCGGACTCGTTGCAAAACATCATTTTTAACGACCTTCCCGTTTGACAAAAATGATCGCAATCCTCCTTGCATTTTGGCTGTCTAATAATCAAATAGTGGCTCTTAGCATTTGAATGTAAATTTATAATGCAATATTCATGTAAGAAAAGGTGACGAGTTTTGAGGATAACCAACACATACTCTAGAATATGAAATTTATAAGTGATTCTGGAATCACGGAATCTATTACTAAAATTCGAGACAGATACAGTAAATTCACCGTTCATGCCAACAATATTGTACTAATGAAAACATCAAACAAACACCAATAGCACATTGTAACTTTGCGACAAGTGCACGAGGTAAGGATGTCATTCCCTTACCCAATTCATATAAAATATAAGAACATTTATCAAACAGTTTATGTTCAACCAGCAACAAATCAAATAAATGAATGTAAACCAGAGTAAACAACATAGGTTACAGAATCGCTAGAAGGAAATCCTAATCAAAATCATGAAATCAAATAAGAAGAGGAAGAGGAAATTTACTTACTAATGGTGAAAACCAGAGAAAGTTGAAGCAGGGAGGTTGTAGGTGGTGGTCGCGGCAAGGCTCGGCGTGGCGGCGACGGCAGAGAAGGTTTCCGAACGGTGAAGAGAACAAAACAACTTCTTTTTTAACAAAAAATATTAAAGAATAAAATAAGAAATTTTATATTTTTAAAAATGAAAAGAAAAACCAAAATAATAATGCGGTGAGCGTGGATCGAACACGCGACCTTCAGATCTTCAGTCTGACGCTCTCCCAACTGAGCTATCCCCGCAATTTGATTAGTTTTGAAGGAATAAAGTACTTACTTCATACAAGACTTAAAAAACTCAACAATATATATATTTATTGATTAAATCACATCCCTGACTCAATTACAATGAATTCAATCCGTTAATAAGCTGCTAAACTTTTGAAATTAAAAATAAAAGTTACTCTAATTTTTTTATTTTTTCTTTGTCATTGTCCTTACATTATAAAATCTGTCAAATTTATATATAAGAGAAATTATGGAAGCAATATGTTTCATATAACTTACGGACCAACTTGACATATTGTTTACTGATAAGAATTATGTATTATTTTATATAGTTTAAGAAAATAGGAGAAAGAGAGACACTTAAGAGACTAAAATGATAATTTGCTCTTATGATTATAATATTTAGGTGTGCTGATGGCTATTTTCATTTTTCAAAAATGGACGTTGGAGGAGAAAAATTAGTAATAAATGAATTATCTGATAAAATAAAAATAAATCATAAAAAATTTATTATTAATTTATTTTGGAAACTCAGTATCAAATTTAAGGGCTGACTATTGTCGGAAACCAATCCCACCTTACACCGGTAGGGGTTCGATGGAAGTAAAAATAAAATCTTGTATGGACTATCCCAACTCAAAAATTATTAGTATTTGAGGATTCGAACCTTAGATCTAGACCAAGCCTAAATCACTGAACTAACTTCGAAGAACTCTATTATTAAATTAAGCGTAAGAGGCATGCTAGCAACACTCTCTTTTCAACACTTTATCAAACACTCACTCTTTTATTGGGGGAAATCATTGTATGTCCCATCATTGTATATTTTCTTGTTGTTTAATAAAAAAAAAAGGTCAACTTTGTTTCACTATTATATTATACAAGCTCAACTTCAACGATGGGTTGTTTCAAATTAAAAAATTACATTCTTTGGAATGATTTTTTGATAATAATATGTCAAGAATAACATTCTCATTGGTCCTACTTTCTTGTTGTTGAAGGCTACTTCAAAAACAACAAGAGATCACTAGAAAATATGTGTTGAAGGCTACTTCCAAATTTCTAGCATCTCTCACAACTCGTGTGTTTGTTTATGTTGGAGTTTTAAACTAACAAGGATGTTAACACTCATCGATCGACTTAAATGATGGTATCATCATGGAGGGTACACTTTCTCCAAGTAAGCTTTCCGAGTTTTTAAAATATAGGTAATACTCCATCCGTTTCATATTAAGTGACATAGTTGATACTTGATTCTATCATACATATCAATGCATGTTTTTTATCTTTAATTTTCTATTAGAAAAACTTATGAAAATTTAAATTTTTTAAAATATTCATCGATACGAATCCAACAATATCTTATATGATATTATTTATTTTTGTATATTAGTAGAAAAATATGTTAGGTCAACGGTGCACATTATCAAACAAGTTATCTATTATAGAACGGAGGGAATATCGTTTAAGGTTGTGCATCTTAATTAAAAGTTAGATTTAAAACATATGTAAGCCAACTATTAAAAGAAGTAAACTAAACCTTATACATTTGAAATCAATTTTCCTATAATATATTTAAGGGTTAAATATGTTTTTAGTCCATGTAAATATACCAACTTTTCATTTTAGTCCCTCTAAAATTTTCCTTCAACTTTTAGTCCTTATAAAATTTTCAATCACTACTTTTGATCTCTATTTTTAAGTTAATTTTGGTATTTTTTAATAAAATTATGCAGATATACGTAGAATATTGTAAAAATCATTCCAAAAAAAAATTAGAATTTTTTAACAAAACATAAATTAAATATGAATTTTTAACCATAAACAATATAAAAAATCATATTAAATTCATGTTTTGTTAAAAAAATTCTATTTTTTGGAGTGATTCTTGTAATATTATGGATTTTTCTGCAAAGTTTTATTCAAAAATATGAATTATAGATATGAGTTTACTTTAAATGAGGGACCAAAAATGAAGATGAGAAATTTTTGAGGGACTAAAAGTTGAAGGAAAATTTTAGAGAGATTAAAACGAAAAGTTAGCATATTTATAGGGACCAAAAACATATTTAACCCTATATTTAAAATAAAAAAAGGTTTTCAAGTTTATTGAAAAAACACCACCACATATACGTTTGAAAATCATTTCCCTTTAAACAATTTCAAATAGGAGTATTTTAGTTAGAATCTAGCACTAATGTGGTTTTCCTTATAGTCACTTCTACTATCGGGTAAAGAATTTTTAGATTTTTGTTTCAACAACACTCAACATTCACTTTTTCAATTTCCAACACTCCACATCATTTTCTCTCTCTTATTCAACATTCATTCAACTTTTACCCTCTCCAATGATTTTTCTTTAACACTCTACCCCACCATTTTTTATTTTATATTCTTATTTAATTTTATATTTTTGTTTAATTAAGTAAATGGTCCATATAAATATTCAGAATTTTGTTTTTAGTCCCTACAAAATAAAATCACACTTTTTAGTCCTATAAAATTTTCCATCGACTTTTTAGTCCATGTCAAAAAATTCATCAACATTTTTGGTCCTTAAAATGCTTAAGGAAAATGTCATAGAAACTAAAAAGTGTGATTTTCTTTTATATGGACTAAAAACAAAACTGTGAATATTTATAGGGACTAAAAACTTAATTGACCTTTGTTTTTTTTTATTTCATAAAATTACAATTATCGATTATAATTAAATTAAAATAATAACAAAATTTTGTAAAATAATTTATTTTTATTTTCTTAACTTAAAATGCAATACAACAAACTAAGCACGCGGCACACAAATAAACCAGGGTGTTTGAGATGGATATCTCATCATAGATCCATAATATGGAGGAAAGTTTGGAACAGAGAATGACCGGTTGAAATTTGGTGCAAAACCAAAATTATGTATGTTTTGAGGACGTTGGTTAAAATTGACTTGGATTTTGATAATTGTTGGGATTTTGGTAGCTAAGTGGATAATTAGAAGAATTATGGGTGTTGAAATAATTATTATTGGAATCCATTTCACAAAAAAGAAGTTTAAAACTTCAAAAGAAAAACTAATAGAAGGATAATAATAAGATTAAGATAGTGACAAATTTGGTTTTTTTTTCTGTGTCCAAATCAAATGAACCAAGTCTCTATTTATAGACAAAAAATCATGAATTTTTGTAAAAAAATAAAATAAAAATTATTTGCAATGAAATAATTGAGTTAAAATTATTAAGATGAGAAAAATCCAAGCAGCCAATCAAAATCTACCAAGTGTCCTCTCATTATCCAATCAACTTTCTCTTTCCGCGTTCTCTATCCACTCACACGCGCCTGTCGACGCGTGCATATCACGCGCTGGATTTGACAAATGATAACGCGACGCGTGCCGGACCTCAACATGTTTATTTGTTTAATCTCCTCTCACCTTCCCATCATTTTTCTATCATTTTCAACACACCCTTACAATGGTTCAACATATTGAGAATGCCTTTCAATAGACCCATTGCACTTGGTGTAATGCACAATGATGCACTTAACTTACTCTTTCCCAGATGACCTATATGTATTATTTTGTATAAACCATTAAAAATTATGAAATGAGAATTAACTAAGATAATAATATATACACTTCTTGTGCTTGGAATTCCATATCGATAATTTATAATATTTCATTTTAACTTTAAATTTTTTTTATAATATATACCTAATCAAAAAGCAACATTGTTTTTTTAGGGGAACATGAAAAAAATAATTATTTCAGTGAGAGTATTTTAAGAAATAATATTTTTACTAGTTATTCGTATGGATGTGCAAAGGTAAATTTAGATTTTTCACTGGACCACTCCTTTTTTTAAAGGAACAAGACCCGCTACTTTTATGTACGAGTGTTGTCAAGTATCTACATTTAATGTGTTTTTATTACTCTTGGCGGTGCTTGTAAATATATACAGGAAAATATTGTGTCATTCTTATGATAAGCAAATTTTTCAAGTTACTTAATAAGTGCGTTAGAGGGACAAACACAAAACAACAATATACTTAAGATACATTTGCTAACTATTTTAATTTTATGAAAGGTTTTCACAACTCTATAAGTGCTAAAAACTACCAAATTATTTTTAGGAGAGCAAGGACGTTATGCACTGTAAAGAGATAAAATTATTTTCATTTTTTTATATGCCAAGAGGTAAAACATGACCGAAATTTCTAAGCTTGTTAGTAGTGCAGGAGGTGAAAGACTTAGGTTAGGGAGGCCTACCTCTACTAGTAGTGCAGGAGGGAGAAGCAAGCAGTAGTCTCTCCTTTACATGGTCGAGGGAGAGGGAGAATGGGGGGCATAAGACTTGCCAGTGATGATTATGCTATGTCTGGGCCCTCTTCATCACAGACTAGTCCATCCCAGGCGATGGACCTGACACAGTATCAGTTTGAGGAGCCTCAGCCTCACCAATATCATTTTGAGGAGCCTCAGCCTCACCAGTATCAGTTTGAGGCACCTCAAAATCAGCAACATCATCATATGCAGCATGTTGTTGAGCAGGAGGAGCAACCTCATATTGAGGAGCCTGAGCAGCAGGAAGATATTGCGCAGCCTCAGGCTCAGGCTCAACCTCAGCAGGATGATGATGTTGGAGCTCGTTTTCAAGGGGTGTTAAGGGTGGTGTACGATGTCGGACCGGACGACTATGCAGGGGGGCCTTCTAACCTCTCGCTTTTACCTCGCTTTGGAGGACATGTGGCATAAAGAATATGGATCGACGCCGATGTAAGTATATTTTAATGTTTATTTTACTTTTTTTTTATTTTATGGTAATTTTACAACTTATTTATTTAACGGTGTTATTTGTTGTTTTTTGTTTTTGTATTTCAGTTTCGGAGAAAGCATAGGATGAGAGGTATCTCCCACGGGAAGAAGCTGAGCCTGAAAAACTTGACGATGCCTCAGTCGGGAGCACAAAATAATTAGTTTTGGGATGTACTGAATGCGTCCGGTCTAACTCCCCTCCTGAATAGTTAGGTATATACTCGCGAGGCGAGCAGCTGAGCTCGCCGTGGCGAGCAACCCCTTTAGTGCGCGCGAGGCGAGCAACATCACTCGCCGTAGCGAGCAAGTGGCAGAATGCAATTTAAGTAGCTCGCCGTGGCGAGCAGACCCACTCGCCATAGCGAGCAATGTGGTCTCAGACCACTATAACTTGAGTTTTAGAACTCTGTTTTGAGCGAGGCTTTGAGGGTAAACTTTTGGAAAGTATTAGAGATGTTTAAGACCTAATTAGAACCGGTAATGACGTTGTAAGATGATATTTAAGTGTTGGCGTTAATCTATGATTAAATGCTTAATAAGCGAAGTTTATGAATGAAGTATAAATGATGTTGCGATGATAACTTTGTGTTGTATATACATATGTTAAGTGTACTGAGCTGCTGTCATGTACTGTTACAATTGCATGTGCCGATAAAGAGTCGTATATGATGTTAAGATGTTGTGTATTAACTTGTTTAAGTATATGAGTCGAGTTCATGCATTTGCATAATTTGAGACGGTGGAGCTTATGCTCAAAGCGACGGTGGAGCATTTGCTCAAAGCGACGGTGAAGCTTATTAAAGCTAAAATATTGGTACCACATGCATGATGTTAAGATGTTAGAGTTGCATTTGTCGAGTCCTGTGTCTGAGATGTTTTGAGACGTTTGTTTTGTGAAGATATTCTAAGATAATTTATTATACGTAGATGCTTGAGATGTTTTCAGTTATATGTGACGAATATTGTTGTTGTTGTTAAGCATGATTATTTGGATTATATGTTAATATAATTGTTGTGAATCTCACCCCTTCTGTTGGAATTGCCGCCTTGTGGGCAAGTGCAGGTGATCAAGCTTAGGTTTGACGACGTGAGAGGTTATTGTGGAGTCTTAGGGGCTCTGATACGTAACGGGATGGGGATTTATCATTATTTCTATTCCTTTATGTATCATGTTGACTAATGATGATGTTTGCGATGCAACTTTAATTTGAGATGTTTTATGAGGCTTTTGTGCCAAGAATTATTTATTTAAGATTTTGAGACGTTTATGAATTCCGCTGCTATGTTTGAACATTGTTTAAGAATAAATTATTATTCGATTTGATTTAAAAGATTTTATGAAATGTGACATCCTGATTTATTGTGATATACTCTGATTATTTGAATGAAATTTTTAAGTCGGGATTTCGGGGTGTTACAGAGACCAGCAGCTTCCATCTACCCGTTGGGGAGATGACAATCACACTAGATGATGTGACGTGCTCCTAGGCATCCCCATCACTGGGAAGCTCCTTTCTGAGAGAGAGCTCACCCGTACCAAGGTGATGGAGATTATGCAGGTGGACCTGCTTATTTCCGAGGAGGATGCCGCTAGGGAGCTGACCAGACAGGGTGGTCCGTATATTGGTGTGTTGAAGAGGCGCTATGAGGAGCTCCTGAATAGGTGTAATCATCTGGTGGAGGTTGACACACAGGAGAAGAAAGACGAGCGCTTTCAAGTTAGGCTGACCTGCGTTAAGGCGTTTATGTTGCTCTTGCTTGGATGGACCATTTTCTCCCGCAAGAGCAGCAAAAACATTAATCTGACGTGGATGCTTGCGCTGCAAGATATGGACGACTGATCATGGGGTGGGATGGGGCTAGCATTCCTGTACGAGCAGCTCTCTCTGACCTTCGATTCATCATTGGCCACCTGTGGTGGTTACATGACCCTGCTTGTGGTAAGATTTGTTTTTCTTCTTTTTAACTTATTGGATCGTAAATTTGTTCGTTGTTTAACTTGTTTTTCTTCTTTTTTACCTTGTTTGTATAATACTTGTGTTGATATATATTTGGTTCTTTGTGTTTGCAGGGATGGACTTTGACGCACTTCACGAACCTCATTCCGAGAGTTCGTAGTAATGTGTACGACCCGGCAATAGCCCCACTTGTGAGCCAGTGGAGACCTCCTAGGGGCTTTACGAACCCTGGACACTACAGAGATGCCATTGATGCGATGGATCACTCTCACGTCATCTGGAGGCCGTACGAGAAATGGCGAGACATCACGCCCTTCCATGACATATGATGGTACTCCGGATGGAGCATTGTCGGCAGAGACAGGATGTTCCGTCACTTGCCTGAGCGGGTTCTTAGGCAGTACAGGTATGTCCAGACACAGCCCAGGTCTCCTACGGATGTTGAGCTTACTACGACAGATGTCGCGGCCCAGGCTTTCATGGAGTTTGCTCTACATGTCCTCAGCCAGCAGCAGAGGGGTGATCCGGTGTCAGAGGACGAACCATGGGCTCATAGCAGGGGGTACATGAGATAGTTCTATATAGTGTCACATCCTATTGTGAACCCCCTGCAACCATTCCTGATTACGCAACTCATGCACCTCCTCGTCCTGTCCCTCCTTACGAGGAGGTTATTGTTGACCAGCAATAGGCCAGACATCCTCCCGACCCATACCAGATCATCGCCAACATTAGAGCCAGAGTGGATAGTGCTATGGGGCATCCTGATGTGTTTGGTAACCCAGAGGTACTTCGCATGATGCAGGGTATATAGTCTGAGTGGAGCATGCTGGAGCAGATGCAAGTTCTACGACGACGGAGCAGGAGTCCACAACAGTAGGGTTTAGGCATTATGACTTGTATAGTTTTTGTTTATGATATTTTTGTCGGATTTGGATTTATATTACATTTGCGCTTTTTTAACATTTTTATGACATTTTCCCTTATCTTGGTCCTTTATTTTTTCGTAATTTGTTTATGAGTTAACACGTGCTTGAATGAATAACGAAAAATGAAATATAACGAAAAATAAAATCTTGACTATTAACATAGGGATAAAAAAAAAGGTTTTAGAAATATAAGGATTATAATTTAAAGAGTATGTAAATAGAACCTCCTATGTGCGTAAGTTAACCTGCGCACGTTATGACACTGCGCAAGTTAAGTCACGCATGTGTTAAAGCTGTGCGTGAGTTAATTTGCGCAGTGTATGGCTTAAGTCATGCAATGTTTAACACATGCGTGACTTAAGTCACGCAGCGCATGTTAATTAACGCACAGTTTTACACTTGCGCTAGTTAACTTGCGTAGAGGTATTTTCGTCCTGCCTGCACGACGGTAGTGGATTTTGCAGGGAGAGAGCATATTCTTAAGTTTTTCTGCATGCAAAGAGGAAAAAAATATGGCTGAAATTATCAAATTTGTTTATGTTACGATTTAGTTTCTTTCCTTATTTCTTGTCGCAACAGAAGACAGGTAAGCCATCTTTTTATCCTTCTCAAATTTTCTTTTTACTTCATAGTTCGTACGCACTCCTTTATCATGTTTTCAGTAACATTATTTTACTCTCTTTTTTCATTATAGGACATTTTGAATGTATAGAAGAAGAAGATTGTTGGGAAGAATCTTGTCCGGTTTTTTTTGCTCACAAGTGCGAAAAATTTGAATGTGTATGTGATAAAATGTTTCGCTGATTCTATGTGACTCGAGAGAAAGTACAAAATGATCAGTAGAGAAGAACGAGTTATAGCGCTAGCAAAAGTACCGTTCAATATACCTTAAGTTGAAATATTCCAAGATATGTCATTTAGTTATTGTACTAGCATCCAAAAATTGTATTTCTTTTCTTCATAATGTCATATTCCTTGCAATTATAGTTTCTTACTTGAAGATGATGGTGATGAAATAAAATAGTTCAACGAAGAGTATCGTTTATATTATCTTCTTCTCTCTGCACTTTAGAGGTATCACCATGGCCTCAAATTCAAGCAGATGACACATTCTTTCTAACCCCATCACTATATAGTAGTTAAGTTGAAAAATAATTTTTATCTTACTTGTAAGTCTATAATTTTATTCAAGTTCTTGTACTATAGAGAATCTTGATTTGTAAATGCTATCGTTATGTTGGAAAAAAAGTTGTAAATTCAATGGAGATTAAGTTTATGTTTATTTTAAAAACACAAATTTGTAGAAAAAATATTATGATGAAAATTTGTCTAAAGAGGCACAAGTGAACCTCGAGTCTGTTGAGGAGTATTTTAAGATTTCTTATATTTTTTTAATATATTGTAGATCAAACGATTAGTTCGCTTATTAGAAAATTTTGGCGGTAAGAGCTTTGAGCGATGAGAGGGGGTGAACGAGTGTTTCGCGACGGTCAATGGCATCGCCATGGGTAATCGCGTCAGTATTTTTCGCCCGAGGTGAGGAGCAACGGGGGGTTAGGGTTCCAGGCAGGGTGCCACGGGGGGGTGAAGGGGATTGGATCGACGTGAGACCGCGAAGGAAGAAAGCGCTGAGATAGGAAGGTTATGACCAGGACAGGTACGAGGATGGTGATCGGTTTCTTCAGAGGGACAATTTTGCAACTCAGAAATCTAGGTTTAGGGTTTCTTCATGGGAGGACTGGTATGCTGGGAATTCTGATACATGTTCTGATACTTTTTACGACAAGTATGTGATGTGGGGGTATCGCGACTATGATGTTTCTGATTGTGAATATGATGTGGTGCGGCAACATGAGGAGCGGAAATCTGCACCGGGTTGGCTGGGGAACAACGAGCAAGGGAGGCGCGCGGTGGTGGTGCACCAAAAACATCCATCGCGTGAAGCTTTGTTGGAAGGAGAAGATGCAGCCATGGACTCGTCATTCTAACGGTTCGTAACATTTTATATTACCAATTTTCCTCCACAAGCTTCGACTTTTTTCTTGCGAAAGGGGTTCGAATTTTGTGGAATTCTTGATGATGTTTTTTGGCAAGTAAAAGAAACATGAATGGCGGAGTATATGGGTTTGCGTGTTATGCTAAAGTGTGTGATGTGGATAAACCGTTGAAAGCATTAAACAATGTATGTTTTGGTCAGTATAATGTCTGTGCTAAACTTGCAAGGTTTGATAAGAAGGCATCGAAGGAGGTGTTGGAGGAGAGGGAGAGAGAGGGTGAGGGAGGAAACGTTGTAGGTAGGGTTGACGGTGAGGGTGAACGGGGTGCGAGTAAGGTGAGGAAGAAGGTGTCATATGGAGAAAAAAGCGTGAGGTTTTTGGGTAGGGAGGAAGTAGAGGTTACAAAGAAGGTAGGGGAAGCGAAGGAGGGGTGGGAGGGCGAGGTGAGGGTGGGTTCGGTTGAGGTGAGAATGGGAGGGAAGGCGAAGTAGGTGGAGGGTGAGGGAGGGAAGGAGCGCACTGTTTCGGTTACGGAGAAGGGAAGAAAGGAAGATGGCACGAACATGCACATTGCACCTAAAAAAATTGTACGACGGTATAGGCCATGCGAGGATGATCTCAATTGGGCTAGGAGAGGTTTGGTAGGCACAGTGTTGAATGGGGAATTGATACCGATTATTCATAACAAAGTGGAGGGTGCTGGTTTCAAGGATATTGACATTGTTCCACTTGGTGCTGACAAGGTATTTGTTCAATCTTTATCAGGTGTGAGTGCCTCTGACATAGTTAGGGAAGCAAAACAATTTTTTGATCTTATATTCTCTAGCCTAGTTAGATGGGACACATAGTTGTTGCCATTTCAGAGAGGTGCATGGCTCCGTGTGTATGGTATTCAGTTACATGCTTGGAACATTTTTTTTCTTCAAACTGTGTGTTTTTGATTGTGGAAGATACTTACGGATGGATACAGTTTCGTTAAGTAGAGAAAGGTTTGATTTTGCAAGGGTGCTTATATCCACATCATCTCTAGATGTGGTGAATGTGACGGAACAAATTTTAGTAGACGACATGTTGATGGAAATTAAAGTTATTGAAGAATGGAGATTTAGCATGGGGGAGGATGCTTGTCTGTATGAGGAGGACGACAAGTCTGTTAATTCTTGCCCGGATGGTGCTGATATTCAGGATGGTTTTGACATAGATAAAAATGCTGAAATGTTGACGGATAAAATTGTTAAAGAGCTGGCAGAAGCCGAAGAGGAGGAAATTATTTCTGAAGACCAAGGTAAAAGTGTGAACTTGGAGACTACGGAACCAACTGATGTGCACGCAGCCAAAGTGCCTTTAGTTCGAGTTACGGACAGTCCTAAGATTGCTAATCAGGTGGATGCATCTTCTACAAATGACGTCGATAACTCTGTCAACAATGGATCAAATTGCGCCGGCAGCTAGAGGACGTCACTTGGCACATGTGTTGGGTGAAAAAAATGATCAAGAGGAGGTGGTTTCAAGGAAGCGAAGGATCAAGACAACGTCGTGTTCACATGATGATACATAAGAGTGACGAAAATCAACAAATGCATTGTGTCCATTGGATCATGCATAACAGCCACTAGATTAGATTTTGATTTTAGCTTTAAATTATCTTAAAAATATAATCCACTGCCCTCCTTTATCGTGTCCAGGTTGTGTGTGTTTAATTCGCACCATATAGCAAAGCGGTAAAAAAAAAACCCTTAACTTCAAAGTTCAAACTCAATTGACAAAAAAACAGTAAAACACAAACTAAAAAGGAAAAGAGGTGCAACAAAAAACTAGAAATCTCTGAGGCTCCCATCAACCAATCGTACCATCTTTTATAATTTGGGTTGGACTAATGGCTATATAACCGACTCGTAAGTTTTTTTTTTAAAGATGCAAAACCAACTTGTAAGTTAATGACTGTTTAACGTACAAACACATGTCCGAACTATATTTCACCTAATGCAGGACTCTAAACATATAAACATAGCCTAAAAGTAACCAAATTAATCATGGACCAAATCTTACAAGGTTTGATTCACCATTGGTCATGTGACATGTAAAATAACAATGTGCTATCAACAAATGGAAGAATATGTAATCATCTTTTGAATTTAATTTAATAAGTACATACAACAGTTAAAGAAGGAAAAAAAAATGGTGGCTCACAAGTTACAAGCCAAAACAGAAGTTAGAATAAGCTTCTCCCCACCAATGGGAAAATAGAGGGAGATCAAAATTAACTCAGTAAGAAAAAAAGAGATTGATTTTTTTAATAAACATTATAAAACCACCTGAAAATTGTTAATCCTTGTGTAAAGCATCATCGAGATCGCAATCAACTCCTATTCGATTTTTCAAAATGGTTTTGGCATCTAAAGGTGTTTTACACATGTACTGAAGCTCCTTGCATCTCACAACATCAAAGTTATACCTCTTGTAAAGCTTCCTTTGCCTTGAAAGAAAGAGTCTCTTCATGAAATCTTGGTAAGTAGGGTCTCTTGATGTGTATAAAAAGTAGGCATAACCTATTACTAAGCCAGTTGCTGTTGTGAAAAAAGTAATAGGCTCCATAACATCCCATGAGAATTCCCAAAATGTTAGCCTGAAGAAGAGACCAACAGTAACTACACCGAAACCTAGTCCGGACCATAGGATGCGGCGCATCTGCCTATGCGCCAACACATCAATTTCTTCTTTCTTATCGAGCAGCTTCTTTAACTCTTCCCTCAGTGGATCGTTCTCTTCAGTCAGTGCTAATGGAACTGCTCTTCTAACTAGATCAACCACCTGTAAACATGTGACGTGTTGACCAAGCAACAAAAGAGGAATCAGCAGGTTTGAACCAACATACATTCATGTTATAAACTGAATTCAATGTTACTTATTCAAACTCTAAAATGCATAACTTTTTCTAAGGATCTTGGAACAATCAAGGAATGAAAAGAATTCACTGAAAAGAGCAAACATTTGATGCATTGTTATGTCACAAAGAGAGAAATAGAAAATATATACAAAAAGCACATAAAAGATTAAATTACCCTTAGTGCAACTCTGTAATAATATTTAGTAACTCTTATAACAACATCAAACAAGTCTATAACATTATATAACAATAGTTCTGAAAGTTGAAGCACGGCTGACAATTTTCAGCTCCCATACAACCAAGCATAATTGCGGCTTTAGCCTTTTTTTTCAGAGATAATGTGGCCAGTTCAATAAATATAAACCATGCTCTTGAGAGATAGAAATAAATTACAACATCAAAGGAATTCACAGACGGTTACCAAATTTCTAGGATGTATTATTAGTTTATGTTGGAGCTTTAAACCAGTAATGATGTTAACACTTAACACTAGTTATCATATATTATGGTGTTAACATGCACAAACCAAAATACTGATGGAGGGTACACTTCCTCTTCTTTTTATCTGACCTTAAACATGAATGTATTTGATTGTTGTTTGCTTAATACTTACATCACGGTATTAAGAATTTTGATTTTGGCAGCAGAGTTCCAAAGAAGCATTCAGATATGGAAACAATTAAACACTTGATTCTATTATCATATAAAGTGGATAAAGGTAATAGACCTTGACTTTATCATGCCTTAGGCGAGCCCCACAAAATCAATTTCAGCATATAAGCCAATCAAACAGAAACAAAAGAGGGTGTTGGGTGGAGGGGGAGAGGCGCGTCTTTGTGTTCTTTGTGGTAGGAGGGAGGAGTCGTCAATCATCTTTTCCTTCATTGTGAGGTTGCGGCAAAAGTGTGGATTATGGTGTTGAATTGGGTGAATTTGAATCTCATTACTCCTCCAAATTTGGCTACTCACCTTGAATGTTTGGTTTAATGAGGTTTGTGCTAAAAAAGTGAGGAAAGGATTGTTGTTGATTTGGCATGCTACCGTTTGGACCATGTGGTTAGAGAGGAATGATCGGATATTCAAAGGAGTCAAGAAGGAGGTGGATGAGATTTTTGACGCGGTGAAGACTTTATCGTGGTGTTGGTGTCTCAATAGATTGAAAATTGGTGCGTTTATGGACGAATGGTGTTAGAATCCTAGGGATTGTCTATCTAGATAGGAGTTGTTTAGGTGCAGCTGACCGGTTTTGAGGCGTGGCATGCAAATAGCCCAACTGTACGGCATTTTGTTTTAGCCTTCAGTTGGTTTAGTTTGTTGCTGGCTATTGTGCTTTCCTGCGCAGCTGATGCTGTTTTCTTCCTTGTGTATCCTGCTGTTTTGTTGGTTTTTCTGGTGTATTTGCTGTTTTGCCGGCCGCTTGGTTTGCTAGGGAATTGCTCTTTCTTAGTTTCCTTGCTGTATGCCCTGTAGCCATTACGCTGGGCTTTATGTATTAGTTGGAGTTTCTGCTATAGCCCCTTCCTCTTTTCTTATGAGGGTGGGATGCTTAAATAATATGTGCAATTCAAAAATAAAAAAACAGAAACAAAGAGGGAAAAATAGGGGTGTGCTTGGTTTCACAAATTGATTTTACTTTCTACAAATTTAATTTTACATGTATTTGATTGTTGTATGGCAAAATTTGTTTTGCCTCCAAGCCTTACTTTAATATGATAGAAAATTTCAGGATTAGCGATTTATATGGCCACCTTCAAGCCTAAGTTTGATTAGACTTGAAAAATTGACTTGCTTTTTTACCGCAACTAAAAATTATTGGTAAAACTATTAAAACATATAATATCAATGGTTTGGCTATAGACATTATTATGTGTATATTTGGTTTCACTTTCGCACGAGGCAAATTTTTCGGAGGTGTAGAATTGATTATTAGATGTTCGGACGTGGTCGAGTAGAATTGATTCCAACTCAGAAGCTAAAATTTATAACTTTTGCTTCTATGATGATTTTCACCCTCAAATTCATTGTTCAATTCATTTTTACATGAATATATTCTAATATATACCACTACAAAATCAAATTTTGTCACACAAACTCAATTCACCAGCTTCATCAAGATATATACCTAACTTATTGAAGCTATGTATCCAGATATACACCTAACTTCAAAACTCAATTCACCAAACAATAAAACACAAACCAAAAAGGAAAAAAGATTCAACAAAAAGTTAAATGCAAACCTTATCAGGATGAAGATAGACCTTATCCCTAAAGAGAAGAATAACACCAGCTTCATCAAGAACCTTAGCATATGCAGCAGCCTCTTCAGAATTCCTAGCAACACCCATACTCTCACAAGCTTCAATAAGTTCATTATAAGAAATAACTTCTTTTCCATCCATACCAAGTTTCATCTTTAGAGATTCCACATTCACCAATCTCATAAGCTTCTTAGCTTCAGAGAAAGATATAGTCTCATCTTTCCCTTTACCATTGCTTTTCACACCCCCATTTTCTGATGAATCATTGTTGCTATTACCAGCAGATGAAGAAGACACACCCCTTTTCATTTGGTTCATCACAACAACTGAAAAATATCCAACCCTTTTTCTATTTTCACCATATTCCATTCTATAATCCCTCAAATTCATCAAAAATGGATCAAAAGATTGAATTTTTCCACCATAACTAACGTTTCCATTGAAAATAGAACACACCCTTTTTCTCAACAACCCATTACTCCATCTACTCCACATTTTCAAAACCAAGAAATAAAAATCAAAACTTTATATTCAAAACATACAAATCAAACAAAATAAACACAACCCAATATTTTTAACACCATGAAAAACTAATGTAACAACAACCCATTTTTTTTCATTTGAAAAAAATGAAACTTGTTTAAGAAATGAAAAGAAAAGAGGAAAATGACTAATTTAGGAAAGAAAAGTGAAAGCTGAAGCGTGTGCAATGGCTTAAGGTAAGGAACATGTTTGACAAAGTTTGATAGTATAGTTTACAACCACAAGTCATACATTGCGTTGAAATAGCTGACATTCTTTATCGTTGGTAGTTAACGGTTTTTGACGGAGGATGGAACATTTGTGTTTGCGTAGGAACTAGGAAGAGTTGACACGACATGGACTTGGTTTTGGATATAGTTGTCGGGTAGGATCCGAGTCATGTGAGTTTTTTTTTTTTTTAAGGAGATTTAAGGAAAATGCAGTGTACACTTTGTATCGGTATTCATAATTTGGTCATTATTATAAACAAAAATTAATATTTTAGATTTATTAATTAAATGATGTATGTGATTTAGAATAAAGATCATATACATTATTAGTTGAAAGAATTTAATTTAATTTTTTTTTATAATAGTGATCAGAGATGTATACATTTATTTTTGTCTTTAAATAAAGTGATAAATATTACACGAAACTCGCACATAAATAGGAGTTATTGAGTTTGAATTCAAAACGTCGTAATATTTAATTTGATAATTTCAACATTTATCAGTTGAATTAAAACTTGTCTAGTGTATACATTTTGAAAGATATTGAGAGTAATACGACAAAAAGAGAGACAGATAAACTCAACGTTGGACTTTTTTTGTTTCAGGGCTGAATAAAACAACGAAAGGAAAAAGAAAAACAAGGGAAAACAAATACAAACTACTCACTAGAAAAGAAAGTTTTGGTTGTGTCCTTCTTCATAAGATACAAGAGATCATCTAGAGGTGAAACATGATAAATAAGATCATTATACGAGGAGGCTTCAAGTTTGGTTAAAAAAAATTGCACATTGATTTTCCTCTATGAGAATGTGACATAATATAATGTTACTTGTCCAATCAAATCCTTCACGTCTTGAATTAAAATGGCATAAACATTGAACTCAAACTTTGGATTGATGCTGAGAAATATGAAGTATTCAAATATTATCGTTGTTTTATTAAGGGTTAAATATGTTTTTAATCCCTATAAATATATCAATTTTTCGTTTTAGTCCCTCTAAAAATATCCTTCAACTTTTAGTCCCTATAAAATTTCCAATCACTACTTTTGGTCCCTATTTTTAAGTTAATTTTAGTTTTTTTAATGAAATTGTGCAGATATGTGTAGAATATTGTAAAAATCTTTCCCAAAAATAGTTAGAAGTTTTTAACAAAACATAAATTAAATATGAATTTTTAACTGTAAAAAATATAAAAATTCATATTAAATTCATGTTTTGTTAAAAAAAATTCTAATTTTTTATGGGAGTGATTATTATAATATTATGAAATTTTATGTAAAATTTTATTCAAAAATATGAATTCTACATATGAGTTTACTTTAAAGGATGGACCAAAAGTGAAGATGGAAAATTTTGAAAGGACCAAAAGTTGAAGAATTTTTTTAGAGAGACTAAAACGAAAAGTTGGTATATTTATAGGGACCAAAAACATATTTAACCCTTTTATTAATAAATGAACTCTGAGACAATTATACACTTCAAGAATCTCACATCTTAAGATAGTTTTTTGAAAAATGTTAACTTGTGCACTTAAGACATAAGTTAAGAAATCAAAGATAGAAACTTTTGTTGGAAATTGTGCATTCAACATTCTAAAAATTGAAAATCTTATATTTCCAAGACAAAAGTTATGTTTTAATTCCATTTTTAGATTCTTAACTTGTGTCTTTAGAGTACAAGTTAACAAGACCCTAGTTTTTTTAATGACAAATACTAGTAGTTAGTTGTTATCTATGAAGCTCGGATACTCCAAAATGGAGTTGTATACGTATCAGATACGTATCGGATACCGATACTCCACGGATACGTACCCACGAAGTATCAGAATTAATTATTTTAATTTTTAAAATATATTTTATCCTATACTTATTGGATACTTCAAAGATACACAATGATACTTATAGGATACTTCACAAATACATATCCTAGAAAATATGAAAGGAAAAAAGTGAGACAATGTTTTAGAAATTCAGTAGAGATGTATATGATTCAATTTTAGATATGCATCGGTAGAGTTGTTTCTCGATGAACCACTTAAAATTATATTTCTTATGGATGAAGGTAACGAGAGAGGTGATTCAATTAATCAATATTTGATCAAATTTGTGTTGAATGTTTCTCTCCGTATCCCAACAAATAAAAACATAATATGGTTTATAAGAAAACTTTACATGCATATAATAAGGGTAATTAATGCTTATTTTCTTCAAGTATATTTACATATATATAAATTTTAATATAAAAAATTTGTTGACGTATCTTAGTCGTATCGTATCCTAAATTTTAAAAAATTCGCGTATCCGCGTATCCGTATCGTATCGTACCCGCACCCGTACCCGTATCTAGGCTTCATAGATTGTTATCCTTTTAAATCCACGATCTCCAATTTTTTATCCCTAACTTAAACCAACTGAACTACTTAACTCCCCTCGTATCTTAAGATGATAAAATATGATTAGAACAACGATATAGACCAAGAAAGAGTGTATAATGGAAAATACTAATTTTATTTTAATAAGTTTATGATTTATTATGATCTACTTATAATATTTGTTGAGAAAATATACTAATAATACTTAAAGTTTGATTTGCCTTTTCACTTTTTCAGCCAAAACACACTTTGACTTTCCGGTTTTCGATAGATCACTTGGTTGAAAGATTATTCTTCAAGCTTTGTGGCACTCATTCGAATCTTGGCACAGAGAAAAACACTTTGATTTGTTTTATGTAAATAAATTTATATTTAATTTTTTAAGTAATTAAAAATAATTAGAAACTGTCATAAATGAGGAGTATCATAGAGAAACTCACAATTTGTATCCATACCCCTACGAATATATAGGTAGACTAAAATATCATCTACTTTTTCTTAAAGCTAGAGCAACACTTTTTTCATCACGAAAAGATGTAATCGTCAGTGAATAAATTTGTTGAAAGAATTTTTTTATTTGTTGTTGACAGTAAATTTGTTAAAAGAATTAGTTAATGTGTAAGGATGATTCTTCTTGTAAGTAAAAACGGGCGTAAAGATCATCTTTACAGAAGAAGCTCGCCTTGTTTTTTGAAGGAGCATCCATGCTCGTCTTTAAAGAACCATTTTTTTTAAGAATCCTATTCTATACGGTTCACTTTAAAAAATATATTAATACAATAAATATCATTTGTAGAATAGCTATATAAATGACTTTCATAGTACAGCAAATTTTTAAAATTGTGTACCGTCCGTAAAACTTCACTCTGAGCTCTATTATACACTCATAATAGTTAATGTTAATCCTAAGGTTCTGTTTGAATTGATGGAATATAACGGAAATGAGTCGAATGAAATATAATAGAATGGAGCGGAACGGAACATATATTACATTCTTTTATTTGGATATTAGGAGGGGAGAAAAATAAGAGAGAATGATGGAAATTGCATCCCACTCCATTTCATCCATTTTTAAAGAATCTAAACAATGGAACATTATTAAATACCACTTCATTCCACCGGATTCTATCGATCCAAACAAAGCTTTTGGTTTAACTTGCACACACAAAAGGTAAAACTTCCAATTTATTTTTAAAAAAAAATTATATAGTACTGTTCAAGTTAAAAGAAAAATTTTCCTTCAAAAAATTAAAGGATATTATTTATCGAATAGCAGTAAGACAGTTGGGATGATGATGTTGTGTTGAATGTCTGATAAAAATCAATGAGAAAAAAATAAACATATCAATGAGAAAAAAATAAACATTATGTTGCATTGAATGTGTAGTAAAACTTGATATATAATTTGAAATGACAATATTAGAGTTATGGTAGCACCTAAAGTAGAAAAAGATAATGGAAATTATACTAAAAAAGATAGTGAAAATTAGACTTAAGACATACAAACTATGAACTAAAAAGAGCAAATCAGATGGAGAATAGCTACATCACTTGAAGCAGAGGAATACCTAAAAAAAACTATATGACAAACCGAGATATGGTTAATGATAGAACATTCAGACATAGTTTGGTTTTCATCTCAAAACAATCAAAATTTTATCTGTCATGATCTTCACGATATATTTTTACCTTCTGCAAATAGTTCTTACATCATTTTCCCCAGTATATAAAAATTCTTCAAAAATCAAAACAATATTGCAACTTTTTAAAAAGCTAAATTTTCAACTAGTTAATGATTACTAGTACTACTATATAACTTGCAGCATAAAATAGACCAATTGCAAACAGCAAAAGTTAAAGATGAATACATCTTTACTAGTTAACCAACAGAAACAAGATGCATCCAGTAGTTATTATTAACATGCTACTCCATGGATTAATATTAATCCATGGAACTGAAATCCGAAATTACAGGAAAAAAACAGACAAGATGGCTCTCTGACCAAAACATATTTACAAACTCTCAAGCTTATTACATGATTCAAGTTAGCTTGAGTCATGGGATTTTCATCATCATCTAATAGACTAAAGATTAATATCCCCCTTGTATGTAAGCATTCAAGCGGTCAAGCTCTTGACGATGCTCGCCCACGACAGCACGAACAACATCTCCAATGGACACCATGCCGAGCATTCCCTTGTCATTTATGACAGGGATGTGTCTGATCCTGTTATCTGGAAGAAAAAAGAATGGAAAAGAGACTAGAATAAGAACCAGTTTTGATTGGTTTATTTGAGTTTATTTACTACCATAGGCACTTGCAATACTGTTTGGAAGAAGCTTATGACATGTCCATAAGTTGGTTTCTGCGTATTTCCATAAGCTCTTCAGGATAGCTTATGAAAATAGTTTATAGCTTATATGAAAATAATTTTTCTTATGATACAAGTGTTAAATTAAGCTATTCATCCAAACAGGATAGTGAAACAGGCTACAAGCTTATTTAAGATATCGAGTTGTATGATATATGATTTAACGAAAATTTATAAAATAATGTTTAATTAATATTTCTATCCAAAGAACTGAAAAAAGATATCAATACCAGTCATCAGCTGCATTGCTCGTAGAACTTTGGTATCAGGGGTGACTGTGATAAGTTTGTTCTGCAGCCAGCGCATTACAATGTTAGATATCATGAACGGTGGAAATAATTTGAAAATGTGTACAAGATTCCTATGTTGCACTCATTAGTCATTACTGGTACCCTGCTCAATAGGCAATATCAACCACTGCTGAATTTTGCAAATAAGTTTTTTAACACACAAATAATACTGCCAATTATGCAAGGGTACCACAAACTAGAGCAACAGTTTAATTCTCTAACATTAGTATAGCACAAAATGTAGGTATCACAAGCAAAAAGACATTTCCCTAGAGAATAGTCAAATAACTACAATGTCTGTACCTCTTCAGTCATAATATCTCCAACCTTGGTGGACTTGGATGATCTTCCCTGAACGATGATCTTCCTCAGGTAATCTGGATAACAGGATAACAAAAAAGCACATAAATGCCAAACATAATTTGAGATGGCTGAAATAATTTCATTCAACCACGTCCAAGAATATATTGACAAAAGCGTGCAATTTTCCTCCACCACATTATGCCATGTCAGTTAATGGATCTCAGGTTATTTAGCTGGTGTTTCTTCTCCAATATAAATCATATTGTTCTTTACAGCACATGACACATTCAAATTTGGCCAGTTTGATGTAGGCCAATACTTTGTTAAGATAACCAAGTTATCCATTACACAACAGATAACAGGCCCAAAAAAATAATTGCGCGAACATTTGTTACCTCTTTCTGTTATAATTCCAGCAATTGATTTCTCCTCCCCTGGTTTCACGACCACCAAAGCTCCAACATTGTTTTGTGTCATCTGAAATTGATGTCATTTTTAGCGAGCTACAAAAATTACACATGAACACTTATAAACTAAATGCAAAAACAATTCCAACAAAATGCATTACCGATTTGACAGCATCATAAACAGTGTCATCTGTGGTGCACCAAAGCCAGGAACCATCAGCGCCTTTACCTTTTCCTTGCAAGATGTCTGAAATTGTGGTGCTCTCGAAACCATGCTCCTCAATACGAGCAGGTGTAGCAGACTCAAACCGTGAAAAGGCAACTGGCTGCAACAGGGGATTCACCATGCGGACTCGTTGCAGAACCGCATTTTTAATGACGTTCCCGTTTGACAAAAATGATCGCAATCCTCCTTGCATTTTGGCTGTCTAATAATCAAATAGTGCCTCTTAGAAATTTAATATAGTGATCTACAATGCACATATTCATAGAAGAAAAGGTGACGGCTGACGAGTTTTCAGCTCTACAAAGAAGCTCACGCAGTGCACGATAACAAAGTGCATGCATATAAGCCAATCCTCTAGAAAATGAAATTTAGAAGGGATTATGGAGTCACAGAATCCATTACAATTTTTTTTACAGATGCAGTCAAATCACCTTTCATGCCAAAAATATTGTACTAAGGAAAACATCAAACAGACATCAATAGCTCCAAACTTTTCTAACAAAAGTAAGAGATTCAACCAAATCCAATACATAAATCGATTTTACCAAATATTCTTCACCACAACCAGTTATCTAACATACATAGTTTTGTATCAAGTTCAGTTTAACACAGTGGATATAAATGAGAAAAGAAAGTAAAAGCATCCACAAGAGTTACCAATGATAAATCAATCCATGGAATATGAGAAATGACTCAAAAATACATCATAAAGAATCTCATTGAAAACATTTCCAAGTGCAAAAAGAAATCAAAATAATTCTGAACATAGACTTGGCTCAAAATTAGAAAAATAAATTAAAAGAGAAAAAACAAAAACAAATTCAGATGCAGAAACTCCAGAATCCAATCCCCAAATCATCAGGAAAAAAAATCACAAATTCAACATCCCTTTTTATTCAAAGTACTTCCCTTTGATTTTAGCTCAAAATTAACAAACTGGTCCCAAAAATCAAAATCCATCAAATTAGTCCTTCACCACACATCACAAACCCCACATGTCACATACATCAGTATCAAATCAACACCAATAAACTCAATCAAATCCATGAAAAGAAACCTTCATTTAATTTCAAAGCCCTGATTTTTACATCTACAAATTCAAAAAATTCAACAAAGATCCATATGCTTAATCATTATTAACAACCTGATTAAGCAGTCAAATTTTTCTGGGTCAGAGCTCAAAAACGATAAAGATCTCAACTTTATCAATCAGTTTCAAAAAGGGTGTACACAGATCATGGAAAAACTAAAATGGTTGATGCAAAAGCAATAACAATAGTTATGGAAAATGAAGAAATAGATAGAGAGAGAAAATGATACCAGAGAGAGTGGCTTTCGGGTAGAATGCAATGGTTGAGGTGGTGAGTGAGAGAAGGTGACAAGAACACTTGACTTGTTCCTCAAATCTAACAAAAAAATGTGAAGTGGGCCTTGTCTATAGTTCATTTTGGATCATGACATTATCCAAACTATAATTTATTATTATTTTAAGATTATTATTATTGCAACTTGTAAGTAGGTAAGTGATTGATAATGACAACCTCATTATCTTATTTATTTGTTGGTACTATCATAATATGACTGTATATGTATGTTTAATTTTTATTTTAAGGTAGGGAATCTTCATCTTTCTTTAAGCCTTATCTTGTGTCTTATATGATGTTAGTATGACTATAATTTTTATTAGATTCTTTTTTTTTTTTTTTGGAAAAATGATTTTATTGGTTATAGAGGATAAAATAATAAGAAGAGAAATTGTTAAAAAAAAGTTTAATTAACTTTTTATTTATTTTTAATAATATGTATTTTATTTTTTTAATTTAAACAGTTAAAAAGGAAGATTATATATGATACCAAATGTGGATTGAGTTTGGTTGTTTGATAATGTGACAAACCAAAGTTTTTAGGGTTAATAGTGATTCCCCTGTAATATATGTCATTTTCGGTTTTACATCCTGTAATTTTTTTTTTTATTCCTTGTAAAAAAAATTGTTTTGATTTACCCCATAATAGGTCATTCAAAAACCAATTATTTATTTTTTTTCTTTAGAAAATTTGGTGTTTGAATGACCTATTAAAGGGGTAAATCAAAACAATTTTTTTTACAAGGGGGTAAATAAAAAAAATTACAGGATGTAAAACCGAAAATAACATATATTACTAGGGGGTAAAGCATCATTAACCCTCTTTATTATGGTTGAGAAAATAACCATATAATATATTTCCGTCTTAATTAGAATTACCTCAACAAAAAAGAACACATGGAAAAAAGAAATTAATGTAATGATACACATAGAGGCAAATAGGAAAAGCAATATGAAAGCACTAAAATGGGTTAATGGGGTTTGTTTTAAAAGAAAAACTTAAAGACTTTAAAATTAAGTTTAAAGGAATGGATAAAGAGGAGTGCGGATGAATGGAGGAGAAGGTGAAGAGGTCGATGGAAGGGATAGTGGATTTTGATGTTAGATGGAAGAAGGTGATTCTAAATGACGAGGAGGTGCAAAGATAAATTTAGTTCATTATGGAGGTTATTAAAAGCAAAAGACTCTCTTTTGGTACAAAGATCTAAATCAAGATGGTTAAAGGAGGGGGATGCAAACACAAAGTATTTTCACAAGTGTATAAAAGTAGGGGCATCAATAAATTGTTTGCGGGATTTAAAAGTAAATGGTGAATGGGTTCAATCTCCAATTAAAGCAAGGAAGGCAGTTGTGAAATATCATAGGAATCATGTGTCGACGGAAGAGTGGGAACGTCTGAAATTGGATGGAGTCGCCTTTGAGAGGGTGAATGAAGATGATAACATGTTGCTATTAGCTCCTTTCACGGGCGAGGAGATTGAGTTGGTGGTAAAGGAAAGTGATGGGAACAAAAGTCTGAGGCCGGATGGATTCAATTTTGCACTTTATAAGGAATTTCGGTATTTGATGAAGGATGAGGTGATGATAATGTTTGATCAATTCCATACAAATGAGGTGGTCCCGAGAGGGTTATTGTCGTATTATGTGGCTTTGATTCCAAAAGTCTCCTATCTTATGTCTTTAACAGAGTTTCAACCAATATCCTTGCTTTGAAGTCTTTATAAGATTCTTTCAAAGGCATTAGCTAAACGATTGGTCGGATTTATAAATTCAATAATTTTTTCTTCACAATCGACATTTATTAAGGGTAGGAGTTTTGTGGATGGTGTGTGGTGGTAAATGAAATAGTGGATTTTGCAAGGAAAACTAAGAATCAATGTATGATTCTTAAGGTATATTTTGAGTAGGCGTATGATTCGGTGGATTGGGTTTTCTTGGAGTATATGATGGGAAGATTGGGATTTGCCACAAAGTGGGTAGCATGGATGAAGGCGTGTGTGCTTGGGGTTAGTATGTTCATTCTCGTAAATGGGAGTCCAACAGAGAAAATTAATATTCAAAGGGGTCTCAAACAAGGGGATGCATTGGCACCATTCTTGTTTTTGTTGGTGGTAGAAGGGTTTAATGGGTTCCGGTTTAGGAGGAATGGAATGATTATTTTGCATCTCAAATATGTGGATGATACTCTTTGTGTATGGAAGGCTACAGTGGAAAACCTTTGGTTGTTTAAGGCTTTGTTGAGAGACTTTGAGATGGCGTCAGAGTTGAAAGTTAATTTTTTTAAGAGTTGTTTGATTGGGATCAATTTTCTGAGAGACTTTATGGAGATGACATGTAATGTTTTAAATCGTCGTAAAGACTACCTACCATTCAAGTATTTGGGCATTCCAATTGGGGGAAACTCTATGCCTATTTCTACATGGGAACCGCTTTTGGATCATGTAAGCAAGATATTAAACTCGTGGGAGAACAAGTCCATTAGTTTTGTAGGTAAAATTGTTCTACTAAATTCGGTGTTGAATGTTATTCCTGTAATTTATCTTGCTTTTATGAAAATATCAGCAAAGGAGTGGAGGAGGTTGGTTCGACCAAAGAGAGTTTCTTTTGGGAGGAGTAGAGGGAGGGAGAAAGGTTAATTGGGTGAATTGGTTGTCGGTGTGCCAACCAAAGGAGAACAGAGGTCTTGGTGTTATGGACATTAAAGTTTTCAATATGAGCTTATTGTTAAAATGGAGATAAAGACTAATTTAAGGGGAAAATTTATTATGGAAAAAGGTGCTTGGAGACAAACATGGGTCTCAAATTGGTGGTGTTTTGGTGGAGGAGGGTGAATATTGACCCCATTATGTTTCAAGGTGGTGGAAGGATATAATGTCTATAGATAAAGAAGGAGGTTTTAATTGGTTTAACGAGGCGGTGGCTAGAAAGGACAAAGATAGTTTGAATACGAGTTTTTGGAACACTGCTTGGAGGGGAGATATTTTTTTAGCCAAAAATATCCAATACTTTTCTCTATTTCAAATCAAAAAGAAGCAAAAGTGACGGATATTTTGGTGGAAGATGGACCTATAAGGGATTGGAGATTCATTCGGAGGCGTCGTTTGTTTGTGTGGGAATAAGTTCTTTTGAGTAATTTATTGACGGATTTGGACAGCCATAGGTGGTCCCAATGGGAAGACGGTTGGTCGTGGAATTTAGAGGAGGATGGAAAATTCACAGTTAGATCCACTTATAAGAAGTTGAAAGGTTTGATGATTTCGGGGAGCAATTGGGAGGAGGAAGAGGTGAAGATGTGTGGTCAAATTTGGAAGAGTCCGGCTCCTTCAAAAGTGATGGCTTTTTTGTGGAAGTTAATCCTAAACTGTATCCCAACTCGTATCAACCTCGCGCATATGACTATTTTCCCGCCAAATGTGTCTTTGAATTTTGTCTTTTGTGGCTTGGAGGAGGAGATGTGTAACCACCTTTTTTAACATTGTCATGTAACGAGAAATATTTGGTTGGAGCTGATGCTTTGGCTAGAAGGAGCCTTTATTATGCCGCCAAATTTATTCACTCATTGGACTTGTTAGAATGGAATGCCTTGTAACAAAATATATCTAAGGGAATCATGTTGGTGTGGCATACAACAATTTAGAGCTATGGAAAACGAGATGAGTTAAAGTCATTGTTAGTAAAAGTACGGTGGTCAATATTAAGATCATAACTAGAAAGTCCAGTACCATCCAATTGAGCCTCAAATCATTGATCATGACCTAGCTCTTTGTTCTCTGTTTTCTTGTTGTTTTTTATTGCTCTTAACAGTGCTCATAACAACGGGTATTTGTAAACAATATCTTTAAGTTCAACCTATCAAAATCTCACGTTAAAAAACGTTGAAAAATAATTGAAATCTTAAAATTACTCCTTTTTATTATTCGTTAAGGTCCCTTAGTGATTAATTGAGTGATCATCATAACATCATTAAATAATTAATTAGGTGAAACATTACACATATGTAAAGAAAATCATTTTCTACAATTACCACAACTTTCAAAAGCATCATGAAGAAAATTGTTAGTGGTTCATAAGATTAGAGGACAACTGCCGCTCTATGCAATGCCCCAGGCAAAATATAAATTCAACTGCCCATGGTGGACGAACTACTAGAGCCATTGCTTTATGCCCCAATTATTTTCAAATACTACTCATCTTAAAATAATTGTCTTTTATCTTTAACTAAAATCTTTAACGCCGAAAAATAAAGTAGAATTATAAAAAGAATCATTAAGGATTTCTCATTGTAATTTTGCTTAGAAATATCGAATCACTGTATATGATTTTGTATATGCACCCTCAACAATTACCAACGATTCATTGGTTACTATTGCATCCTCCTACGTTTATATTTTCATTGTTTCATATTTCCTTTCTGTTATATCCAAAGAACGTTTTAGTCTGGCCATTCTCTGGCAAACCTCAAAGTATTCAACTTTCTTATATCCTTAAAATTTATTTATTTTTTGACAAAAACAAAACGATATTCATTAATTCAAATTGAGAGTACATCAGATACAGTAACATGTTCAACATTGCTAAAAACTTAAAGGTGAATCTGCGAACAAACTCACAACATCCGAGTTAATAGCATACGACGACAAAATGCCTACAAATAATATGATAAATTCTAAGTCACCGAAATACCCATGCTCTCGGATTTGCAACGTCGACACCCAAATCATTGATTGAATCTGTAATTGACCGAAGTTGATCTTTCAATAGGGATGACAATTGGACACAGATCTAATGGGTACCCGCAAAAAATACCCACAATAGCTAGGGTAAAACCCAGCTTTCATGGGCATGGACACGAGTCCGGGTAATACCCACAAATTTTTATGGGTATGGGCACGGGTAAGGCTATTATACTACCCAGCCCCGCAACACCGCATATACATATTTATATAATATTATATATAGTTATTTATTTCTGGTGTATAATTAATTAATTTATTTAGATATTTAAGCCTAAACCCAAACCTAAATAAATAAACTACTTAATACAATAACAACTCCATCTTGCCGGTGTACAATTTTTTAAGGATATTTTGGATATTTTTTTATTTGACTAAATACTACGATTCATACTATTTTATGAGTTAATTTTAAAAAAATTGGACCATAGTTTTATTTCATTTGTGATATTTTTATTGTACTTTCATAGTTAAAGTGCAGATAATGGGTGCGGGTATGTGCATTTAGTTACCCATAGGATATGGGGAAGGGCACTAAAGTTTTTCCCACGAGGGTACGGATACGAGTACGGGTATTTTTTACAAATGCGGGTATAGGGATGGACAATTGTAGTACCCTAACCATTGGGTATTCATTGCCATCCCTATCTTTCAATAAGAATCAAACGAACACCGCAACAAGAAGTGAAATCAAACGTCGCACAAGACGAAGAACAACACAATGTCACACTCAGACGACGAAATCACAAAATGAAAATCTTGATATGAGTGAAAACCACTTATTTAAATTGAAGGAAAGGAGAAAAAGATGCAGAGACCTAAAACCACCCCTCCTCGATGAATGAAGGAGAAAGAAATCTTAGAGAGAAGGTGAAATTTCTCTCACTAAAAAAATAGGACCGACCTCCTATCAAATTTTAGATGTTTATTAATTTTAGAGCGATGATATATATCCCGACGGGTCAGGCTTGCGAATTTCACGACTCTAGCTTCTTTTTTTCTTCATAAATTTACTTGTTTGCTATGTTTTTTAAGAGGTTATTGTTTGCTACACTACCATTATTAAATCATTAAATAGAAAAAGAAAACAAGGGATCGCACGTGTGTCCTAAAAAACAAAACCCACCGCCACCGTCAAGTTGCTAAAGCCTAAAACCAAGCACCTTATGAACCACACTCATAGCTCACTCCATTGTAAAAATGTGATGCTATATCATCAGATTGGCCCAGTAAGATTCAGCTTCATAAACATTGATAGCAGTTCGGTTTGACCTAGTTAGAAAACAAGCATGATTTGCAGGCCATGACAACTTCCATGAAACCACCAGCACCCTCAATATGCCGAGACCTCTAACAATAGCTCCTCAAAGAGCCAACACCGCCAACAATGATAAAAAAGGTACTTGATAATGATAATGCTTCAAACGATCAGCTTCGACTACCACCCAAGTTCCGGTTTATCAGAGGAGACATCGCAACAACCTAAGGACCTGAGTAGCAAACTTGCTACCGACCTCGAATCAAAAGCGACCGTCCCACAAGAACCAATGAGTTGAATGGGTTGTGATCTTGTGGACGTAGAAGGCAAGAAATAATATTAGAGAGACCAAACTCATCATTTGAGGAGAGAAACTAAAAAAATTAAGTAATACAAGTTAGGGTTATGTGCTTCATGAAAAGTTCATGAAAACTTTTTCGCTATACTAAGCATTCTCCTATCTTATATATATTAGGGTTAAATAAGAAAATATTCCTCATAAATATACCAACATTTGATTTTAGTCTCTCTAAAATATTCTTTAGGTTCTTAGTCCGTCTAAAAATTTTCATTTATGAAATTAATCTCTGCTCTACATTGAGTATTACACTAGAGCAAGGACTAATTTCATAAATGAAATTTTTTAGAGGAACCAAAGGCCTAAAAAATATTTTAGGGGGACTAAAATCAAATGTTTATATATTTAGGAGGACTATTTACTTATTTGACCCTATATATTATGCATTTGAAATTTATTTTTTCTTCACTAAATTATACTTTAACTTGGTTCCCCTAAGCTAAATTCCTGGCTTCGTCTCTATACCTAGCACCAACTTGTAAGAAATTTGTGCTTGTGAAGAGCTGAATCATTGTCCACACTATATTATATCACAATCTCATAACTTGTATTAGATCTAAAAGTATGATGGCTGGCCCTAAATTTAAGTTTGTTTCTAGTAATTGCTTCTACTTCTGGTGTCATCCCCTTTTAGAGGTATTCACAAATTCAATTGAATTTTAAGAAGAAACATCACTTGAACTTGATAGGATCTCTTTGATTTTGTTATATGATCATTCAATCGGTTTGATTTAAGAATAAAAATATGATCAATCAAATCCAATTAATTTTATATTAGATTTGAATGGTTTTGGATTTTGATTACTGTATATTTTCGATAATCATGCTATTAGTATACATTATCAACTAATTTTGTCGATGACTAATTTTTACCGAAAAGCCTATGACCATAAAAATGATACTAATATAGAGCATAATTAACAATACATTATTCCTTAAAAAAAATTAACAATACATTATGAACATGTAACTTGGTTAATAATACAAAACCCCAAATTAACAAAGTTTGGTAACAAACCATTCGGTACGACAATTATACCTACTTGACGTGTTTAAATGCACACAAAATACAAGTGTTAATGCTATCCATCACCATAAATAAAACTTAAGTGCCATGATAGTGACTTATGATGCACGGTTGTGCATTAATGTCTTTCTGGCTTCTGGGCCTCTACTAAACGAGGATTTCACACTCAAGATCATGAATTCCAACATCATTTTGGTGAGACAATGGAAGTCTTTGCCTAACCACGTCTTTTTGGTTTTGAATTCTGCATTAAGAATACAACAATATTACATCTTTTAAAGATCAGTTTTCTCATCTATTGTAGCGTTATCTAATTCGATGAATTAGTCTTTACAATTGTGTGTAGAAGATTCTCAATTTACACACAAAAAATTATGATCACTATGAAAACAGTGCGACGCAAGTGGTAAATATTTAGACCACTTAACCATTTCATTTAGAGTTTGATCATTGATTGGTATATGGAAGAACATTTGTTGAGAGATGTCAACCTCTTAAATTAAAAAAAAAAGGAATAAATTAAAGAGGTTGACATCTCTTGACAAATGTTCTTCCATATAACCGGTCATGGATCAAACTCTAAACGAAATGATCAAGTGATCCAAATATTTACCACTTGTGTCACACTATTTTGAAAGAAATCATAATTTTTGTGTGTAAACTAAGAATTTATTCTTAGTTAACTCGAATGATTAATCTCAACAATCACGCATATAATTCTTTTAGATTGGTTTTAGAATGTGAACAACTTCATGAGTGTTTAATTTAATTGGTGATAAGTACTTATTTTGTCACTATCATATGAATTTTTTCTTCTAAGTTTGATATTTATCCAAAGTTGGCCCCATAATTTTATTTTTTATTTTTACCAATTGGTCTTTTTTTTATTTTTTTACAAATTAATCTTTGAAATCATATAATATTCACACTGATAGTCATTTTTTCAGTCAACTTCGTTAAAAAATTCTTATGAACCAATTAACATTGAGACGGTAAATCCAAAAATGCTTAACATGATTACTTTCAAACCTAATTTTACCCATAAATATTTTTTCAACAATATTATAAATTAACAATCGATCAATTTGTTTCATCCAAAATTAAATTGAGTGTCTATTCCTTAGAAGACATGATCGTATAAGATGTGTTGAAGATGATCCAAATTCATCCAAAAAAAAGGAAGGGCTATAGTTGCACTCATGCTGCATCTATCTAGTTGGTTTGCTGCTAGATCTTAGAATCTAGACTTTCGACATGCCTAACCAAAAATCAATGTAACATAAATGTAAATTCTCTTGGAAAACAAACTTCTAAACGCATATAGCCGTTACTCATCTTTTTTAACCTCAAAAAATGCTTGTAACTTTTGTACTCACTTTTTTGTTGACCCAATCAATCCAATTTAGCCGTTGTACAATTTGAATCTAGCCACAATAATCGAAACGACAAACACAAAATGTTACTAAGATCCAATTTGACAGATATTATATAGTACTATAGTAAATAAACTTTATGGAATAAAAGGTAGGTAGTGACATTGTGGGGTCAACTTGGTCAGACCCACATGACCTTGAACTACCTCCAACGGATCTCAAACTCAAAAATTGAATCTTTTCTCAAAATTTGAATTTCTTAACTCTCTCTCTCTCTCTCTTCCACATTAATAAATCTGAAAGTTACAATTTTTATGCATTGAAGACAGTTCCCACTACTACCTCATATGAAATTCAAATTTCCTTAAACCCCATTTCACCATTTCAATTGTTAGGTCACAAACACAAACCAAATGGGTGCATGTTTAAGCAAGAAGAAATCATCATCTTCTACTACTTCCTCACACCCCCTTTCTTCTAACAAATCACTTTCCACACCCCCAATTCAACAAAATCATTCTGATAACAACAATGTTACAGAAACAGAAACTACCTTGAACAACAATAACGTAGTACAAGAGAAACAACAAGACCCAGAAGCTGTTAAAGAACATGAAGAACCAAAAAAAGAGATTTTTATCATCAAACACAGAAAAAGCCATGATGAAAAAAGAGAGAAAAACTCCATCAAAATCACACCTTTCACTGTTCAACACAATGTTCCATCACAACAAAATGATGGGTTGGTTTCATCTAGTGAAACAGAATCTTTGAACAACAACAATAACAAAAATGTTAATGTTGTTGGTGTTAGAACTTCAAGCTGTACTAAAGAAGAAGTTGATGCAATTCTAATTCAATGTGGAAGATTAAGCAGAAGCTCTTCTGGAAAAGCTGCTACTTCATCTTCAGCTAGGAAATATTCTGGTTCAAAGAGAAGTTTTGATTTTGATCATTGTGATAACAATGATTCAATTTCAGTTGAAGATGAACAAAAGAGAGTTCATGGGAGTGATAACAGTGAGGAATATGATGGTGTTGCTCGGCATAACCACCGTCCGCGTCACCGGAATTCACCAAAGAAAGCTTCTTCTTCTTCTTCTAATGGAAGGAGAAGGACACCAAGTAGAGAAAGAGATCAACGTTCGAGTAGTAGAGAACGAAGAGTGAGTAGATCTCCTGGAAGAAGATCATCTGAAAATGGAAGCAACAACAATAACAATAACAGTAATGGTTCAGGTACAGGTTGTTCTAGGCCAGGGAAAATGGTGACTGTTCCTGCTACTGTTACATCATTGGTTATGGATAAAAGTAACAATGGTGGAGGAGAAGGTGTTAAGAGGGTGAATGTGAAGAGAAATGTTGCATCACCACGTTCTATGTCACCTGCTAGAGGAAATGGGAATGGTTTGAATCAGCAACAGCAACGTTCAATGTCACCTGCAAGAGGAAATGGGAATATAGTGAATCAGAATCAGCAACCTTCTCTTAGCAGAAATAACTCTGCAAGGAAAACTGAAGTTTCACCTTATAGAAGAAACCCTCTTAGTGAGGTTGATCCTAATTCACTTGCTTATCCACAATCAAATGCTAATAATGGTGGAAACAAAGTTCAGAACAAAAGCAAAAAGGAGATTGAAGTTGAGACTATTCAGGTAAATTACTTCTATGATGTTGATTTTTCTGTGTGTTATTGAATATTGATGTGATAAGATGATGAGAGTATAGATAATGATGTGGTCCAAGTGAGTTTTGTTTCATTGTGAATCAATTTCTAGTAATAATTGATAGTAGTATATTAGAAGATAACCAATGATTGTTTTATAATGTCATAGAAATGGTGTTGGTGAGAGAAATTTGATTAGTTTATGAGATCATAAATTCAAATTTTTAAGCATTTGTTTTAGCTCCAATGGTTAACAAGCTTTAATTACGGAAAAATATTTTCGGAGAATTTGAGTTCAAATCCTTAGTTGGAACAATTTTTAACTGGACTTTACTTATCTCCGTGTCCTAGATTGAGCTATGACTAGAACCGGAGGATTATGAAAAAACTACGTACTTTTTATTACAAGTAACATATAATGATACACACATCATATATTAATTGTTGTTAGGATACCAACAATAGGTAAAGAAAAAAGGATACCAACAATAGTTGACACATATAGTTCAACTTTTTTGCTTGAATTAGTTGTGATTGTTGGTCAAGTATTGAATTTTCATACTTAATAAATTATAGGAAAATAAATCATTGAAGCAGGTACTTTTTTTCTTCTTTTTACATTACAAGGGTGTGACACTTTGCCATATCCACTGCAGAAACCAAATGTTGAAATGAGGGACAACACTAGAAACAGGACAAACAGCAGAGTTGCTATGGAAAAGGGTGTGAATTGCCACACAAAGGAACAGCAACAGGAAGAGATCAAGGTAATGTCTGATAATGCTATTGTGAAGAATGTGATGATGATGCCATCAGGGATTACAAGAAGCAGATCATCTAGAAGATCAAGAGACTTCGACACCGCCAATCCCGAACCTCTAACCAATCCACCACAAACCTCATATACTTCATTACTCCTTGAAGACATTCAAAACTTCCATCAAAAGAACACAACTCAACCTTCTGTTTCTCTTCCAGCTTGTCTCAACAAAGCTTGTTCTATCCTTGAAGCTGTTGCTGATCTTAACTCCACAACAAGTTCAACTTTCTCTAGAAATGAGTACAACAATGTTGCTGTTCCTGAATCGTCATTTTTAGAATCTGAGCTTGTTGTGAGTGATGATGTGATGGAACCAAGTTTACATAAGTATGTTACTGTTAAGAGAGGTGGTTCACTTTGTGAGGATCAAGAGTCTTCAGGAAGTAATAGCTTTACTGTGAGTAGTGGTCAGCAACAATGGAACATATGTTCTTCTGGTGATTCATCGGATTGTTGGAGTTCAAGATTGAATTCAAAAGAGGAGAGTTTGAAAAGAAGAGAGTGTGATCATCAGCATAGTGGTGGTATTGGACGTGGAAGACTTGCTACTGCATCAACATAGTTGTGATGAAGATATTTGGATTCTCGTTTTCATGTTGTAATAACTTGAATGATTGTTATTGAGTTTGATATTTCTTCTGTTTGGTGGAGTTGCATGCTTGCAACAACCTCTATTATGTGTTTTTCATTATGGCAAAATTGAAGATTATATTTCATCTTTGAAATTTTCACTATTCTGCTCATGTACAATTGTTGTCTTTCTTATTGCAATTATGTTGCTTTATGTGTTTGTGAATTCAGACTCTTTGTCAAAAATCAACAAGAACAAAGATGTGAAAGAACTCCATCATTCAATTACAGTCGGATCCAGCTCTATCGTTTATTGATTAGTAGTTATAAGGTTTGAAATTGACCTATGTGGATCGGATGTTAGAACTTCATCGTTCAATTTTATGTTACTTGTATGATCAATTGTTACAAACTGCACATATCGGATGTTAGGATCTGGTCCGCTACGCATCAGATTGAAACAATTTTTTTATAGTGAAACAACATTTTTCGCAAACATTTTAGAATATCAAAAGAAAATGAAATCCAATAACAGTAGTAATTAACCGATACAAGATAATATGAGTTACAGAATACATTTGTCAAAACAAAGACAAATAACCATATAGGAGAGCCAATTCCATCTTGTCTTATTTCTATCACATTGCTCACATATCCTATTCTGATTCCGAAATACGATGTTACTAACATTTTAGCAGGCAACTCTGTGTAGATAGTCCAAGTTGTGAACTTAACACCCTTTGATATGATTATTCAAACAACATATATATTTTGTTTCATGTTACAGAACCACTTGGAATGGATTCCAATTCCATCCCATCATTTATATATTTATCAAAAGAAGTGCTAGCACATATATTGACAGAATCAAAAGTTCTATTTCAGTATCTCACAAACACAACAACAACCATGCTACACCAGATATGTAGCCACAACAACAGAAGATATATAACCAAGCATATGAAGGTTGAAATGTGAGGGGGCATGTACACTCATCGGATTAGCCGTGTGTACGTGTCCGACACATGTCGTGTCAGACACCAACACGACAACGACCCATTGTAGTGTCGCCGTGTCAGTGTCCGTGTCGTGTCTGGTGTCAGTATCCATGCTCTATAGGTCAGGGGAAATGAAGAAAACTAACAATAGAGTTTTTATCTACATGAATTTGAATATCATAACTCTTAATGCGAACATATTCCAGAAACAATCACAATAAAATAACTCTGACAACAAATAGGATTCAAAACAATTCTCACATTCAATTCAACTGATCAAAATTAAATGAAAAAAAAAAAAAAATCAAACCATTATTGAGAAACAATGGTAGTCCACCCTAGATTTCCTCCATGCTAAAGACCAACAAACTATCAAATTCAATGGCTGCATATAATAAACTAGTGAAAAACAATGATATCTAGTTACTAAATCAATTAAAACGAAAGTTTACATCCCGGAGACATCCTTGGACAAGAGGACAACTCTTTTATAACTTGATAATTTTGGATAAAAAGGTCGATCTGCATCACTTCTAAAAGCCTCGCATTCTGCAAAATATATGTTGCGAATTGAAGATCATCTTTAGATCCTTCAAAGTGTAAAACAGTACATGACCTGAGATGAGACCAAACCCATTCAAGAGTTGAAAATGGGCAGTTCCATTCCTTGGATAAGCTGGTATTCCACTGCCAAAGGGATACAAAATAACATTTAATAAAATATATATGAAGAAAACAACAAGCAATAAGAAAAATGTAACCACACAAACCTTTCTTATGAAAACTTTTTGAAGCTTGGGACAATGTTGGAGCAATTCTACTATACCATCCCAACCACGAAAAACACCAAAAAACCATAGTTCAATACGAATTAAGTTTTGAAACACCGGAATGCCTTTGAAAGAAGCCTCTTCAATTTTGATCTCGAAAGAATGCTCTTCAATATTCATTCAGTAAGAACGTTCTTCTTCGTCCTGGATTATGCATAAATACTCGACATTATTAATAGCATCAAACGGAACATCGACGGCATGAATATAGGCTCTGACCAATTTTGACAAGAACAAGGGTTTAAATTCTTGTACTTCATTATTGTCTTTACGTTTAGTAAACCTAGGCCTAGGATGATAGGTATGCAAATCTTCTAGAATAGGACAAGCATTAAGAAGTTTCACGAAGTCATTCTTCTGATTTTTAAAATATACACGTTTCAAAACTAGGGTTTTGAGCGATGGAAGATCAAAACACAAATTATCAGATACAATTTTTAAGTTGTCAAGTTTGAGAATAACAAGGGTTCGGGAGGTGAAAATAATGGGCGTCAAGATGTGGCCATGCATGCAGAGATGAAATTCCTGAACACGATGCAGTATAGCTGCTTCAACCCATGCATTGAATTTGACGATGCGTTGATCAGAATCAACGACTATATATTGAAACTTGAGGCTAAACGTTTCGATGGGTTGGTGTAGGGAACGAGGAGAGAGCATGAGTGTGTCTACAAAGCTACAAAAGCGATGGAAGGCCTCGTCCAGTTCTGGCACGCTATCAAAGCGGACCACGGATGGTTTGTAGGAGAGTGGGGTCCATCGCTTCGAGAGAAGCGTGGTAGTGAAGGCAAGTTTGGTCGGAAGAAAAGAGAGAATGTGACGCAATAAGTCATCAGGTAAGGTAGCTGATTCTGTCGACAGCCGCTAGGTCTTTCGACATTTTTGGGCGACTCATGAAGAAAGACGATTAAGGGTTTGTGATTTTATACCAAGAATAGAAAGAAGAGGAAGAATATTACTATTCTCTTGAGTTGAGTGTATCAAATAAATTTAGACGTTAAATTAATAATAAATGAATTGTTTTTTTTAGGAAAAATAATTATTTTCTATCATTCACAACTACGGTAATTAAATTGAGCTTTGACGAAATAAAATTTAATTTTTACGAATTTTTATTACTCATGACAATGAATATTGATTTCTTACAAAAAAAAAAAACAATGAATATTGATTATTTTTTATGACAAAATGTAAATTTTTTAATATGATCCTTATAAACAATGAAATAATGTGTTTTCTTATGAAATGATGTTTTTTAAAATATAAATATTGACAATTAGCTTTTTATTTCATAAAAATGATCGTTAATTTATAAATTTTGTGAAACAAGAGTACCGGTACACTAAAATTTGTGAGTGTACCGTAGAAGTCCCCGTATATTTATGTCACAAATCTATTATATAAAATTGAGATTTTTTTTCAAGTCCCTTTATGGAAATGTTTTTCTATTCTTTTAGTGTTGACATGTGTCCCTTTATTTTTACAAATACTCTCACCATATTCATCCTCACAAAATGCTCTCCCCACAATCATCCTCACAAATTTATCTTTAATGTTCATTTTTTTTTTATAAGGCAAAAGCAAAATGACATCAAATAGAGAGGTTCCCAACTAAGTTGGTACCCTACTCTAATCTTTAGTCAAATGCTCATAAATATTATTAAAAAAAGCAGGAAAAATTACATAAAATCTAGGGGGACATAGACCTAACCTAGTAAAACCACACAAGAGTGTAGGTCGACCCAAACGTGTATAAGTTTATCAACCTCTAATTAATCCTAAAAATAATTCAAGGTCTTCGATGCGGTGATTGAACCCTCGGTCAACGCTGAGGCGGCTCATGTACCATCAACTCCCACAACAATGTCAGCAAGCTAAACGACCCTTTCGAGCCTCTCAATCCAAATCAAACAAAAATGAATGGCGAATCTTAAGCTGGCATATGAATTGTCTATGAACACAGAGGCAATTCAAGGTCCATCAACTCCCTGCAAAAATAGCAACAAGTTGTACATGTCTCTTTCGAGACCATGAGTCCAACATCAGACAGATAGAATGATAAGGATTTCAAATCAGTCTGAAATCAGTCACGAAAATTGATACGGATATTAAGGCAACAGTAGTTCGGAGGAAGCAACCCTTAACTTTGACACCTACAAATCTCAACAGGTCTGGACAATAATCACAGAGTCAAAGCATCAGAACGCCTGCCATGAATCGATGACACACCTTTAAAAGATCATAACGACTGTTTGTATGTCACCGAACGTGAATGTGAATTATATCTTGTTCTAGGCTTCTATCAATGTTTCAAAAAGTTGAATGGAGATCAAGTTGGTGAGACCATAAGGTCGTGGTTTATTTGGTTTAGTCTGTTCAATCATGGTTAAATCGTATTAGGTTAATTTAACTTCATCAAAAAAAATTAAGAGAACATATTTTCCTACAATTTTTTTGAGCTATGCAACACAATGTTTGGTTGGTCAAAAGAGTAAAACTTTGAGTTTAAGAAAGTACACCATAAAAAGTAGTGGTCTTACAACTTGATTTTAGTGTGTAAAACTTTCCTTAATACCACACGACATCAGTTTTAGAACTTTAATGATTTAATGGTAATCTGATTTCACAATGATGAGTTTATAGTTAGGCTCAAGCTAGCGTCGGTAAGTAACTCTGATAACTCACCACACACAAGTTTTTTTAGATATTTACATGTTGGGTAGTGTTAACTTGTACCCTTAGGGTACATGTTAAGAAATCTAAAAGAAGAAATGTTCTTTAAAATTTTGTGAATTTATTAAAAAAATTAAAGATTAAATATAATTCACATATTCCAATAAAATATTTCTATATTTGATTTATTAATTTATGCCTTAAGGGCACAAGTTAACATTTCCATATGCTTGATATTTGTGATTTGGAAGGTTATTTGCTTCTTTTCCCCTAGAGTTGAAAAAATGTTTGGTTTTTTGTAGGTTCCCTTTCAAAATTGTAAGTAATTTACCCAAGAAGCAAATATCTTATCCTATTCCTGTAAAAAGTAAAAACGGACGGATGGAGTATTTTTTATTCCAACCATGTATCTTTCTATATGATTTGTTTAAGAGTTTTCAACTACTCATAATTACCTTATAGACATGACGAGTTTAATGAATGCCACATGCTCAACCATGGTATGCATCTGGAGTATCGTTTTGGAGTCTTTGATAGTATTACTAAGCATTATACTTTGAATCGTTTATTTAAAAAAAAAAAAACATTACACTTTGAAGATTGTAACTTGCCTTTGAATGCATTTTTTTTCTCCCGATTAAAAAAAAAAACATTACACATTAAGTGTGCTTAGTTTAATCCATTTTATTATTGTTTCTAACATTCTATAAACATTTTCAAAGAAAACAAAGACAAAAAGTGCCAAGTGCACAAAAGATGATAGCATCCATGAGATCACAAGATGTTCCTTTTTTTTTTTTGTTTCATCACGAGACATCCTTTAGTTTCAAGTCTTTGACTTTAGGATTTGGTAAGTCAAAATACTATTAATTAAATTACAAGTGTGTCCTTTAATTGGTTTATTTTTTTGGTAGAACGTGTCCTTTAATTTTAAATGGATTTCATTAGAACTTTGAAGGCAGTAGTCCTACACGGTCTAGACAAAAAGGATAAAACCATAAAGTCTTATCTTATGTTATTTTGTGTTTTTTTTGTTAAATCGTATCATATGTTCAATGTGTACCTGATAAGAAATAAAATAATAATATGATATATATTATATATAAATGATAAAACAATCCTTAAACAAAAATTATATTTAATTTACTAATTAATTAATTAATTTTCATGTTTTTATCATTTTTAATAATTATTTTATTTTAACTATGCAAAATTAACAATCAAATGAAAAAAGCCATTGAAATGACCTTGAGGTATTTGGTTTAGTCATGGGACACGTCTTATGGCGTAAAGAAATAGTATAAAATACGCAAGGAAACTTCTACACTATAACCTGCTTGTGCATGTTATATTGTGTTTGAGACTTGAAACTTCATAGGGGAGCTTCAGATTTTCGTTGAAAATTAAGGGAAATGCATTGATTGTTAGGATACAATGTTGCTCTAAAATCCATGGAGATTAAATTTTATGCATTAAATCAAATTATGTGAAATATATTTTAGTGTTATCTAAAAAAAACCTTGTGACATCATGTATTATTTAATTGAATGACCACTGTCAGAACATAATTTTTTTTTTTTACACATCTTGTTTTTTTTAAGAACTTTTTACACATTTATGCTTAAATGAGTTTATCTAGAACATTATCTCTTGCCTCTGAAAAAATAATCGAAGTTGCCTTGCATATTTTTAACTATTTTCTGTTTCCTTTATTTTTGCTTTCTCTTGTGTAGTGTTCATATTCAAATGAGTTTGCTAACCTAACAATGATATTGATAGCTAACTTTTATGGGTATATTTTAACATGGAGATGAAGGACTAAGGAGAGTTCTTTGTAAAACATCACACGGTCCCCCACCCTCTTTTCAAACAATTGATGATCAATTATATCAAATGTATTTTAAAATCAAGAATAATGAACAAACTAATTTTTTATTTTTATAAATATTCAATATTTTGATAAAATATGCAGGATAAAACTATAAAAAATAATAATAATGTAACAATGAAATATATTACACCTTGTTTAAAAATGAAATATATTACACATAGATTTGTCAACAAAAACAAAATGTATTTAGATGACATTGTAATTGATATTAATAGAAAAGTAAGAACAAAGAACTCGTATTGTCAAAATTTCAATTGATTGTTTGAAAATTTATTTATTCTTGACAAGATCGTTTGAGAATGTATTAATTCTTAGATAAACGAGTGATCCCTATAGTTTAATACAAATGGTTCTCTTACGTGTAGTTTGGCTTTCTGCAGAGGTATTTTCAGGGACTATAGAGGGACTTTCTTTGACGGTTTTGCAAGCTATTTTGGTGATTTGTCTGTTTTTGAGGCGGAGCTTACAAGTATTATTCTTGTTTTGGAATATGCGGCTTCTTGTTCTTGGCACGTTGGATAGAAAGTGATTCAACTTCTGCGGTTCAGGCCTTTAAGCATGTTGATATTGTTCCTTTCCGTCTTCGAAACCGTTGGCATAACTGTTTTCATTTGGGTCTCCAAGCTATTTGTTTTCATATTTATCATGAGGGAAACTGTTGTGCAGATAAATTAGCTGAATATGGGCATGCGGTTGTGGGTGCTATTTGGTTAGACTCCATGCCTTCGTCTTTGTTGGCTGGTTTTTTTTTCCGTGACCGTATACGTTTACCGAACTATCGGTTTCCTTAGTTTCATGGTTGCTCGCTTTTTTTTCCGAGGGTCTCGGCCTAGCGCCCCCTCTTGTACATATTATTTTCTCCTTTTTTTTTAATAATATATATAGAGTATGTGGTAAACAATGAAGGTTTCAGTTGGATGTCAACCTAGTTTGAATGTTTATGTTGCCTCTTGATGTCGTCCCTACTTATTTGCTTAGAAAAAAAGAAAATAATAAACTTGTGTTTTTATTAAAACAATAATTATTATTATTAAAATGGTTTGAGTTCATCAACAATAGATTGATGTATTAAATCTTTGACTCCGGATCTTGTATATGAATTTTTTTTGATTGAGTAGGCAAAACCATCTTGCATGTTATTATACACATAAAATGATTTGAGTTCACTTTTTCTTAAAATGATTTTTATGGTATAGTCATATTAAAGAGTGATTATTTTATGTCTTACAATAATTTGTTTACAAGATAACTATATTTTTGAAAGTGAACTCATTTCATGTACATGTACCTATCCTATATTATACGCTTGCTTAGAAAGAAATCTCTATATATCTCTCTCTCATAAGAAAAAGTGTGTACGAAAAAAACATTGATAGATGCACGATTTCATGAATATACAATTGCTTGTTTATCTCCCACACCAAAAAGTAGATTAACCACATTTCTTATCTTATTGTTTTTAAAAGAACAAAGCATATTCTATTTCATTAAAATTAAGATGACAAACAAAATTTTATTGATGCGGTTGAGTAATTAATTGAACGAAGAAAAAATGAACATAACTATACGTCATGTAATGTTCACAGAAGAAGACCATACACGGAATGAATGGAAAAGCAAGAAATTAAAGAAAGAAGCTTCGGCGGCTTTTAATCACATATTTCAATCTAAGACACAAACTTTGAATTGAATATTTCATAGTTTATAATTATAGGTATACTTGGTGTGATGCCTGCATCATAAGGCATGTGATTCATCATAAAACTTATTAAATTACCCTTATTAGCCGTTAACCAAAGTCAAAAATGTATCTTATCAACAACAAAAAAGTCAAAAATGTATAGTCAAGTATAATTTATCTTTTCAATTTACTCAAAGTATGATTTATCTTAAAAAGAATGGTTTACATTGTATTACCTCATTTCCATAATATATGTCACATTTGCATAAATAATTCTAAAAAGAAAATGCTATTTTCAATTTTTGATGTATTTCAACCCATTTTTTTTACCATCTAAATAACACTACTCGCATCGTTGCCAAATTATTGTGTAAAAAGTTAAATGCAACACGTGAGTATTAATTCAACGGTGAAACTATAATAAATTCAATAATTAATATTTTTTATGAGTAGATATCGAACTCATATTTCAAAATTTACAACACACCAATCGTTTGTGCTAAACTCTGATGATTATAATATTACATTAAAAATATAAAACTACACATAATTTAAGATATTTTTCTTTTCCTAATGAAAAACTCAATATAAAATAGAAGAAATAGTTTAAGCTTTACTTTAGCCTTTCCTTTCACAAGTCAACAATAGGAAGCTTCAAAACTTCAACATTTCAACAACTTTTTCCATATATAAACACAACAAACAACCATAAGAAAGAAAAACAAACCAAACAGTTCATACAACATCTCTCATTTCATTTGCAGCAACAATCATTATCGTTTCTTCACATACCAAAAGAAGAAGAAAAAACATGGCAGATAATCAAAGAATTCATCCACTTCATGATGTTGAAGCACCTCAACAACAACCTTCAGCTCCTTTAGTACCAAGAAACATGTCAAAATCTGATGATCCAGAACAACAACACCCTCCTCCACCTTTTCCTAGTACACAACAATCTTTGCCTATTCCTATTAATCAATTAAAACCACCAAAGAAAAGAAGAAGTTGTTGCTGCAAATTCTTCTGTTGGATTTTCAGCATACTAATAACTTTGATCATAGCACTTGGCATAACAATTGGAATACTCTTCCTTGTTTTTAGACCAAAGATTCCAAAGTACTCGGTCGATGAACTACGAGTCACGCAATTCGATGTTTCAAACAACAACAGTTTGGCAGTCACATTCAACTTAACAATCACTGCAAGAAATCCAAACAAGAAAATTGGAATTGACTATAGAGGTGGAAGTCACATAAGTGCTTGGTATACAGACACAAAATTATGTGAAGGGTCATTACCTAAATTCTATCAAGGTCACAAAAATGTTACTGTTCTTAGTATACCTTTGACTGGACAAACACAGAATGCAACAGGTTTGAGCTCTTCATTGCAGCAACAATTTCAATCAGAGGGTAGTGTTCCTCTTAAATTGAAGGTGAAGCAACCTGTGAGGATTAAGCTTGGGAAATTGAAGCTTTTCAAAATTAATTTCAGGGTTAGGTGTACGATTGTGGTGGATAATCTTAGTGCTAATAATTCTATTAGAATTAAGAGCAGTAGTTGTAAATTTAGGTTTAGGCTTTGAATTCTTTAGTGCATATATATATAGTAGAATATGCATATTGATAGTATTTATTTATTTTTCTTTTGCTATTTGTTTCATTTCTTTTATGGTTTTTTATATTGAGATATCTCATGTGATGGATTTTGCTTTCCATCAGCATTTGGAGATTGAGTTACAATTCTTGTAATTTTGATTACTTGCATATTCATATATAGCATACATATGTTTATTCTATATATTTAATAAATGAAATATTGCTGAGATTTTCACTTTATCTTCACTCTCAAATGTTACTTCTAACAGTTTCTTGTGTACTTTTTTGTTTGATGATACGAAAATATTGCAATGATGATTTGTTGTGTTATAAACTATAATCAACTTCAATTTTATTTTATTTTTGACAAATATACTCAACTTTAAATGAAGAGTAAGCGTAGGTTTTTTATGGGACAGGGAACAGTAAGTATAGCTGATTTTAAACACAATTCTTTTTTTAACTCATATTTTTAGAGGAAATTAAACTTATTAATCGGAAGTTCAATTGATAGGTAAATAAAGTGTGATTAAGAATTGTTTCATCCAATCATCAAATTCAGCTTCTCTCAAACGATTTATCTTTAAGTGATGTTTATCAGGCACTTGTTCAATTACTTCACTTATATAAACAAATTTTATCTTGCATTGTTCAATTTTTTTTAATTAACTGGCCAACAAAATGGTAAACAAGAAAAAAAACCGCCCAACAAATCGTAACTTTCTCGCACTCTTTCTTTGTTTTATTAACGCTTGATGGGTGGTGTTAAATAAGATTTTCAAAATTTTATAAACTTGATCCAGTTGAAATTTATGTTGAAGAAAAATGATTTGTTGAATGTTCTTACTCTAAAATCAATTGTGGGAAACTAAATTGCACGAAAAGAGGACAATGGTTGGATACTTAGACTAGCCAAAATAATTTGGTAGCTACCACCTCCTCCCTATGATTCTTAAAAAACACTTCCGGCACCACTTAGCGTAAGAAGTCATTCAGGATGCAAGTCTCAGAAAATTGATTGGGTTGAATAAAAGACTAGTAACCGTATGTTATGGCCCGGCACACGAAATGTCAATGCCATTTACGGTTTGAAAAAGATAAAATTATCATTAATTTGGGGACCCATGTGATGTTGGTACTCTTGAACATAAGGTGTCACAAGGATTCAGATAGCAATGCAATAAGAAAATGTTGCAGTTGCTTCCCATTCGAGAGGCCCGAATTGCCTTTTGATTAAACACGTAGTTTGGTGTCTCGACCTTTAATTAGATAGAGATTGAACGGAGTATATTACACATTAAAAAAGATCAAATATACACGATAACGACCATCAATTTTAGATCAGACGGCTAACACACGTAACAAATTTAATTTGTACAAATGCATTTATATAACACTTCAATGCCAAAAACCTTCACATGTCGACCAACCTGAAACATGGATTCAATTTGTTTACTTCGTCCGCTAACTAACAATGGAAAGAAGATAGATCCTACAAGCTCCCTCTCAGATACAGGAAGTATGTCGCCGCAGAGGGCCAAAACTTCTGTTTGTTCTCAATCAAAACACAAACATGGGGACTCAACTAACCTGTATTTAGGACACAGGTGCATGTAGCATGTCCAAAGTTAGCGCCCATGGAGAAAGCCCTCTGCTATAGTATGCAAACATGTCCACCTTTTCACAAAAAAAAAAAAAAAAAAACTGCAAAATATTAAATATTGCATAAAGTAGTATCATTAAACCATTACATCATACATTTGGAAAAGTTTGAAAGACCAAATGAAATATGAAGAAAAAAAACAATGAGTTGACATACTTCCATGCATACACATTTTTTAATGTATGTAAGCATATTCACATTCTACATCTTGTATAAGGCATAGACAATGTTATCAAATTACTGCCGTGGCAGTGCCACAGCGTATGGCATGGAGGATTCTGTCCCAGTCACCAAAGGTCACGCTACCATAGCCACTATGTTTCCTGTATAGATATTTAGATAGCAAATTTTTGGATTGTCTGCCATAATCTGTCATCTATTATTGTTATCATTGGCCATAGAATAGAAGCAACACAGCATATGAAACCAAGATAAACAAATGGCATAACTAGAATTGCGACAAAACTTGCTAACTTGGCAATGTAAAAGATCTCATTTCCTCTGCATAATGAAAATAGGTTATACTTTCTAGTTGTCAGATATAAACCAATAATGTTTTTTCACACTTAAGATTTCTGGCAGATGGTTCATGACACGGTATTCGTGTCTCTATGAGTCTATGACCCAATGGTCTACAGTTTAATGATTTGATCCTTATTGCTCTCATTTTTCTATATATAGCTAAATCTCAATATAAGGTTGGGTGGACCTGTCTACTAGTCATGCCTAAAGCCCAGATTGCTAGCTTTGGTGTGCGTACTATAATAGGTGACATCCTTAGTTTGTTAGGCTAACATATTTTGATAACTTTAGAAGCACGTTTTCCATATTTTAAAGTTCTAAAAATACAATAATATTTGAAAGAGATTTACCTTTATAAACAAAAAATATGAATGCTGCTATACGAATGCTGCTTTTAAGACAATATGTTATTCATACTTTCTGAGTCTTCATTTCAGATATTTGTCATGTTTCTCATTAAAACGTTATTTAGGTAACTTGGAAACACAAAAATTTGCACTAATTTAATGTTAAAAGATATTTTAAAGCTATAATAAATAAGACAAAGTTCAAAGGAGGTTACTTTCATCTAGTAAGAATGCCGTGAATAGAACCAGCTGTGCCTCGTTTTTTTGCCTGCAGTGAAACAAGTAAAAAGTTACGGTATATACTCAACAGGCCAAGGTTAACGTGATCTTCCCCTTCACATACTCAGCTGTCTCAGCATAATAGGTAGGGGACTCACCTTCTGATTATTAAATAGATCATCAGCCACAGCTTCTCTTTGCTTTCGCCTTTTCTCCTCCTTCACATACTCAGCTGTCTCATCATTTCCATAGTCAGAATCCCTATTGTTGAAAATAAATGAAACATAGCATAACATATTACCAGAAGAAACAGAGTAAAGTGAAGATAACCAGATTTCTTTTAAAATAACATTCAGAAGTAATAATTAATATTGTTCTTACTTGTATGGATATTTTGCAAATGGAACAAGGTTGTTGAAACTATTTCCAGATTGAGTTTCTGGCTGCAATTCCATTTCAAAGAAAATTGGACTAATTAGACATAGATGTTTATATTTAATGATTAACCATGCATGAAGAGATAAGGCTTCATGGAATATAAAAAATCAGACAAGTCAAGAAAAAAATTCAAATAATTAACCAAAACAATTTTTGTTCCAGTTTCAATTACAGTACATGATAAGCCGCTTATAAGAAGAGAAGTGCAACCAAAACCACACCTTTCTAAAGCGTTTGAAATTTGGAACACTGCTGTTTGGTGCAGAACTTCTATTGGCGAGTCTGTTTATATCTCGAACAATTAAATTTTGGCTGTAAATAACATCTGAATTTCCACTTGCATAATCATCAACTTTGTCTTTCTTCACTTTGATATCGCCAGCGCCATCCTTGAAGCTGGTAGTGTGTGTATCAGATCGGACAGAAGCATCGAGGGGTATGTCTGCTTTTGCACGTTTCATTTCATGCAAACTGGTAGAAACGTCATCAATGGATGCCTCCATTCTCTCACTTTTTCTCTTATGCAAACCGGCAGAAACATCATCTAAGGAAGCCTCCGTTCTCTCATTTTTCCTCTTGTCTGAAATGCCGGAATCATCAACTAATTCTTCTGTTTTTACATTATTGCCACCGCATAATGCCTCGCTTGCGTAGGGTGATGTGGCTGTTTCAACTTCAGTATCTGAATCTGCTACAATTGTCTCGTCTGTAGAGCATGACGATGAAATAAGCACTGCCACAGTACATAGAGCTTGTTATTATTGTTACACATTAAGAGTACAGAGTTCATCACTAAGTATGAAGTTTAAATTGTTTATTTTCAAGCAAAAACTATATTGAGTACTAAAATTATTGAAGCAATGTATTGCATAAAATATCCCAATCTTTCAACTTTCACCTTCTGTCAGTCCCTGTTCAGTACATAACAAAATATGTGTCTGCTGATATAACATTCTGATTTCCTTGAGATAATATGCTGGACTTATTTCCCTAAAAATTGGGGGTTTTGAAGCTTGAATCTGTAAATACTGTAATTAGTTGATTGCTTTCTGATTTTGTATTGTTTAAGACGTGAGTATATATTAGTGCCGAGATAGTTTTCCTCGAGAAGATCAGAAATCTATAAATATGCCAAAAATTATACCTATAAATATGTTACGGTTTTTACTTAACTTCAGTTAAAGAAAACCTTGGTTAAGCAGAAACAAATTGGAAAAGCTCAGAGAAGATGCGAATTAAAACTTATGACAACAATGACATCACAGCCGATGGTTTAAAGCTGCCAAGTTCCTAGGTTACAGGAAATTTCTTGAAAGCCAAAATGCTGTTGTTTTTGTGATGGTGTTCAAAAGATCCCTGCCCCCACCGCCAAAAATAATATAATAATATTGAGACCACAGTTACAACTCACTTTTCATGAAATCGTGAAAAAATATGTCAGCAGTTAAACATAACCAAAGCTTTTTTTTATAAATAACACAAAATACAATAAAAATTATCATTAATTCCGGCGATCAAGAAATAATATTGTAAAACTTTGATTGGACAACAATTTCAATACTTTCCTCAATTTTATCTCAATTACGTACAACAAGAGTCTCAGCAAATAAAGGCATAAACATCTGTAGACAAACAGTCATAATTTTGAAGTATTTGTTGTTTGAAGATTAGTTAGTCAAGCAAATGGTATGATTTTCGTTTCTCTTCTTTTAGGAAAGAGGGTGAAGCAAACATATTTGCACATACATATACATGAAAAAAGGTCAAAGTAGGCTTTCCTGCACTTCACAATGCCATATTATAAGCAGTTAACCAGAAAAGTAAAAAAAATTTGAATTTAGGTTCTTCAGTTATGGGGAGAGAAAATAAAAAGGTATGGACTATTCAAGTAAATTACTAGAAATATAGAGCATTTACCGCATGGTGATTTTAAAATTGACTGATCTAGATCTCCACTGAGAGCAGCATTTATTATATCTATCTCATTGACTTTTAGCAAGGAACTTAATAATTTATTGAAATCAGGTTTGCATGTCGCTCCTCCTGGGATGACACAAACCATACGATTATCATCTCCATAATCTGAACCCTGCATGAAATAAATGAGAAATCAGATTTTTTCAAGCCAGAACTGAAGTGTCTTGTTATTCAATGATGACTATGTTGACTTGGATTTATGCCAGAAAGGGAAAGAGGGCAGAAAAACAAGAGATGGTATTTGATCGGTAATCTTAAAAATTACTAAGGATACTTGCAAGTTATAGCAGAATAATTTATTTCAAATGCATGTTTTTTTTTTTTTGGTCAAGTAGCCTAGTGGCTAGAATTCACCTTTTAAGGTGAATAAGTGGGGTGTCCGGGGTTTGAACCCCGGCCCCTGCATATAACAATGCATTGTCCCTGTCAACTGAGCTATGCTCACGGGGTTTAAATGCATGCTAATAGCACACAGAATAGCATGTATATACATTTAATATGTTATATCTTATAACCATATAAAATAACTAAGTAACTTGTGTCATTTCCAGAAGACAAGTATCTACCTTGTAATCTACAAAGTTCATTAAATAGAAAGAAAGAAATGAAATACATACTTGGCTATGGGAAGAGAATTCCTGAAAGGAAATAGTTTTAGCACCAGCAACTTCCAGTAAAGAATTTAGCTGATCCCCAAATTTATACTGTCACAGGGTAAAGAATTAGATAATTAAATTGTGTCGAGATGAGCTATTTTCCACCCTATAAAAATATTAAGATGTTTTCGTTTTATATTTTCAGAAACCCCTAGACATCTGTCCTGCATATTTACATTTCATTATTCAGAGTAACAATAAAACCAGCAGCTAGATATTATAATACTTAAGTTCACTTTCAGAGTGAGTACAGAAGACTTGAAAACAATTACCAGATGCACAGATTCCAACACAAAAGTGTAGCCTTTCAAACAGTTTTCGCGAGCTTTGGGGTCAGCAACTCTAATAGATGCTCCTTCCACTGACACTGTTGGAATATGTCTGCTTGAGAAGAAGAAAGGGGCAAAAAAGAAAAAGAAAACTTCTTTAGTTGGTCCAGCTGATGCCAGTTCAAGGTATAAAGCCAGCTCAATCAAATTCCAAAGTTAAAGAAGTACTTACGAATGACAGCTGGGAATTTCATTGCTAATGTTCTTTTCTGCAAAAATCTACAGTGGGAACAAACAGTTACAACTTAAATCTTCACCATAAGTGGACAAAAATTCTAGACAAAACTCTGCAATAAACCCTCATACATGTAGACTAAAACTTAGAAAATATGTTTATCCTTGATGAGTTGTTATGCTATGATAAATTAATTTTATAAATTTTGACTAATAGAAACACTTAACATTATCTTCAGTTGGGACTCGGGTACAAATTCTGCCGTAGGATCCAGGTCTACAATGCTACTGGTCACAGAACAACTGGTGAATATGTAATAAATCCTGGACTCAGTTGATGACTCTACTCTTTGACATAGATGCTATGAAGCACGGACATCGGACACAACACACAGCACTGACACGTCAACACCAATAACAATTTGAGAAGATGACATAATTCAATGTAATCAAATGTGTCGGTGTCGGTGTCGGACAAAGACGGGGTGTCAGACACAGGGACATGTCTAATCCGAAGAGTGTCAGTGCTTCATAGCATATAGATGTGATCATGTGATTTGTAAGTTGTACAGGGTATATAAGCTACATGAAAAATTATATGATGCTTGTAACTTGGAAATTTTGAAAGGATGCTTGGAAAACTATTCCCACAATCTGGGAATGCAACAATGAAATGTTACAAGTATAAAGTAACATTTCACTTCACTGACATATCATAGTTGTCTGTAAATAACAAAAGGCATATTTAGCTGTATCCACATATATCAACTCTCCTTTCACGTCACCCATTCTATGTCAAAAAACATTTCATGCATAAAGTAATTAAAAAACCAACCACAAAACATGAATATGTCAAGTATGCAAGCAACTAACTGTCATGTCATCAAACTATGAATACAAATATTAATCATCACTTCACTGTAACAAAATGATAGCATAAAGAAAGGTTGAAATGGAAACTCAAAATATCTAATACAGAATATAGAATGCTTCATACCTCAAGCCAAGTTTTGAGAACACATGATTTTTTTGCCACAACTGCATCAACAAGATCTTTCTTTAAGGGCATGAGTTGATCTACCAGCACATGTGTGCATTCTTCATTCAGGGTATGAGAAATACTAGCACCTAAATTGAAAGTATATGTTAGTCGCTATTCACATGAAGACAATTTGATTAAACGAAGACGAGTCTAATACTTCAACTAAAATCATGTTTCTTGTTTAAAGATGAAAGTAAAATAAAGGTATACAAATATGTTAAAATTTGAGTGGCCTAGGATGTTCGTAAATAAACTGAATCTAATACAGCTTGTGCATGTAGCAAGATAAGCCAAGTGGCCTAGGACTTTTCTGAACATGCCATAATTTCAATTTACACAACAAAAACTAAATATGAAGTTATCATCAAAAGATATGCAAACTCTACTTCCTTAAAAATATATTAGTATTAGCCTCTTGGTATGATTATTCATATTTGTTGGAAATACCAAAATTTAAGCATTCAATAATATCAACAAAACACCACTAGAAAACTAACATGCAATATCATGTGCAAGTAAGTGAGGTGTAGCAAGTGTGAGTTAGAGGTCCAATATTGCTTAGAGAAGGGGAGGTGGTGCACTTTACAAGTGAGAGGACCCATAAATCCAATGCCTTAAGATTTTGGGTTAAAGTGTGGTGTCTCTCTCACTTGTTAGGTTGCTCTCAGCCCAATGTGAGTGATCCCCCGGGCTCCCCTCATGACCCAACAGTAAGTAATAAGACAGCACGTGCTCATCATTTATAAAAATGAATAAATTTTACAAGTTTTTCTCTACTGACCAATTGACGAAATTTTCTCTTCAAGAGATTGATCGACTTGATTTGAGGAACAGATGAAAAGAATGAGGGGGACGTGGCAAAACCTGTCAGATTTAATTCAAAGTGTTTAAAACTGCTCACATTTACTACACATAAAGAGTGGAACCGCAGAAACATGTACTAAAAATTAAGTGTGGCACAAAAAAGGAATAGAACATTAAACTGAAAGAAAAATAGTTAACATACTTGTAGGTTGCACTACCAGTGCCAAAAGAAACAAGGTCACCATCCTGTAATGCTGTTTCTTTGTTTGGTAGCTCATGAACTTTTTTCTTGGACCCAATATTCTTGCTCACAAATGTTCCATACTTGGAGCAATCTCTTATCTGTACACTGGAAGACAAATGACGACGTGCATTTGGTAGAGGATTTAACATGTTCATTGTATTAACAACTATTTCTGCATGAACCCGAGAAACCCCTTTATCTTTAGTGACGATCACATCGCAACCTGTAAGCATATAGTGTCAATATCTTATAAAATATCATCATGATAAACAACAAAACAATGATTTAATCAATACAACTGTTTTCTTTTGACAGAAAAAAATCAATAAGACTCATAACAGGAAAATACTTCGCAAGCTTAATAAAAAGAAGCAGAATATTATCATAACCGTCCATTCTGAAAAGCCTGCCAGAATAACAATTAGCTTTGTTGGGACAAACTGCATCCATGTCATGGTTTCACTTTTTGAAATATGAATAAGGGAATCACTAGATTATGAGGCTAAATCAACACTAAACATGAATGTGTCAGATAGCTATGTCTATTAATGTTGCCTGGAAGATTAGAACAAAAATGTTCAAAATTTAAATCTAACTCCTGCATTTCGTTTTCTAGCTCCCCGTACTTAAACAACAGAGATTCGTAAGAAACTTCAGTTTCAGTTAATTGAATTGAACTGCAAATCGTTTCATTAATGATTCTGTTATTATTCGCGCATCTGGCAAAGGTCAGACATGGCTGTAATTTATGGTACAATGTGCTTAAGATAACTTATAAACAGGGTTCTCAGACTTCCACACAACAACGTCAAAACTTTCGAACTCACGAGTTGGTTTTGACATTGTATAGCAGTCTCTTTGATCGAGTTGTCAAGTGTTTCACCCTATGAGCTTCATTTCTCTAAACAAACATCAAGACCTAAATCAATGTTTTAAAAACCAAATTTGACATCGAACCAGCGAGACCTCCAGACCATGGTTCAACTACATTCTAACCACTCAAATAACCTAACCATAGACATCACTAGTTCACACTTCAACCATCCAATTCGGTTTTTAAAACATTACCCTAAACCCGTTTGCTAGACAGGGGCATGCTAAGCGGTAAAAACCACTCGGCATAAAGTAACAGCTTCAGCAACTCTACTAAAACACTCTCACATATAATTGCATTCATATCAAATTCTTACATTTACACTCTATCAAAGGTAAAACTTAAATCAATACCAAAACAATAAAAAAAAATCTTTTTTTATAGAAAATGAAAATGGGTATGAAGTGTTAACATTTAGCAACAAAAAAAAAACATGAAATGAATAAAGAAATTCCAAAAATTTATTTAATCACTAAAGGGTATAAACATTATAGTAATACCTTTTCTGCCAACTTTGTAAGTTCCAGGTTTGAAAATGTAGTAATTATCTTCACCTGCCATGATCAAATGAAATTATTGGAATCCACAAAAAAAAAAAAAAAAGAATAATTGAAAGGTAACAAAAGAAGAAGAAGGTTTGAATGGGTACCGGAAAGAGGATCGACGGGGAAGAGACCCCAAACCATGATGATGATTCTTGAAACAGTGAAGCGGAAAGCGGCAAAATAGTATGAGAAGAGGGAAAGACCAAAAGTTTAAGGGCTTAGGTCAATGTATAATTTCAATTCAAAAATGTTTTCATTTAAATTCTCTCATACGAGTAAATAAATAAGTATATATGTGATATTATAATATTGGTTTAATAGCAGCTTTCGTCCTATAACTTTCATGAAGTTGCGATTTTGACCTCTAAAAAAAATTACAAAACCGCCCCTAAATTTTGCAATTGTAGTAGTTTTGACCCTCCAAGACCAAAAAAATAACACGTGGCACCTCACTTAGGGTGCCACGTCAGCGTAGACCGAGTCAAAATTGGTCTTAGGGGTTAAAACCAGGTGCAAAACTTAGAGGGCGGTTTTGTAGTTTTTTTCTTAGAGGACAAAATCGCAACTTTGGAAAAGTTAGGAGGCTAAAACTATTATTAAGCCTATAATATACTATGAATTTGTCTTCCCTCAAAAAAACAATATATGAATTTGTCTCCTCTAAACCCTTAGAAAACCCTTAAAAAATGACAATATATGAATCAGTAAGTAACTGATTCGTAATTAAGAAAACAAGAAACCTTGAGGTAACTTTACTTAGAGAGATGACATGTCTGATATTTGTTCATATCTACCCAAATTATGAAGTAGTTAGTTAGTTAGTAATTAGGGAAATAACTAACTTATGACTTAAATCAGCTCAGCAACTTCATTATCCTCGCACCTTAGTAAAGGTAGATGCTTATAGGACTGCTCGTTTGAAGAACTACCGAGAACGAGAGTGTGTTATGTGTTTACAAGATTCAATAGGCGAATGAGCGTTTAGGATAGTTTGAATATATGAACCATATTATCTATCATTGTTTCAAATACCTCTAAGAAAGTAAGAACCTACACGTACACCTCTGAGCGTAAGTGTATCTCACTCGTATGAACTCTGGTACTGTGGTTGCAATTGAAAGCTGGAGGGAAATGACGGAATATATCTGAGAGAGTAAGACCCCACATGTACCTACTCGTGATTAGCAGGTGCAACTCGACAACTGATAGGTAATAAAACCCCAGGAACTCGTCACTTAGATCAGAAACGTTAAAAGCTTAATAAGACTTGACTGTTAAGTAATTCCAGCAAATAAATAAAGGGGATTCATAGAATCATAATCGCCGCTAACATTATGCAATCAAAACAGGTAAACTTTACTATGTTGCAAATAGATTAAATTGCAAAACTCTAAACCCTTATCTTTTATTTATTTTATTGTTCTCAAGTAAGTAATGTGAATTGCCTATTTGAACGACAATCTTTGTGTGTACGATACACTACTTATTCTTTATTACTTGGTAAATGATTTGATACACTTGGCTAAATCTGACCATCAGTGTCCTTGAGCAATTGTTATCTTGTGTGATAAAAGTGAAATCTCTTGGAAGTGCAAGGGGACTGAACTACTCCTGAATTGTAAGATGAATCAATATAAATTGTTTTGTGTCTGCTTTCTCTCTCTCTCTCTCTCTATCTTTGTGTTTGATATACCTGCTGCTATCAGACTCTGACCAGTGCATAAACACTTACGGTTTGGCCCGACTTTTTTTCTATTTCTCTACAATTTTAAGGAGAAGGCAGGCTAACGACAATATCAATTAAGTACTTATTGAATAAAAACAAAATTTTGCCAAACAAGTTATTTTAAACATTTTTTTATTTATCATGTTAATTCATGATAAATTTAAAGCATTATACAATATTTTGCCAAACAATTTTTAACTTAAAAATAGCTTTAAAACTGTAAAAAAATTAAAGTAACCAAACAACTTTAACTTCTTTCTTAAAACCCTTAGTTTTAACTTTGTTTCTAAGTAGCTTTTAGACTGTAAAAAAATCAGGCCAAACGATGCCTTAGAAAAGTTTTTAGAAAAGGTCAACTCAATTCAACTCCCTTCTTATGTTAAACAAGTTCAGTGTCTGCACGTTTTCGAAGTAGTTGATCTTTAAAATGATTGGAAACGATCGTCTACTTACATATTGTTTTTGTGCAATTATCACTGTCTATGTTAAAGCTGTGGAAGTCGGACAATATTTGGAGATGGTGATACTAATGGAAAGTATGGGTTTTTCGACTTGTTATATTTTTTAGTATCATTTTGAATATGGTATGTCAATTTTGAATATGGATCTTAAGTCAGCTGAAAGGAGTGTGTGTGTGTGTGTGAGAGAGCAACAGTAAAAAGAGTGTGAGATAATAAGTTTCGTACTTATACCTCACAGTGATTTAAGAACTTGGTTGTTTCACTGTGTTCTCAGGGACTTTTCGTCTAATGAAATAGGGGGGATATACCATTTTCAATTTCTAAGCTAAAACAATTGGAAAATCTGTGAGTTTTTCTATGATTTCAACAATCTTTCTGGTTTGAATCTTGATGGTAAAATTTCGCCTGCAATAGGGAAACTTCAAAGCTTGATGACTATATAAGTAATTTTATGTTATTCTTAATACTATTTTTCATTTCATTCATTGTTGTTTTTTGCTTATCCTTTTTGTAACTTGTTTGATACAGCGATTTAAAACAAAATCGATTATCAGGTTAGATACCAGATGAGATTGACAACTGCTCTCTATTGCAAACCCTGTATGTTTTCACTTCACAACCAGAAGAATCGAATTAAGTTTGTACTTAGACGTCACAATGATTTAAGAACTTGGTTGTTTCATTGTGTTTTCAGGGACTTTTCGTCTAATGAAATAGGGGGGTGGGGGTATACCATTTTCAAGATGAAACAATTGGAAAATTTGTGAGCCTTTCTAATCATAGTTAAATGATTTTGAAATTTTTGTTTACCGATTCTTGGAAGAGATCCTGCTCAGGATTTTGAGGAATAATCAGTTGATTGGACCAATTCCTTCAACATTGTCTCGGATTTCTAACTTGACATTTTTCTAAGTTATTTTTAGAATTTTTTAATTAACCTTCTTACTTTACTAATTATAGTTTATGTGACAAACATTCTTATCTCATGACTATATTTTTTAGGGACCTTGCACAAAATAATCTTAGTGGTGAAATTCCAAGGCTTCTACGTTGGAATGACGATTTGCAGTTTCTATAAATATAAACAAAATATATGAAATTATCATTATCGGTTTTATGAAGTTTTTTTTTCTTCACATTTTTATTATTAAAATTAAGGGCTTGCGAGTGATAACTTAGTTGGTTCGCTATCTCTGGACATGTGCCAATTAATTGGGTTATGGTATTTGTAAGTTACACACTCACTTTTGTTATTCCAAGTCCTCAAAATGTGTATTTTTTTTAAGGATACGATGATATGATTAATTTCTTCCTTATATTTCTGTAAGAAAAAATCGTTTTAGCGTCAGCCCAAAACCCACTCTAACAATGATTTAGCGTCGGTGTCGAGTGCATGCTAAAAAAGTTGAAGCTAGTAGGTAGAGTCGGCTTCCTGGCCTCCGAGGCTAATGTAGCGTCGGTTTGGCCAAGTTTAATCTGACTCTATTTTAAGCCAAGCTAATAAATCCATCATCTTAAAAGTCAATCAATTTAAATAGAGTCAGTCGCACCGACACTAAAGTCAACAACGAAAAGGACCAACCAATCATGTAGAGTCGGCTAACCGAAGCTAAAGCCAACTAAATCCTATAAAGCAGCTAGGCAAACGCTAAAGTCAGCATTAATAAAAAAAATATTTATAATCAGTCGGTCATACACTATTTGACATTTTATTTTTCATATCTCACTTCATTTGATACCCTTTTTGTCCATAATGCTAATAAACAAATTTACACATCAAATCAACCACAAAGTAACATTGCATTGGCATAACAAACATGTTCAGTACAACGGTTGTTAACTAGTACAGCTTGAAGATGGAAGAGTGAAATGATCTGATTCTGAAATAACGGAGTTCATTCGATTAAGAGCAAAATCATGAAATTGATATGTGGAGAGAAATGAGGGAACATGATGCGTGAAAGAGATTATGAGATTCTGTTTTTCTCTTTGAAAATTAGGGTTTTTCTCTTTGAAAATCAGGGTTTTAGATGCAGAAATAGGAAAGAGAGAGATGATGAGCCGGAGAAGAAAGAGAGAAAGTTTTCTTTAATGATGATAGCTACTCTTTATTTTGGTAGACAAGTGATGGTTATTATTTAAAAACTTAATTGTTCCCTTATAAATAATAAAAAAAAAACTAAATATTGTAGCATTCGCTTCAGCTACACAGATGCTGAACAAATTAAGTGATTTTTATTGAAAATTAGCGCTCGCTTTTACAATATTAGCCTCGACCGACTCTAAAGTCAGTCAATATAAAAAATAAATTAAATAAATATTTCATCAGCTTTGCATGGGCTAGATCCACTCTAAGTTGACGCTAATAGCGTCGTTGTCGGGGACCGACGCTAAAATTGGAGTCTAAATTCATGTTTTCTTGTAGTGTGATTTCGGATGACAAACCTTTCTCCAATTCTCCCAACTTAACTTCCCAAAACTTCCTGTCGCGCGCCCCAAAGGAACCCCCTTTCTCCGATTCTCTAGTTTACATTATAAGTTGGTATACCTTCTACCACTAACAACTTTGTTTGGATTGATTTCATTGTGACATGTATTACAAAGGTTATTAAGACTCAATGAATCCCGAGAGGTCAATGTTATCCCTATAAAATCCCACCAAGGTGTTGTTTTAAAATTTTAGGAGGGACTCATGAAATTTTATAAGTTGCCTTGAATGCTTCTTTAAATATGATGTTTGTCGTACTTTCTTTGTCCCTCTTCTACGGTCTCTCCCCAAAAAAAAAATCTTCCATTTTTTTTGGGAAAAAATTTCTTCCATTGATGCCATCGTTGTAAGATAGTTTATTTTTCTTGATAAATCTAATTTCTTGATATATATATATATATATATATATATATATATAGAGAGAGAGAGGCAAGATCCGTTGACATCAGGTGTAAGTCTAAAGACTTGCATCAAATTTCAACCGTTATAATTATTTGATCTAATGACTCATACTATTTCAATAATAAATGAAAAGAAAACACATTTAGAAGTTAATAGGAGATTAACATTAATGAGATACTCTTGATTTGGTATTAATTACTTTCTCTTTCTTCTCAAAATATGAAGTTGCATTCTTTGTGCTATTGCCATGTCTACCATTATCGATGTCTGCAAATTATTTTTGTATAAATGTTTTCTTTCATGGTTAAAAAAGAAGCCATGTTTTTTTTGTCAGAAAAAAAAAGCCATCTTTACTCCGTAAAAAAAATTGAATAGTTATTCTTAATGTTTGTTACAACAAAACAACATAAAAAAAAAGTTGAAAATTGGTGAAAATCATGTCCATGATAAGATTAAAGAGACAAAATCATTAAACTAGTATCGAAATTAACATCACACAAACAATATGCCAATTACTTTTATTCTACTGGTCAAACAACACAAAAATATTATCAGTCTTGTATTTTAATAAGAGAGAGAAATAAAATAATTAATAACAAATTAAAGAGTATCTCTTATAGTAATAATCTCCTACTAGCATCTTAATGTGCTTCCTTATTCATTTATTGTTAACAAAATATGAGCAGTTAGATCAAATAATTATAACGGTTGAGATCTGATGTAAGTCTAAAGACTTACACATGGTGTCAATATAACGGTTGAGATCTGGTGTAAGTCTAAAGATGGTGTCAACGGATCTTGCCTCATATATACATACATATATATATATATATATATATATATATATATATATATAGGATGTATACTATGAGAATAAATAACTTATATGAGAATGATCATCAACCATTAGATTATAAATAGATGGTTGAGATTAGAAATACGCATATGCACCTCACCTTATTATATCAATTCTCATAAACTCATTTCTTTTTTCATCTTCTTCTCCACCACAATCATCACTTCATAAATATGATTTAATCTAGAAATTTCATTTCCTTTTTCATCTTCTCTCTCTCATCTGAAGATTTAAAACTCTCCTTCTTCTTTATTTTTTCTTTCTAAAATCTTTATCAAAACCTAAAATGGCAAGAACTGAGAAGTTGAACATACCAACACCATTTTTATTTTTTCCATCAATTTTAAAAATACATCGTGTAATCTTTGTTATAATTGAAGATTAAAATTAGAAGATAATTTACAGAACAAATTAGATTGAAATCGAAAAAAATAAATATCAAAATTAAATCCTAAATCAGATGGATAGAGAACGATGAAGAAAGTCTAAAAAATCCAACAACAAAAAAAAGATAGAAAGAACAGAAACGAAGAAGAAGAAGAAAGGGATATGAACGAAGAAGAAGAGAGTCAAGGGCGAGAGAGATGAAGAGGAACTAGAAGAAGAAGAAGAAGAAGCCTGAAAACTATAAATTCTGATTGTGGGGAGAAGAAGATGAAAAAAGAAATGAGTTTATGAGAATTGATATAATAAAGTGAGGTGCATATGTTTGTTTTTAATCTCAACCATCTATTTATAATCTAATGGTTGATGATCATTCTCACCATTCTCATATAAGTTATTCATTCTCATAGTATACATCATATATATATATATATATATATATATATATATATATATATATATATATATATATTTCCTCATCAGTCTCTACCTATTGAATACAACTCATTCACTACAAAAATATATGCATGCTCCTGTTGCATTTGCTTAGATAAATTTTTTAATTTAAAACTTTTAACATTTTATTTGCGATCTACACTGTCACAAAATATATTAAATTATTTTGCTTTGATTTATATAAAAAGTGATATTTAAATTAAAAACCTTAAAACATGAAAGTTGTTATTCTAGATCAAAAAAATGCAAGGAAAATATTATTTAAAATCTTAAAAATGCAAAGAGAATATTACCACTAAATATCTCAAAATATCAAAAACTTTTATGATCCGTTTGATGGTCAGGAGTATGATAAATACATAATATGATATGAAGTTGGATAGAGACGTGATATGATATGATAAACATTTATCCTATCATGTGTTTGATGCACACATGATAACTAATACGATATGATATATATCACAATTAAATGACAAAATTACCCTCGTAATCAATTGCATATTTCAACTTTTTTGACATTAATATAATTAAATAACCACACCCAAAATAAAAGCAATTAGCGGATCTTCAAAATTAATCTCGGCACATACGTATTTTATCAACATATTCTATCTTTTGAAGCAAAAGGTATTTCAATATGATTTTTTTTAAAAGAACACATATTTGTTCAATTGATTCAAAATGTTTGAACTTTTTTTGTTTAATTGAAAACTGATGTGCTTGAGTTAAGGGGAATTAATTTTCAAGCTTCACGGCAATCATCAACTGAAAAAATTGAGATGGAACAAAAATAAAAAAAGAGGAATCAATAAAAAAGAAAGAAGAGAAATCTATTAAAAAGAGAAGTAATTGAAATCTATTAGAAATAAAAATTGAACGAGGTCAATTTAGGTGAACTAACTTAGCTTCTTCAAAAAAAAAAAATTGAACAAGGAAATCGAATCCAAATTACATATCCACATCACAGACTTTTGGTTTTAAAAATTTAGAAAGAATCAGAGAAAAGAGGATTAGGGTACATACAAAAGGAGCTGTTTTTTTAGAATAACATAACTTGTTGGCACAAGTAAGTGAGAGGAAGAAGAACATGAGAGGAAGGTGACGAGGATAGGCAAAGTGAGGGTAAAATATGGATTTTGTTTATCGAATGTGATAGGTTAATCTTAACCCAGCTTAAACTCATGATAAAAGATACAAATGAGTGATATGATACGATAAGTAAAAGGAATAATTTATCCTATCATATTAGTACATCAAACGAAAGATTAAAATATGATATGATATATATTTCCTATCCCGATTCTCTATCTCAACCATCAAATGCACCCTTAAATGATATTTTAAAGACCTAGATCTAAACACTACGGATGACCTTGACCATAAGCAAGAAAACATTAATTGAAAGAAACCTATTAACTCCATAATTAAATGCGACTAATAAGACGTTGTGGTGGTGGCGGTGACAAGGACAATGACCCCATCTCCTTAGCAACCTTTCTAAGCACATGTTTTTGAACCTTTCCGGTTGAAGTCTTTGGCAATTCCTCCATAAACACAATTGTTTTAGGCATCATAAAATGCGGCAACTTCTCTCTACAAAACTCCTTAATTTCATTCTCAGTTGGAGTATCATTTTCCTTTGATTCATCCTTCAAACTCACAAACCCGCACGGCGTCTCCCCCCAAAAATCATCCGGTCTTGCCACCACCGCCGCCTCCTTAACTGCTGGATGCATATACAGAACCCCCTCAACCTCCACACTACTCATATTCTCCCCACCACTTATTATCACATCTTTTGACCTATCCTTAATCTCCAAATACCCATCCTCATGCATAACCGCAACATCACCCGTATAAAACCAACCATTGTTTTTCAAACACTGTGAGGTGGCATTCTCATCTTTTAAATAACCTAACATAACACAAGCACCTTTTACAACGATCTCACCAACGGTTACACCGTCATGCTTCACACTTTCTCCGGTGGGTCCAACTACATCAACCTCCGTCACCCCCACCTTCCTCACACCTTGCCTCGCTTTCATCCTTGCCTTCTCCGTCGCCGGAAACCTATCCCATTCTCTCTTCCAAGCACAAGACACTATCACCCCAATCACCTCCGTCATTCCAAATCCATGACACACCTCAAACCCTAACCTCTCCGCACGTGTGAGAATCGCCGTTGGAGGTGATGATCCTCCGGTTAAAACATGAACCGGTTTTTTTAACGGTTCAGTTTTGTTGAAGTTTGACAGCATATTAAGCACAACCGGTGCAGCACACATATGTGTTACACGGTGAGACTCAATCAAACGATAGATCGCCGACGCATCTGTCTTACGCGTGCAAATATTTGTTCCTCCGACGGCAGCCATTCCCCAAGGATAACTCCATCCGTTAGAATGAAACATCTGCAAGGTCCACAAGAAAACCGGTTGGACCGGAACTGACCAATCAATGAGAGAATCAAGTGAAACAATGAACGTTGCTCTGTGACAATGCACTACACCTTTTGGAGACGAGGTCGTGCCGG